>JAJMSO010000007.1:0-517736 GCA_030578575.1 Ogataea neopini
CCCAAAATGGAATCGATAAAATTTTTTTTTTTTTAATTTTTTTTTTTTTTTTTTTGATTTTTTTTTTGTCTTTTTTTTTTAATTATTTTTTTTTTTTTTAATTCTCTTTTTTTGTATATCACTCTCATCTTAGTAAAGATGCAAATTCTTCTCTAGTACAAAGAAGTCAACACTCAAGATATTGAACGTACCATCACTAATCACTGGTTTGTCTACATCAAACCCTCAAACCATTTCGATCAAGGAAAAAGCCATTATTAGACATATCAAATAAAAAATCTTGACAGGGTTCGATATGAACTTTAGTGTAAGTTTACCACAAGTTTAACGAAATTTAACAACCTCAACTAACGTTACTTCCAGCAAACAAACACCAAACTGCCGGTGATCTCACTCCCGCCAAATGTGCCGCAGCCTATCCCAACGATGTCGTCTCTGCCCCCTCTCAATCCAGAAACGTCATATGTCTTGCCGCGTCCTGTTTCAAACAGTGCCTCGGCGGATTCTAGATCAACGGCTAGTGTGCTACCATACGTCTGGCCCGGTGATTCTAGACCAATCAGCATAATCTCCCCACCGTCGATACCTCTTCAAGTCTCTTCTAAGGTTGTTTCTTCGCAGGGCACGACACAGCTACTGTCACAGATTTCATCACAGCTACCATCACAGACACCATCACAGGTTTCCTCTCAGGTTTCTTCACAGGTCGCATCTGACGATGATAAAACCCCTCAGGAAGCGGGTCCATCTCTTGTGAGCTCGCCATCGCCAACCCCATCGCACAATAATAACAACAGTCCAAAAACATCAAATACTCAATCAGGAACACCAGTCACTGGTGATAGTCCTCAAGTAAAGAGAAAAAGAGGAAGACCACGCAAATACCCACCAAAAGAGCCACAGACGACCACTTCCGTTACAACTACAGCCATTGATCCTGCCGCACCATCAGATGCCCCAGTTAAGAGAAAACGTGGTAGACCAAGGCTTCCGCCGCTCCAAGCAAGAGAAAAATCAAAATATGTTAAAAAATCAGAAACCAAAAAAGTCAAGGTGTCGAACTCGGAAAATGTTACAAAGGTCAGCGAAAGTCAGATCAATCAATAACTAGAGTATATAATGGATGAGGTAATCGAAATGTATTAATTATTACGAAACAATACAAACGACGTATGCGCACAAGTAATCATAACTTGGCCTTTTGCCAACCAAACTTCAATTCCGTGCTTCCCTTATTTTCAATAATCACATTCACCACCACCACTTTGCCCTGTCCAACATCCACCAACCCTTTCTCAACCGCTTCTGCCAACTCTCCACCTGTCTCCACCAAGTATCCTACTCCTCCCAGAGACTCACAAAGTTGGTCGTATCGAGTCTTATATCCAAGTGATGTAGAAGGCAATGGAGTATTTGTATATGGAACATACTCTTTTGGATCATTAACACCATGGTAAATCCCAGAATTGTTCAAAACAAATATCAAACATGGTAGCTGTTCACGAACTAATGTCTCCACCTCCATGGCTGAAAACCCAAACGAAGAATCTCCTTGGATAGAGATAACTAAACTTTCAGGGTTGACCAACTTGGCAGCAGCAGCATAACCGATTCCCAATCCCATTGTACCGTTAGTACCCGCATCAAGCCGTTGTTTCGGCTTCGTCAATTGGAAAGTGAGTCTTGACGAATCCATCGTTCTTGCCCCCTCAGAGATGAAGACGATGTCATCAACACCGTCCAATCCATTCCTGATAACTGCTAAGGCCTGTGCATGAGTCAAACCATCACCAGTTTTGACCTCCTCACTCTTGGCCAATTTTTCCTCATTTTCCTTGATTTTAGCCGTGATAGACTCTGACAATCGGGGGAAACGATAATCTGCCAGCCTACCATCCAATTCTCCAACAACGACTCCAACGTCTCCGCAAATACCATACTCAATACATCTCGGATTGTTGACGAGTTCTTCAGCATCTCGGTCGATTTGAATGAATTTGACATCTTCTTTGAACCGTGGTGGTTCTCCAAAATGTAAGATCCAGTTCAGTCTTGCACCAGCCAAGAGCACCACGTCGGCTTGCTTTAAAGCCTGTGATCGCGCCGAAGAAACGTTTAAATCCCACGAATCTGGAATCACGCCTTTGCCCATCGGAGTTGGCAGAAACGGAATCTGGTGATTTTCCACAAATTGTCTCAAACTCGGTGCATCATTTGCCGAGCCTTTACCCACAATGAGAAGTGGATTTTTTGCTGCCTTCAATAACGCACAGGCTCTCTTTAATCGGTCGGGAGGAGCAACAACACATGAAGAGTATTCAGCTTCACCTCTGTAATCAACATCGTGTTTCACGCTCCTCTGAATCAAATTTGCAGGCAGATCAACATACGTACATCCAGGTACTCCCAGTGAACTCTTCCAATAGGCTTTACAAACCAAGTCTGGAATTTGACTAATACTCACTGGTCTAGCTGCGAATTTCGACCACTTTGACATCATACTCACCTGATCCATTTCCTGGAATCCACCTTTGTGTTGTTCGTCCAAACCTGTTGATCCAGAAAGTACGAGAAGCGGCCATTTATTGGAGTTGGAGTTATAAACACCAGCAAGCGCATTCACCAATCCCGGCCCACCCACAGTAAGTAGAACTCCCGGTTTGTCCGTCAGGTATCCGTAAATTGACGCCGCATGCGAAGCTTGCTGTTCGTTTCTGAACGGTATAAATCTGATCCCATTGGAAATACATGATTCAGCAATCTAACATGTTAGTGTGTGCTTATTCTCATGTTACTGTGATACTCACCTCGACGACAGGAATCCCAACAATACCAAAAACTGTGGTGATTCCGAGATTTTTAAGTGTCTTAGCGATCACTGTTGCCCCAGAAACTGAAGACATCGTCAATGGCAAAGAAAAGTACTTAGAAGGGCAAAGACAGCTCGGTTATCTAATTTCCCCAGATTTTCGCTACTCAAATATTTTTCGAGCCCATGAAGCGGAGCCTGAGAAAATAAGCAGCTTACGAGAAAATTGTCATATTCGTTAACAAAATTCAATGCACTCATTATACATAATAGGGAACAGCTAATAATACGAGAGAAGCAAGATTTAACTAGTCCAGGATATTTTCTTGCAAAATGACTAGTTTGATGGAGTCGAACGACCCACCCCGCGTTGCTCGTGTCGCTCGCGTCGCTCGCATCACTCATCATCCACTATCAGCCTCTTCAACAACTCCCCATCGTTCAACCTGACAATCTGATTTCTCTCGTGATAATCTGCCATTTCGTTACCCAACATTCTCAACTTCCGATCATTACCCATCAAATCTATAGCCGCGATCAACGAATACACCTTCGACGAGTGACACAGCCTACCAGTGACAGCACCATCCTTGATACCAGGAAGTGGATCTTCCACTTTGCTGAAATCCATCTTAGGCCCGACAATGTAGTAATTTGAGTAAAATTCTCGCTCCCGTTCAGGGGTCATGAATCCATCTTCCGGTTGGAAATTGTTTGTGAAAACCGGATCACGTCTATTTGAATTTCGCAACTGCGAAATGACCGAAGGAACAGATTTCTTCGTCGACATCATCGTTCTTGAGCTCTGTCTGGCCCTTCCCACACTCGCTCTAGCCCTTGAAGAAGAAGTCGATCTCGTTTTCAAACTGTTGATCGGAGAATACGGCTTCGTTGATGACCGACCTCTGCCATTGGGAGTACTAACTGCTGGCGGAATGAGTCGTGACAAGACACCTTCCTCGAACACCTCGTCATCCGAATCGTCAAGCCCAATGATCTCTCGAGACTCTTTGGAATACTTTAAAGCCTGTTGTGTTAACGTCGAACGGTCACTGGAAAGGACTTCATCTTCTTTGAAGTCATTTTCTGATTCTTGAACCTCATCTTCAATCTCCAGATCAACAGAATCTATAGGTTCTTTGGGCTCTTTGTGTTCGGATAAGATTGGAATGTGATCGTCTCCCTCGTCAGTAAAACTGTCCTCATGTGGAGGGTCAAACACTTCGACATCGGACGATGTCGGTGGGCGGCTCAGCGGGTCTTGAGCCGCCTTCATCTCCACCGTCGCGGGCTGGATCACGCTTTCTACTTTCTTCACCTCTCTCTTTGGTGGTTGGACCACTGTCTCTTGCTTCTGCACCTCCTTCATAGAATTAGTGAGCGAAATCAGGTCATCGTCATCTGAAAACTCATCAAGATCAATCATCAACTTCTCTGTGGTAACCTTTATTGCTGGTTCATTTTTCTTCTCCACCAGATCATCCAACACAATTGATTGTTCCACTGTCGAACCAATCATGCTTGAACCTCTCTCAGACTTTCTGGAGGAGTTGAGAATAGATGAACTAAATAAAACACTTGGTTCTAATTCTTTTTCATCATCATCCGAAACCTCAGTATCAGAGATGTCAGCCAAGATTTTTCGTTTTTTAACGACTTTGACAGGTTTCTCCTGTATGGAAATATCACGATTCTCATCGTCAGGTTCTTCCTCACCTTCTTTTCGTTTCCTAACCAGTTTTGAAGCGTTTCGAAATCCTTTTTCCACCCCATCAGGCATGAAAAACCTCTTGATTGGTTTCTGCTTGGGTTCCACTGGTGTCGTCTTTTTCGCGGAAGCTTTCTTTTTGGTTGTCCCTTTTGTAGTCAATTGAGTTGCCAATCTCAAAAACTCGTCATTATCATCTGTTTGCTTAACGATCTCCTCATTCTCCTTCGGAATCTCAATAAATCGTCGCTCGGCAAATGGTTGAAATTTCTCGGGGAGAATCCTATCACTCTTATGGTACTTTATGGTAGTACCTGTTTGAAGATGTGACTGAATCCAACTATAATTGTCCATAGCTTTATCAAACTTCTCTCTCTCATTGCTGGACAGAAGCAAAACAATCCTACCATCCCTTTTTCTTCCAGTACGACCCATTCGCTGGATGTTTTTGATTGGAGAAGAAGTAGAATCGTAACAAACAATCAAATCAACTTCTCCAATATCCAAACCTTCTTCACCAATAGAAGTTGCCACCAAAACGTTGAAAACACCTTTTTTGAACTGCTGAATCAACTCTTTTTGTATTTTTTGTGTCATTCCTTTCAACTGCGCGTCCTCAGAGCTCCCTACTCTATCTGTTGGTCTAGGCTTGAAATCTTTGGCATTCTTTACTTCTTTCACTTCTTGTTCATTCTTCTTTGATTTTCTTCCCTTTCTTACATTCTTCTTGATATAAGACTCCTGATCGAATTTCTCCTTCTCTTTAGACTGTCCAATGAAAATGTGCGGTCTGAACAAATCTGCATGACCGTTCAAATGGTTTGATTTGACGAATTTATTGGCAGCTTCAACACATTTGACAATTTCTAAAGCACTCTCTCTGAACTCAGTGAAGATGATAACTTTGGAACTCTTAGCCTCAGGCCTATCAAAGAAATTTTGTAGTTCATCAACAAGGTATTGTAATTTAGTATGGGAAAAAACACCTGGAATCACCTCTCCTTTAAGAGCTCGTGAGTCGTCTTCCGCAATCATCTTTTGAACACGATTTTTCATCTCTTTAACCCGAGTATGGTAATAAAACCAAGCGGCAGTCTTGTTAGTCGACTTTTTGTTATCATATTTCGTGGTAAACTCAGTATATTTGTCCAAAAAATAGGAATAAAATGTCTTGATTCCATAAACGTTCAGTCTTCTGAACATTTGTCCCACAACGCCCAATAATTGTAATTGGAAATAATATGTCCATTTGATACCTTCCGCTAGACTAGGATTTCTGGCAACTTTCTGTGCTTTCTCCATAGCCATGAAATGATTGATTTTAGCAGGATCTGTGATATCATAGATACCACTAGCATTGGCTTTGCGCAAGACTGGCAAGATGGCCTCACATATCATATCCACGATGTATGCAATATCATCAGTAAGCTCACAATCAACTTTCAAAATATCTTTGTTCTTCATATACTTGGCAGTGTCTTCACTGTCTTCAGTTCTAACTTCGATCTTGGAGATAGTTAAAGTATCCACAATAGATTGGACAGATTCTGTATCTGACCCAGGAGTGGCAGAAAGACCCAAGACTCGGAAACTAGTGTTGAATCTTCGAATAAACTTCACCACATTGCTATAAGAGTAATTACCCTTTGCACGATGTGCTTCATCAACAACCACGCAAACAATATCTTTTGGATCTAAAAGACCGCTTTTCAAGTCGTTTTCCACCACTTGAGGAGTTGCAAAGAACACTCTTTTATTCTTCCAAATCTCAGCACGATTTCGTTTCGTTTTATCTAGCAAAATAGCCGTTTGATCGCTTGGAATACCAGTTATTCCATAACAGGCCTTGATTTGCTGCGCCACAAGTGGCCGTGTAGGCGCCATGAAAATAACTTTGGCTTGCACCGTCCATCTGAAGAAGTTGAGCATGACTGTTGAAGCAATGAACGTTTTACCCAATCCTGTTGGAAGCGCGCAAAAGACGTTTTGGAAAAGACATTGCTTCACTATTTCAAATTGATAATCTCTGACTTCAAAATTGGTTGGATAAACGTACGATCCTAAGTTATCATAGTTTAACTCATGATGGGTGGGCCCAAAACGGACATTCTTTTCGCGTATCTCTTCATATATCGTAGTTCCTGATGAATCCTCAAATTGAACAACTCCACCGTCTAAAGTCATCTGACCTCTTTTAACGACGGTCGATGTTCTATTGATCGCTGTAGCACCGGACGACGTTGCGCGTACCGTCTCTCTGGCCCAGACTGGCTCATTCAAAAAGACAACGTCCCCGTCATCGCTGAACTCGTCTTCAGACGACGCCATTGAGTGTTTTTCCAGGAATGACGGCAGTGATTTGGTTATTCAATGATCGGATCAGATGTGTAATAAAAAAAAAATAATCAGATCAAACGCGTATTTCTCCTTTATTTTTGACGCGACGGCGAGCGATGCGAATCATCTGAGTATTTTACTAGTTAACTTTTTACGGTTGTGCCCGTGTGCTCGTTAAGTAAATCGTTTGTCCAATCCTATATAGGACATTCTCATACATACTGTTCACTCAGACTATGTGAAATGCCTCGCTTTGCTCGCTTCGCCCGTCAATCGCGTCATAAGTACTCCTTATTAAAGTTGTAGTTGATCACAATCTTATCCACTGGATTCGAAAGACCCTCGTAATACTCCTTCAGAACATGGTTCAAACGTGAAAAGTTCACATTGTACAGTATACTCAACGAGTTCAAACAGTTGTTGAATAAGTCTTTCTCAATGTCATCCGCAACACTCAAACTGATATCATTTTCTCCCTCCGCAAACTTCATCTTACCGAGTATTTGTGATCCAAGATCAGTCGAAAGATCACGAATACCATTTTTAAGATTGGCAGACTCAAACTTGTCCAACAACTGCTCCATGCTGGAACTGGAAAATGCGTTAGTCCTAGATGGATTTGTATGAGACCTGACAAGCTCTTCAATACTATCCAAAGTTCTTGCCAACTCACCAATCGGCTTGGTTCCAGCAAAAACATTGCAATATAAATGCATTTCCTCCGACTTGAGCTCATCAATAGCCAAGCGGACTTCAGATGGGAATGTGGAAAGTTCTTTGGTCTCCTCACTTAGCCATTTGTAATTCATCAACAGAACAAGATGTGCAGTCAGACTATCATGTGATGGAACAGACGGTAGCTCATCATGAGCCGGCGTTGAGAGATTAGTCATACTCGACGACAAATGTGGCTGATTTTCGATTTGTTCAATTGAGGCAACATTCTTACGCAATGTTGTATCCAGACTCTTCCAAATTTTTTCATAATCTTCTACTAATTGCAAATAGATCGGATAATCAACAAAGTTTGTAATCTTCAATGATGTTATTCCCAGTTCAATCTTTCTCACAAACTCAGGAAGTGCCTTAGTGAACTTGTAAACTTTGACACCCACTGGCTCACGATCCATGATTGAGATTTGTGATTCAATTGCTTGATTCCAAACACTGGACAACTTGGATTCCATACGGGTAAGCATGTTCACAACGTACTCTTGATTAGTTGAAGACAATTCTTTGGTTAAATTTTGTGAAAAAAGTGCGATGATGGGGAATAAAAGAATATCTTCTCTTGACACACTGATGATAATTTTGAGAATAGATGTCATAGAATCCCCGACAGTGTTATGCATCACGTTGAACACCTCATCGCTCACATTTCTATCTGTCTCCATACCCCAAACGGAGTTTTCAGGACTCAAAAAGTTCTCAACTCTAGTTGAAATACGATGTTTGATCAACTCAGAAAATGTAGAAGCTGGTGATGATGATAGGGAGAACAGTCTTGTGGTGAACTGTTGATGGAAAACAATAGCATTGAAATAATCTTCCAACACGCTAATGATAAGCTTTCCAGGACTAGATTGTTCAGGCGTTTGACTGGTTTCAACTCGCGGTTGTTGTGACTTCTGTTGTTCCAAACCAAAACCCAGTTGTTCCAACAGCTTGGTGTTTGAAGAGTTTTTATTTTTGGTCTGAGAGTTCAATGACTTTGTCTTGACACTTTTGTGAGTAAAAATATCTCCTGGATTGCTATCGAACGAAAACGAAGCTTTCGTTGCGTTCAAAGTCTCTGTCTTCAACTTATCAGCCAAAACTTTAGCGAGATTGGCATAAAATGTAGAAAATTCAGTCTCATGGGCTTTGAGAATATCATAATAGTCTCTCAACGATGTCTGTTTAACGTAAGCAACCAAACCTTGGAGAGACATCAATTCAGAGTATTTTTGACGAAGTGAAGTGTTCAAAAGATCAGCAACCGAAGAGGAAGTCTGCAACTTCAAATTCAAACTAACAACAATAGAATTGAAAATTCTAGTCATCTGTTTTTTGAAATTGGAAACGAAGATTTGATTAGTCTTTTCATACTTTGTTTTCTTCTCTTCCAACGCCCTCATTTGTCCTAATTCATCCTCATCATCATCTTCGTTGGTACCTCTGATCTTCATCAATGCATGGTACAAGTCGTTCAAAATTGACTCCAACTTTTCATTTTGTGGGCCAATTGATACCTTCGAATCCAATAAAAACTTTAACTTCTCATCAGAAATGTCAACAGAATGTAGGATCTCATTCAGTTCTTTTTTCAAAAGCTTTTTGTTGGTTGTCTCTAACTGCAGACCATGTCCTTGTTTTTCGAGTTGATCAATTTCATCTTGGAACGAGCCAAGTTGAACACCGAAAAATGAAAGAAGAGGCTCGATAACATTGCATTCTTGCATCGAATTATTGATAGCTTGAGTCAACATCGATGATCCGCTTCCCAAATCTGTCAAAGCATCAACTTTCTCATATTCAATTCTTTCTAATTCTCTCAATAACTTCTTCTGAAGAGTCTTTGAATCGTCTACTTTCGGATCCCAACCAATTTCGTCAAACAAATCAGTCAAATCTTTGGAACTCTTCAACTCGGAATCAACACGACTGAATGCTCTTGATCTGGCATGTGGTCTGTTCGATGCATATGGAGAAACAAAATCGATTTCATAATCCTCTTCCTCCTCCCCCTCTTTCTGTGCCTCGCTACTCAATCTACCAGTCAAGTCCGTACCACGTGAATTAAAATTGGATGAAGGAACTTCCAAAACTTCTGATTTTTCAGCAGGTTTTGCAACATCTGGCATGCCGAAATTCAATGGCGCAGTTTTCGTTTCTGGCTCATCGGCCACTTCCGCATAACTATCAAAAAAGTCATCGTACCCATCATCATCTAAAGTTATGTTTTGTTGTGAATCCATCGTAGGTTTATTATAACTCACGAACTTGATTGAACCTTCAGACTCACTCTTCACATGGTTTAACTCTTCCGTCTCATTGTCGCCCAAATACCGAGTATCCTGTGCAATCAAACGGTCAATTTCGCTTTCGTAATCAACGTGCTTGTGTGCAGTAGTTTGAGAAACTTCAGCTTTCACAGGAGGAACAACAGGATCAACAAGAGACTTAATCGGTTTCACAGGAGAGATAACAGGATCCACGAGAGATTTGACTGGTTTGACAGGAGAGCTAATTGATTTTGACTGGCTAGGAAGACTGTCCTGTCTACTTTTATAACCACCTAGTTTCTCTTGGACTTGTTCACGAGCTTTCTCGATTGACAGCTCTTCTTGACGCTGAGGAACACGACTTTCCTCTCTCCGCGGCTGCTGTAACTGAGTTTCCTTCGAAACCCTTTGTGGACTCTCTCTTGGTGTAACAAACTGTTTCTCTTGCGGAAGCTTTCCATCACTCCTTCTACCATTTGGCTCAGTAATTTGACGTCCTTCTGGTGACGACGATTGGCTGTTTTGGACCCCCATAACAGTACTACTTCCAGGCTTCAAAACAGCTGGTCTTGAAACCATTGCAGGAGAAGACGGCATACCAAATCTCGATCCAGAAGAGTCATTTTGTGAAAATTGTGATCTGGAATTTTTAGGACTGTTTGTCAACGTGGTGGCTGTTGTAGCTGTCATAGCACCTCCACTAGAGGAAGAGACCGTACTGCTAGCAGTAGCAGGTGGCGGAGACAGAGGAGTGCGTGGAGCTTGTGCAAGATGTGGAGACGGCGTGCTGGATGTATTTTCTGTATATTTTTTCATGAGTCCAGAGAGATGGAAATAATCCAGAGAACAGTTAACCAAACGAGGAAGCTTCTTACCTCTTGTGTATTTTGTGTAATGTTCCAAAACGGAAGTCAACCAAACTCTTCTTTCTTTTGGTGATCCTGTCTCCCAATAGTAGGTTTTACCCATTTCAAAAGCAAACCCTGTTGGAACTTCAGTATCAAGTTCAACTTGAGTGAGTTCTTCAAAATCCCATGTTCTACCGATTTGAACCGACCCATCTGGATTCTCACGGGCCTTGTGCAATCGAATTCTTCCAGAAATTTTGACCGAGAGAATCAGAATCCGATCCTTCTTGTTTTTCGGTGGACTATTTGCTGGTGGTCTTTGGCTCTGAGACTTAGAATCCTCAATGATCCGAACATGAGCGAGATATTTTTCCAATCTATGTCCTTTTGAATCGACTTCGTGAAATAAATTCTTGTTTATTTGGGCCACGTCCCTTTCATATTGTCGGGCAAGATCCATTGATGAATGTGAGACTGTTTTCTGGTGAGTTCGTTGAAACTCCGTGTGTTGTCGGTCTATGTCATTATGGCCAGCAATAGGCTGCTGCGACCGATTGTTCGACCCGAGTCTTTTCATTTGGGTTGTTCAGCAGCAGAATTGATGAATTGCTCGAAGACTTCACGAAAACCTTGCAATTGACTTGAAAGAACAGAGTAGTGAAAAACATCGGGTTGATTTAGAAAACACGATGTTTTTTTTTTTTGTTTTCCTGTTCTGATGCAAACATCCATACACCACAAAATTAATGAGCTGCACTCAATCAACAGTAGCTACTGATGGCCTGGCGTATCAACAACCAATGACCGCCAAACAAGGAAATCACCGCTCTTGCTACAAATTCAAAGCCATGTTAAATACATCAAAAAAACAATTATAAAGTACCCACCACCTTCAAATAGCTAGAAAAGACAACTTTTAATCACTCCAATTTAACAACAACCTTACCTTTGGCACGGCCATTTCCAACCTTATCAAAGGCCTCATTGCTTTGGGTCTCAAACTTCAAAACAGAATCAATTGGAATGGTCAACAGATTTTTGGACCATAGTTCTTCAACAACTTCTGAACCCCACGCACCCGGCCCAAGATACCCCAGGCTGACGTCGTAGTTTGATAATCCAACAATGCTTCCAACAAATGTTCTGAAGAAACTCCACCTGGGCATCATGTCAAAATAGCTCATTGTACCGTACTGCATTGTAGACGCACTCATGACTTGCACGAATTTACCACCTTCTTTTTTAGTCTTGAGAACCGAATCCAAGTCAACCATTAAGGCGTCGTCTCTGACGGCATCAAAAATAAAATCAAATTTGCCGATTTCAGCAACAATGTTTTTGACACTTTGGATTTCATGAGCCCTGCCTTTGGTATAATCGATTGTTTTCATAGCTCCATAAGACAAAGAACGCTGTGCGGAAGCTTCGGAGCAAGTGGTCACGACATTTTTGGCGCCAAAATGGTACTTTGCCAGTTGTGTGGCAAATGAACCAACACAACTTCCACCACCCAACACCAAAACGTTTGCATCTTTCAGATTCTTATGCTTGATAAGCAATTGATAAGCAGTACCAAGAGGGATAGGAATTGCTGCGGCCTGTTCAAAAGTCATTCCTTTCGGAATCTTAGCCACACGTTTGATTTTGGTGGTGTCAACAAACAGGAAGTCACGGAAACTTCCTAAAATGGAAAATGGGTGAAGGTAATCACCATAAACTTCGTCACCTACTTTGTAATCCCTAACATTCGATCCAGCTTGAACGACAACACCTGCAAAATCTGATCCAAATCCCTTAAGAGATGAGCAAGTCACTCTTTTGAAGATACGTGTGCTGTCAATGTCCGGTGACAATGACTTACACAAGACGTCAACGGGGTTAACAGCTGCAATCTTTGTCTTCACAAGGATCTCATTTGGCTTGACAAGGACATCGTTTGAAGGAACAGGAACTTCGAGCGTGGTCAATTCCAATGGAGTGGCGTGACTCTTGTATGTGATGGCATGAATCTCAGCTTTCTTATCAACAACTTTTGGTAACGACATCAGATGATTAGTTTTGTTTTTATTGTAATCAGTTGAAGAAGCGCTCTTATTCATGGTAATACTTTTTTTTTGTTTGCCCTCGGGGATCAAAATTGCTGCGAAAAATCGTTTAAATTAAAATTTGGCAACTATACACAGTAGAGACAATTTGATGCCCGTAAATTGTTTAATCTGATTCCGCTTCCCTTCCATCTTCCACCGGCACATTTGAACCACTCGCCTCGCTTGTAGTTGCTGCTTCACTCTCGGCTGCTGCTGCTGCTGCGGCGGCCCTCTCATTGGCATCTGTCACTTCGTAGCAGCCTGCAGATGCATCAACAACCTTCAATTGTAAACCAGAATTCAAGATCTTTTCGAACTTTTCGTGTTCAATCTTCCAACCAAGCTTTTCGCCAGTGAGCCACGTGATCACCTGGTCACAGTATCCTAAAATGTCAATATCAAACTCGCAATGGTTGATAGGGTCCTTATTGATAAGCACCTGCGGCACATGGCTGGGTACCATATTCACAATCTCACTCACAGGAGCAACTTTAAGAGACGTTCCGATGCAAATCAATAAATCGCATGCTTCAATGTCTTTCTTTATAGTGCTGTGGAAACTGTCCGGCAGATCTTCACCAAAAAACGTGATATCTGGTTTCATCACACCATATGAGTTGATATAATCAAAACGACGAGAGTAATTTCCTTCGTCTTCCATCTTATCTAATTTCGCCAATAACACTTTACGTTCCGGCTCGCAGAACGGACAGTAGGCAATTTCTTGTTCTCTCAAACTCTTATATAGAGCTTCACCGGGAACTTTGTATTTGCATGTAACACAACTTGCAGTTGCAAATGATCCATGACATTGGACCAGCTTTTCTGGTAAAACACCAGCATTTGCTTCCAGATTGTCAATATTTTGTGTATAATTTCTCAATAATTTGCCTTTATCTTGTAATAATTTGATAAATCCATGTAAAGGTGTGAAAGCCATATCCGGCGGAAGAATCATATGAGCGATTGAGTAAAAAACTTCAGGATTTTCCCTGAATACATCAAGACTGAAAACGTCTTGGGGATCATCCAACCCGAGATGTTTCATCTTAGAATAGAAACCCTGTGAAGATCTGAAATCGGGTATACCAAGCGATGTAGAAATACCTGCACCGGTAAGAACTAGCACGTTCTTTGATTTTTCTAAAGCACCACATAGATGTTCAATGGTATGAAATGTAGGTAATCTGGTTCTCATTCGAAGAACTCTATTGATTGCTTTTTGGAAAAAAACAATACATTTTTGCATGTAATATTCACCATCATTCTCATCGCGTCTGAAACGTTTGAAGTTTCGTGGAATATATCCCAGCATGTTAGCTAATTTGAGAATATCTTGTGGCGATGGGTCAGCTGGTACAGTTTTTTCAAGAAATTCCATGAAACCATTAGTCCTTAGATATCCACGCATGTACCCACAAACATGTTTTGTCACACGAATTTCACTAATAATTGGTGTTGGTGTTTTTTCAAAGAAACTGATATCAAACTCTTCATCTTCATTATCAGAACTTTCAAATGGATACTCTTTTAATCCTAATTCTTCATCTCCTTCTGATTTTTCAATACTGTCATCATCATCTGAAAATTCTTCAGCTACCGTTGATATATTACCATTCAATGACTGTTCCTCTTCGAATTCGAATGTCTTACCAACAGAGAGTCCTTCAGTTGGTTCAGGTGACGAACGGGATTCTGGTTCCGCTGAAACTGATTCTGGCTCGGCCAAACGTGGAACTTTGTTATTTGAACCAGCACGAGATTCCTCTGCAAGATTCTCCAAACTACGCGTACGTTTTGGAGTGCTAACGGTCGATGCTTGTACAGAGTTTAGTGGCGATGGAGACACTGAAACCCCTTTGTTTTCCCCCGACATCGCAGAGTTGCCCGACATTCACGTGAAAAATTAATCAATCTGTGTGTCTGCGAGTCCGAAGCAACGGGAAATCTCCTGAACTGGCACGGGGTTGGTTGTTTAGCCTCAGTTACGTCAACAAAACACGCTGTTTAAGGTTGAATTTTAAATATTTTGTTACTTAACTAACGATCACTAGTCAAAGAGAAATAGGCCGGGTAATAGGTCCAAAAAACTATATGATTACATAAGCTGAAGTTGACCATTTTTTTTTTCAACCAGCCGTTGGAAAAAAAAAATACTCTATGTATAAACTTCAACTAAGATCATCTTAAGTATCTCGAGATCAGCGCCAAAAACATGGTTCCAAAGACTAAGCCAGCGGTTCCACCGCTTCCACGTTTGAGAGTTAAAAACCAGATCGCAAAACAACAAACAAATCCATGTCTTGTGGTGATGTCACAGATGTTGACGTGCTGGGCTTCCAACGGAGAAGGTTCGGCTGCCTGTAAGGAGCTGGAATTGCAACTCAGAGAGTGTATGGCTAAGGGTGGTAAGGTTGCTCCTCCACCAAAGCCAACTTTGAATTATCATGCTTCGAGATTGTTGCCAAAGATCCATAAGAAGGAGTGATTTTCTCATCCAAAAGATGAGTTGAAACTGGAAGAGAGACGGAGCGAAATAGAGAACCGAAGAAAGAGAAAAAGAGAAAGAGGACAGGGTTGGACAACCTGCAAACGATTTGCTTCGCTCATCATTTGGGCAGAGACGGAGGAAAAATGAGCCAGCTGGCTGTTCCATACCTCGATGATCTCGAGAGCGATATTATTGTACATAGACCAATAAAAATTAAATATCATTGTTACGTTATCCATTATGTATTATTAGGGGCTAACAATCGGGTAAAGAAGCAAAGCCGTTGTCTAGCAGTTGAGTTTCACTAAGATCTCGCTTGAATCGTGGTTAGACTAATGGAACATTGGACATATCAGGCTCCTTCCAGCTGCCTGGCATTCTCAACCACTTTGTCTCAGGAATTGGAGCATAGGAGTCTGCACCATTTGCCAAGCCATCGTAAACGCCGTAAAATGCGCACACAGACGTCAGGAAGCAGAAAACACCCGATGCTGTTTGACAGCCAGTGTGTTCACCAAATGTAGCTATTGTGTATAGAAGCATGAAGAACCACATACAGAAGGTCAGTACAAACAACGGAACAGTGGATTTGAATGTAACTGTCCATAACATGAACGAGAAGACAGTCCAAGCGGAAAAGAATATTCCCATAGCATTATCCAGATCGTCAGTGCTGCTGTAAGCATCTTTGATACCGAAAGCGTCACTAACAATTGCACCGAAGGACATAAAGAAAGCACCGTAGCAAAGAAGAAGAACGGATCCAAACAAGTTGTTATCAACAACAGCCCAGATACCAGTGATGATTTGAACCAAACCTGAAGCAAAGAAGAATGCACCCGATAGAATAGCAGGATTGGTAACAGAATCGGCTTGACACAGAATTAAACCAAGCGAGAACAAACTGACAGCTATCAATGCCAAGCCTGCGGAGCATGCAGCTGGATATGGCCGCCATTGAGATGACTTCTTGTACCAAGAGACTCTCAAAAGGCCTGTTCTTGGTGGATAAACGGCGTAGGTTTGTTCTTGGTGAAACATCGATTTTTCTACAGTGGAGTGCACTGCGGTCTCAGGGTTGGACAACTGGTCAGACATGGGTAGTTAGCTGGTTATTTCTTAGACGTTATTCGATTGGGTTTCTGTTAAAGCTTATTTGTAGTCACGGTTATACTGATGAAAGGTGTAAAGTACAGGTTACTGATTTGAAAGAGCAAGGCAAGGATATTTATAGTGTACTGAAAGAATGTGATCAAGAAGACTAAACGTTATCACATCACGATCTAAACACGAATGAAGAGCGAAGCTGGTCATCTTTACTCGTGTTCCCAGTTCGATGAAATTCCATGCATTCGTCAAAGATAAAATATGGTCACGTTGTTTCAAAATTAAGTTTATTTCAGATTCCGAAACTCCCGATTCACCTCTGTGGCAGTTTACCATATGGTCAGTGAAGCAATCCAGTCTAACCGTGATTCAACTTATCAGGAGATCGACTTCTCCAGATTTTTCTACGGCGCGGCGTAATTTTTTTGCTCTTTATTGTTCTGCTATTGTCTACCTCTTGTTAAACTTTTTTTTAGTAGATTTGAGAAAATTGAGAAAAAAAAAAGTTGCGTGAAAAGTCTGACATATACAGGCCGTTTGAATCCGCTGCTGGACCCTGCAAACGTCATCCATCCTCGCTAACATGAGACCTCATGCTGTTTCTGCTGCTTGGAAAAGCACCAGGACTGCCGATTTGGGACTACATTTCTCACGTTCCACTTGTCGTCGATGCTACCATAAGAAAGTTGGTATGACCGTCGGTGAATTAAAGAACGAACTAAAGACTAACGACGACACATCACCACGTACAACGAGCTCTGTTACCAACAACATATCATACAAAAGTTTCTTCGATGATTTTTCGAGATCTGTTTCTACCCAAGGTAAGTTAACTTCTGTTGGCGAACAGAAAACTTTCACCAAAGTTTTCGATTATTTGATGAAGAATACAGGTTCCGTTGGAGTCACCGAAACTCTTCAGGAGTTTGTCGGGATTGACAACGCTATATTGCCTAAAAGCACTCGAGATGGACCTCAGTTTTCATTCAATCTCGATTCTGCATCTGCCCAAGCTTTGAGATCGTTCCAAGAACACATGCAAAGTAATAAAGATCTACTCAATAGATTGACACCAGTTTTGCAATACATCAATTCTGAAATTAATACGAGCGAAGAGATGGTGAAGTTTATCAAATATAATCTAGTGGAAGAGTTCGCCGTTCAGTACCAAAGCCAGATTAAACAAACCCAATCCCTTGAATACGACGAGCTTCTAGACACGATAGAGCGGCAAGCCGTTGAAAATCCATCTAAACCATATATGTGTACCAGAACGTTACCTGTGCTGTTGAAGTTTTGTCTAAACTCGCTTACTTATGACTTTGACTCGCTGGACGAGACGTTGTTGGTTCTCAATCATGTCAGACAGCATCGTTTGATATATGTTTATGAATTTGGCTTGAACACAGATGTTTACAACTCGGTGTTAGATCAGATTTGGCGCAAGACACAAAATCTACAACTCGTCGTTCGTTTGTTGGATGAAATCAAAGTCAATGCTATTCAGCCAGATCTGCTCACTTACAAAATTGTGGCTGAGATTTACCTGCATTGTATGGATGTTCGTGATCAGTCTAAAGCAGAGCATTATCTTTTGTGGGGAAACAGTGGAGATATTCATAAAGTCAAGTCATTTGTGGATTCTATCAGGTTGGGTGTATAACTTGTATATATAGATTATCGATAACAAGCGAGATGAGATGTTTGTCGACGGATCTGTAACTCATCACTAGAGGACTGAATGTGTGATCGGGGAGAGATGATTGTGCTACAGGGCAATCGTTCCTTGCTCGTCATCCTTTGCTTCGCTCGTTTGAAAATAACCCTTACACCAGAATATTTTTCCAAACTCTCTGAAAACGCGAAATCAAACTTTCTTGAAACGCGCTTTGTGAAGCTTCTACTTATCTTCACCGTGTATAACAACCTCTCCAGTATCGTGACTGCTACGGAAAAGCAGCCCAACGACAGATATACCCAAGGGAAATATTGTGTCAAAAATACAAACACTTCAAATTGTCCCAGTTTGGCCGTTGGCATAGACCATGATACTCACGCCGAATGAGTTTTCAAGAGCATTCGAAGAGATAAAAAGTACCTCTTTGACCCATTCGACATGCAAACTGGTGATTTTTGTCTCTTGTCTCAATGTCGATGCAATCTGCGCCAGTAAGATTTTATCGATGTTGTTGAAAAGGCACTTGATTGTGTTTCAACTGATTCCTGTTGTTGGCTATAATGACCTCAAAACCAAATATTCCAAACTCGACGACAGCATCTCCAACATTTTGCTTGTAGGTTGTGGATCTATGGTGGATCTTGAGAGCTTTTTAGAGATTGATGTCAACGAACATCTGGATCCCGATTATCAGCAAACCGGAGCACCAATTACCCCTGATTCCACAGCCAATGACCCTCAGTTCCGTCTTACGCGAAAGATTTATGTTTTCGATGGTCATCGACCTTGGAACTTGGATAATCTATTTGGCTCTCATATGATTGCCTGTTTAGACGATGGATCGTCCGAAACTGAGTTACAGTCTGAAAAATCTGCTTATGAAGTCCTTGTTTCTGTTGACAGCGATGAAGAGGAAGAAGAGGCCGAAGACGAAGAGATAGAAGAACTCGGAGACACAGACGAAGACGAAGGAGACGAAGGTTCTCGTAAAAGAAGGGCATCTGGAGCGCTTACAACCAGACAAAAACGAAAGAAGATGATCTCTGAAAATGAGAGAAAAATCGAAGATTACTACAATCAAGGTACCACCGTGACAATGTCTACTGCATTACAAGTTTACTCATTAATTTCGACAATTGGTGAGACGAATGTTGATTATTTATGGCTTTCCATTGTGGGGACGACTTCTTTGAGTTCGAGTTTCAATTCGATCTATGACAATCTTGTGCCATTGTTGAAGGATGAGGTGAATAGACTCCAACAATCGGCTGACATACAGGAACGGTCAGAGAACGGGGGCACAAACAGCGGCTTGGATGTTGATAGAAGCAAGAAAGCTGATAGTCGCGCGTTGAAAATGGATAAAGATTACTCGTTGTTTTTACTTCGCCACTGGAATCTTTATCATTCATTTTTTTTCTCCAATTATGTCAATTCGAAGTTACAATTGTACACAAATACGGGTAAGAAAAAGCTGAATACAATGTTTGCAAGAATGGGTATATCTTTAGCTGCTGCTAATCAAAATTGGCATTATTTGGACATTGACCTGAAAAAAAAATTACACAGTATATTCAAGAAGAATTTGTCTCAATTTGGCCTTACTGATGTGATAAGAGATGGGTTTGTTAGAGATTTTGGATTTCATGGATCCGTTTGCGCAAGTGATTATGTTGAGGCTGTCACTGCTTTACTTGAATACGACGGCGATTTCTCCACGGGTCTGGAGACTAAGAACACTAGGCCAACTACACCAGTTGACGAACGTGAGGTTAATGAGGAAAATTCCAATGGTAAAGATCTGGTAACTCTTATTCATAAGAGAGAATCTCAGTTTGTTACAAATTTCTGGAAGTCATTTGATTCGCTAGACAAATTTGAACTTATTGAGAAAGGATTGAAAGTTGCCAAGTTGCAACAACAGTTCATTTTTGATAAAGGGTTTGAAATCTTTCAAAAAAAGATGATAAAGAACTTGAGAATATTCCGTCTTGTTGTTTTGAAGGACAATTTTGCATCCAGCAACACCATTTTGGACAGAAGTGCACACTCTTCAACACCTTCACAGATGGATCATGATTCGATTGAAATTCAAACGTTTCACAAGAACTCCAAATTGTTCCAAAATCCTTTAATTTTGACGAAACTTGGTAACTGGATTTTGGAATCGTGTGCTGAACTTGATAAAGCCTTGTTACCCCTCGTGATAGCTTCTTTAGATCCAGACACTGGTACGTATTTGGTCTGTGGATTGCCACCGAAATATCCTAATATGAAAGGAATGGAGAACGATGATGGTGTTGATCCGGACAAGATAACGATCTTGAATACCTTTTCATTAGCATTCCAAGAGATCGCTAATAGTACAGGTGCGAAGGCACGTATCGATAGTTTTGAGAGCTCGATGATTGAGATTAGGAAAGAGGATTTGCCGATGTTTTTGGAGAGGTTGAGTTTGAGTGGGTTGGTGTGACGAGCGAGACAAGTCTGGCGGGTCATCTATCGCAAATTATCATCTGTTTTGCCCGTCATTTTACATCAGCAAACCAACATTCATTAACATTATCAGTCAGCCCATTCTGTACAGTTTCATTGCATGTACTCTACTATGTATTATTAAGCAGTAACGAGCGTAGAAAATTACCAGCAAATGGTCAGAGAGGTGTGTCTTTTGGCGACTTGATCAAGATTGTTTTGTAGATGACTTTGCAACGAATAACTGAACGATCTGTTCCACTGGTTGTTCGCTCGTAAATGAAAAGAGGGTAAAAAAAATCTTATCTGATCCTCTTAAAATTTTCCCCAAAAGCGCGTTAAAATAAACAAACAAACTGATCATTTTATTCGTAACAACCCCTACATCACCACGCTGCCCGCACCGTTACACCATGTCGAGCCCATCTAAATCGCCTTTGAAAACGTCACGACCAATGAAACTTAACTACTCGACTGAGAGGATCCCCAGTTTGTTATATCCCGATCACAAACCCACCAGTTTAACGAAAGAAAACCACCGTCAGACCGTGTCAGGAACGACACCAACTAAACTTAATTCCGAGCAACGCCGAGTTATCACTAGAAAAGGTACAATGTCCTATATTTCTCCGGCAACACGCCACACGGCCACGCGCACCAGAGGTGAAGATACAATAAAACCCATCAACATGACTCCATTATCATCGCTGCGTAAACATACGAGTAGATCGGAACCAAAAATTGACACCACGAAAACAAAGACATTGTTAAATTTCCAAAGTGCAATGAAATCAGAGAAAAAGAGGAAAACCGATGTTGAGAAGGGAAGCGAAGTTGATGATCCAGAGAATGTATTTTTGTCACCTAAAAAATCGAAAATATCTACAGATAAAGAGCTCAAAGATCTTTTGGCTCAAAACACGAGGATTATGATGCAGGTCAATAGAAACCAAGAAATGATTATCGAATATTTGAAGGGAGGAAAATGAGACGACGTGATTGACAAGAAAACGACAAGTGGAGCGAATTAATGATGGGTCATAGCAAGTTCGCCAATCATTGGATTCTTTTTTCGAGGTTTCTCCTAACAATTTCCATCGGAATCACGGCGTCTTCCAACGAATCATGCTCACCAGCTTGGATGTTCTTACTCAAATACTTCCAAGCCAGTTTTTTCAATGGATCTTTCCTACGCGGATCGACTGTATTCTCCGAGTACAGAATCGAAGTATCCACAATTTTTGGATAAATGACTCTTAAAACATTCAAATCATTCTCCAATCCATGACCAATTACCACTGTATTTTCATCAGTCAAAGAACCCAATTTTGTCAGCATTTCTTGAAACGTCATTGCATCTTTTGGAATAGTTTCGACACCAGAGACAAACGTATTCAGATCAATCACCTCACCCTCTGGTTTAATAATGTCATCGAAAATACGTTTACCGTCGGGGAACTCAGCAACACTCAACTTCATAAGCTCAAATCCACGAGTTGTATAACACATTTCACAATCAAGTCCAATGGCTTTCAATTTCGTCTGTGATTTACCATCTCTTGAGCATTTTTCACTCAATGTTTTGATTTGTACAAACGGTTTTTCAAATTGTAACTCTCCAGCAGTTTGCAATTTATAAACATGTCTATCCAACTGTTGGCAACCTTCTGTAACTCCTGGAGTCTCTTTACAGCAAGAGTATTGTCGTGATGCATAATGAGTGTTATATTTTTTCACATTTGTATTGAGACTAGTGATGATTTTTCCCGGATGGAATTTGCATGTCGTTATCGGTTTTGCTGCGACTTCATTATATTCTTGGGAAACTGAGAATTTAATTTTACAATGGGCACATTCAAGCATATCTTCGAACTCTACTGGTTCAGGTACATCTATCACAAACCCACTTCTCAAGAGGCGTTCTCGTGGGATACACAGTTTGCTCAGTTCCAAAAGCAATTTGTCTTTATGGTCATTGACAGATCCATTGTGAACTTTAGAAACGCCTGTCTCAGATCCATATTTTTTCAAATTGAACATCACTCGTTTAATGCTGCTTATATATTCATTTTTGTGTTTTGTAGTGGATGCAACTTCGAATTCCTTGTTAACTGCTTTGGATATACGTTCCCGTGGTTCAATGCTTGAGGAATACTGTTGATGCAACAGCTTCAAGTAATGTTGTCTTTCATCTTGTCTAACGGGTGCAAAGGGTAGTACAGGCTTTGGTACTAATCTGGTTGCTATTTTTGGAGCTGGTGGTTGTGCCGGTGACGATACGTCCGCGATATTTCTTTTACCTGACATGCCTTTGAGCTGCCAAATATGTGTATACTGATAATCTGTGCGATGATCTACATGGTTACTTTTTTCGCTAAAAGCTATTCAAGCAATCGCCCGTCGATTACGCCGATCGACGCGCGATTTTTTTTGGATTCCGAATCGAGCCGCTCCATGTACGTGCCTTGCAGTACCGAATCAGCCGTTAATCATAACTTGTGATCATGTCAGGATACATTCAGATGCTAATTTCTGCACATAATTTAACCGCCTTGTTAAAGTGACTCCACTTGTTTGTGAATGGGCCCTTTTTGATTTACAATATCATGTGATTAGTTTGGTAGCAAATCAAGGGCTTGCTGGCTGACTGATTGATTACCAAGGCGTCGGCCGGTTGTCAGAATATGTACCGACTCAATGATACTTTCACACACTGTGTATGTTCTCAGGTCACGCATGACTGACTGTTCATTCCTCGTGTCTTCGAGGGTGTCAGTTAACTAAAATAGGCCTAATGTAGTTTCTGCGGCTGGTCGGCTTAAAAACGCAACATTTTTTTATTGTTCTCTATTGTTTATTGCCTTAAAATTAAGTTTTAAAAACAACATGACATGATTTTGACAACCTGTGTTTCCATAACATTCGATCGCATCCCACTATATTTACTATCCTGACTTCAAACATCTCACTGAGCCGATCCCGCAAAACCCCTCTCTCATTGAGCGGTTTTATCGTACGAAAATGAACATAACAAATTACTAATATCGCATAGGAAGGAACTTTTCGGATCCCCAAGGTACCCTTGGATTCCGAAATACTATATAAGATGCTTCCCTTTTCCTCTACTCATTCGATTTCCTTTAGACAAATCTTTGTAATCAAATAACAACCACTAAAAATGTCTGACCAAGAACAACTATCAAACACTGACACAGCAGTCCACCCTCCAGTGGCTACTGATAACGAAAAGTATGCTCAAACTCCACCTTTTGTGCCAGCAGTCTCTTCCACTCCTACTTACAAAGTTTACCCACCAAGAACAGGTCTTTTGAGAGTTTCTTGGTACAAGAAGTCCTCTCAATGGCGGCCATATCCAGCTGCATGTTCAGCCGGCTTGGCATTGGTGGCTGTGACCCTATTCTCACTCGGTTTGATTCTTTGTCAAGCCGACTCTGTTACTAGTCCTGCTGTTTTGGCAGGTGCTTTCTTCTTTGCTTCAGGATTGGTCCAAGTCATCACTGGTATCTGGGCTGTTGTTGATAATAACTTGTTTGGATCTGTTCTTCTTCTTTGCTACGGTGCTTTCTTCATGTCACTTGGAGGAATTGTGACAAACGTTTTTGGAGTTCAGGATGCTTACAGCAACACTGACGATCTCAACAATGCTTTGGGAATATACTTATCCTCGTGGACTGTTTTCTCATTCTTCCTGTGGTTGTGCACTTTCAAATCGACTGTTCCATTGTTCGTTTTGACTTTCTGCATGTGGTTCTTCATGCTCCTTTACACCATCGCCACTTTTGGAGAACATACCGGTTGCAAAGTGGCTGCTGGTGTCTTCTGTTTCCTCACTTCTATGTGCGCGTTCTACGCAGTTTATGACGGTTTGACCTCTTCAGCTAATTCTTATGTTCCAATTCCAGAGTCAAAGTGGTTGAGAATGCCAGGCAGCTGGAATGAGCCAGATGAGGAGTCGATTCCATTGGTTTAATATGTAACGAAGTAACGACGAGCAAAGCAAGTCGTGCGACTTATTGATTAATGCGAGCAAACAAATTACCACTCGCCACGACTTTTGAATGATTTGGGACATACTTTAATTCTTTTTGTCTTCTCTTTTCTTGTCCCTCAGCGCCTATTTGCACACATTCCAACCATGTTTGATACACATGAGTTCTTTTATATGGTTTAATTGATGATATCTCGATTCTGACGAAAACGATAGCGTAAGCAAGGCAAGACAGGTACTGATAAATGCAGAAGTAACGGTCAAAGCTAGTCGTGCAAGACCTTTATGGGATGGCTTATAAATGACAAACTGGTTAATCGCTTTGCTCATCGTTTGTTAGCTACCTCCGATGCTCACCATCACCACCCATGCCGCACAGATCAGCAAGACCGACACCACCAAACCCACCAGAACACCCATTCTTATCCTGAAAACCCTACCCTGTCTCATTCTCTCTCTTTCCTGTTCGCTTCCCCGTTGAAAATCATTACCTTCGTTGATAGAGAACTCGTATAATGGGGCACGGCGAGTCAATTTGGTGCTCTCAATAACTTCACCGACTCCTTCATAAAAATCCTCGACTCTCTCTGCTTGTTCGTTCATCTCCCCAAATTTCTTCAAAAGAACCTGTTCTTGATGGCCTGCATTCTCATATGCTGTATCAAAAAAATCTGATTCCTTCAATTTTTCCAAAAATTCCTTAATACTCTCATCAGAATTACCTGGGTAGCTGTTTTGATAAGATTGAACTTGATAATCAACTAGCTCACCAAGATAACTCGACGCTAATTCTCTGATGTCTTGTAGTACATTTTCAACGTCCCTCGATACAACAAGCAATTGCTCGTATTTATCGGAATCATCCGTCTCACATTCAGCCAATACTGAAAATTTAGTCTCAATATCTTTGACAATATCCCAAATAGTTAAAATCTGTTGATCAACTTCATCAACCAATGACTCCTCATAAACACTGGCAGTGGTTTGAAATTCAATCAAGCTACCTCTTAACTCGTTTATTTTCGTTTGAAGATTCGAAAGATTATAATAAAATAAGTCTCCGTCATCTAAAGCGAAATCATCAATGCTGATCTCACGATTCAGCTCTTGTTCACTTAAAAAGGGGTTGGTGTCAGCTTTATCCTGTATTGAGTTAGTACATTCTCTGGTGTACCCCAAACTGTACCTACCATGATGGAATATTATTGTACTGCCCCACAGCAAACGTCTCTGAGATCAATGGTCAATCTAACAGGCGTATCGTCAGTCTACGATTATAACGGTTTTCCTTTCTTAATATAAAAACACGAGCCCCGTTTTGGCTGCTCCTATCTACTCAGCCCCGTAAAAGCCACGCGCCAAATGCACGGCCACATATCACATGTGGCGGTGCATCACGTCCTTACCATTAGCTTTTTTAAGTTACTCGAACAAACAACTCCCTTCGGTCGTCGTTCGCTCGCCCCTAGTCATATCAACCATCATTTCAACTACAAGAACAATTATATATATTACATAAAACCCCACCCCCTCACTGATTTACAGCTTCTTGCAATGGTGTAGAAGCTCGCACAGTTCCTGAAACTTTCGACCCATTTGAAGATGTTCTGTTCAGCTTCCTACCAGAGGCAGAAGAAAGAGCCTTTGGAGACTGTGATACACCTTTCAAAGGCGTACTTGGAGCAGCAACACTGTTGGCACTAGAAGATAACGAAGCAGACATAGAAGCAGACGACCCGGTTCGACCCGAAGAAACTGCAGAAACTGTCGCCTTTTGACCAGACTGCTGCTGTTGCTGTTGCTGTTGCTGTTGTTGCATTTGCTGCTGCTTCTGTTGCTGTAATAAACGTTGCTGCTGTAACAGACGCTGCTGATGAGCCTCAATCTGTTTCTGACGAATATGATGGATTCCATCATAAGCCTTTGTCAATAACATACATCCAAACCTGATCGCTTGTGTTTGGTTACCGATTTGATTCAATTTAGATGGATCAAGGGGAGTGTAAGAAGGCAGATCGGAATCAAACAAAAACCTAGACTTGAGTCTACGTTTACGATCTCTATCGGAGTCATAAACGTTTATTCTTTTTCTCTTCTCATCACTGACACTTTCTGGTGAAGTAACAGCATCTTCTTCATCTTTCATCAATCCATCCTCAGAATCGGTATCCATATCCTCATCGCTGTCACTAGAATTTTCAAGATACTCTTCAAAAGAACGATCGTTTTTGATCCGTTTTCTATCAATCCATAGACGGCCATTTCTGCCAGTTCTCTTTCTCAACTTGAAAATAACCTCAGAAACTCCCAGCTTGTTCCTATTCTCATTGTGCAAATTGTATAAACCTTCGTCTTCATAATCACGATCTTGACCTGTCAAATCGTAAAACTCGGGTAAATAATTGTGTCGATCATTTCTCATCACTTGACCTGTTGCAGCATGAATTCTAACAACCTCGTCATTTCCATAGTGTTTGTTACCATTCAAAACATTGCTGAAATCAATTTCTTTTGAACTTTCAACTTCATACAAAGAAGATGCAAGCGAAGAATATGGTAAGTGTGATCTTTCCTTCAAAAGTTCATCATCATTACTGGCAATCTCGAAATACGGATTGTACGGATCATCAGTGAAATTCACCCATCCATCATCTTGCGCCTTCCTCTTTATTAATTTGTCTGTCACAGCCTTCTTGATTCCTTCTAATTTATCTTGTAAAACAGCATTCACTGTAGTCAAGTCAAGATCCGGAATTCTGGAAGACGGTAATTTGACATACGGCTGAACAGCAACAGGATTCGTGGATGACATTCCTGAACCATTCTGCTGTCCAGGAAGCATATTTTGTTGTAGTTGATGATTTTGAACCTGTTGATGAGAGCCTTGAGCACCTTTTTGCAACTTTTGCTTCGCGGAATGAGACAATAATATTTTTTCCTTCTCAAGTTGTTGTTTCTTACGTTCTTTAGCCAAAAGTCTTTCTTTCTCTGACATTTGTTGTCCCCGGAGTTGTTCAGCATCAAGCTGTGGTGGCACGCGTTTTTTCTTTTGTGCAACCAAATCTTCATCTTCTCCCTTGATACCAAGATCTCTTTTGAGTTTTTTAACTTCACATCGGAGATTAAATATGCTTGATTCGGTCTTCAGTTGTTCCAACCGTTTGACTTCCCTTTCGGCAACCATATACATGAGTCTTTTTGCTTGTTTCAAATCTTTATAGAACAAACTCAATCTCTCGGTTCCTTGGGTATCAGTTCTTCTGGTCTTTCTAGCTTGTCTGAATTCTCTTCTTCTGAAACAAACATAAGGGTCATTATCATCTTTTTGGGCAGCTTCTTCGAATTTCAATGTTGGGAAAACAGGCTTACCTTGTCTGGCAATTCTTCTTTTTCTCCAATGTTCATAGATTTTTGGTCCAAAAAGTGTGAAAAGTTCTTTGAGAGGTCTAGCTTGTTTACCGCTAGTTGGTTCAGCATCAAGCAATGTCTTGAATGGATGTATATTCAATTGATTTTCAAGAGTTCTTGCAACATCCGCTGGATCACTTTTATCCGGAACTAAAGCAATCTCAGTGATTTCTTCCAAAGAAAGAATTTGATGTGGATCCATTGACAAAAAAGGTTGTTTTTCGTTGACAACAGTTTCGAGACGATGAGCTACAAGTTCAAATTCATCTTCCGTGCACTTAGTCTTAGCATCTTCATTCATTTGATTGAGAAATTCCTCATCTTCTTCATCCATACAATATGGACATCCTGCAGTATCTTCCACAGTGGCAGAGAATTTGATATATGAGGCAGGAGCAACAAATTTCTTGTTGTAATACTTAGGAGCTTCGCTCCAGACTTTGGAAGCATCAGGTGTAGGGATGTACACCTGCTCCACTTTAGCACCTTGGATCTTAGCAGCAGAAGCATTGATCACAGCTTGTAAATGATGTTCTTCTTCTTCACCTTTTTCAACACCAGTTTCAATTTGTTGTAACTCACGCTGTTGCTCTGAAATCTCGAGATCTGGGATATCTTTTTGTTTCCAAACTTGTAAAGTGTGCTTCACTGAGATTTTCCGCTGTCTGAAACGGGCGCCCGCAGACGATGGCAACACCATCTTGTGTGGACAATTGGGTCCCTGTCGCTCGTTAAGTTTGTTTGATTAACTGTAGTTGGTTACCCGGACTGTGTTAGCGTCGATAGACCCAAGAAAATTTTTGCGATATTTTTTTTTTTTGTCTGCAAAATTCCAAACTATTCAAAGACCCGTCGGTGGCAACAAATAAGCTGGAATAACGCAACAACACGGCCTTGTTAGCCAGCCAAGGGAAAGGGCAGCAGTCCTCTTGTTTCTATGTACAGAGCGTGGTTCACCAAGAGAGACCTAAACACCAGCAAAACTCCGTGAATATCACATGTAATACCATCTTCTACACTTATTCAGTAAAAGACGAGTGCACACTGGCTTGCTGGCTTCTGTGGTTTCCCCATTTCCCGCCTCTTTGTCGGCGAGATTGCGGATTCGCGAACAAACGAGCGAAACGAATGACATGGAAAAAAAACGTTCGGCGCGTCGATCGTCCGTTACCCGGCTTTACGTGATATTATCTACAGTGTGAGTGAAGACGGCCGACTGACCCTTCAGGCAACTGAAGAGCAAATTATGTTGTCTGCCCTTCAATCGCTCGTCATCTTGACATGATACCCAGCGAGGCACTCGTCACCCACCACACTTGGCGACTGAACCACCGGATCAGAGCCAGTCTGTGTCTTTGGGAAAGCAACGACATCTCTAATATTGGACGAACCAACCAACATCGAACATAAACGATCAAATCCAATCGCCAATCCTGCATGTGGTGGACATCCACTATCAAGAGCAGCTAAAAGGTGACCAAAAAGAGCGTCTGGATTCTCAATTTTGAGAATCTCTGTAAAGATAAACCGTTGCAATTGAGCATCATGAACTCTGCGAGAACCACCACCGAGTTCGACTCCATTGACCACTAAATCGTAATGATCTCCGCGAACTTTCAATGGGTCAAGGGCTAAATTTTCATAGTCATTCAAGTTAGCCATGGTGAATGGATGATGAGTTGACTCATATTTTTCAAAGTTGTATTGGGGATACGACGAAGCCTGTTCGCTTTCCACTTCCACCGGACTGAAAAGTGGGAATCCCACCACCCAAGAAGCAACAAAAACGTCTTCTGGGGCTGGTTGGGTCTCTGAGACTATTGTACGTCTCCATTTTGTAGGAAAATGTTGGATTGCCAACTGTCTAAAACGACCGAGAGGTGTTGGATTTTCGTATGAAACCTCGGCGCGGTCACTGATGGCGAGGACATCGCCAACAGCAAGGTTGAGTGCTTTGTTGATTTGATCAACTGAATTAACCAACTGCATTGGAAGTTTTTCATGCCAACTCTTCAATGTCTTTTCATCCTTGATTTTGAAAATGTGTGGTCTTCTAGCTTTGTACTCCGAAGGATCAAACAGAGCGTTTGGAAGGGAACGTTGTTCCATGGCCCCAGAAAGAACACACGCTTCAATTACAGGGAATTCAGAGTTCATTGGCTCTTTGAAGAACTCGGAAACGTTGGAAAACCGTAAAGACGAACGTAAATCCGGCTTATCAATTCCATACTTCGAGAGTGCGTCTTCGTAAGTCAGCTGTGCAAAAGGCTCATCTTGAGTGACTTCGTGTAGTTCGTTGTCCCCCACCGGTTTGTACAGAGGGACACCTCTAACATCACCAAAAATGCTTTGAACTAACTTCTGAACAACATTTTGAACATCTTGAGCCTGTGCAAACGACATTTCAAGATCAATTTGGGTGAATTCAGGTTGTCGATCTGCTCGCAGATCCTCATCTCTGAAACACTTTGCGATCTGGAAGTACCCTTTGAATCCACTTGCCATGAGGAGCTGTTTGTATTGCTGTGGAGACTGTGGAAGTGCATAAAACAGGCCTTTCCTTCTGGTTGGAACAAGGAACTCGTTTGCACCTTCAGGGGTAGACTTGAACAATAAAGGAGTCTCGATCTCAGTGAAATTTTGCTCGTTCAACACGGAACGTGCCACACGCGCAGCATGGGCCCGTAATTTCAACGCACGTTGGTAGTACTGGTGTCTCAATTGCAAATAACGGTACTCTGGTGGGTATTGAGAAGGTGTATCTTTGAGAGACTCGAGCTGAGAAGTACGGACGTCAGCACTATTGAGTATTTGGAGACGGTCAACGGCGAGTTCCCACGAAAAAGAGCCGTCCTTATTTTGTTTATGTCCCACAACACCAGAAACAGACACAACATCTTCAGGTTTGGCAGCTCTTAAACGTTGTGAGAGTGTCTCATCTTTAGCAACAATCTGAGTCAAATCCGAGTTGAAATCACGAAAGCCCGCAAAAACAAGTTTCTTCGAAACTTTACGTGGTGGTCCGTTGATCCATCCAAAAAGAGTAACTTTCTGGCCAACAAATTTATCTGGTGATTCGGAGATCTGTGTGATAGAATGAGTATGCTGGTTGAAACTGAATTTTTCAAGTGTAATGGATTTGTCCGGGAGATCAGCCAGAAAGCGGCAGTTGGCCGGCCACCCGTGAGCAATCTGGAAACGTCCCAATGTTTTTAACTGATTAAACATAGTGGAAACCCTTGAGGCCTAATTGTAGGGAGATAAAGTGGTACTATTATTTTAAGGAGAGGGAAAAAAAATGCTACTTGAATGAATGGCTATTTGATCGTGAGACATCCTCGGGCTGTGCAACAATACCTTTGCCACATCTAGTAGCACCGCCACCCTGGAAATTCAAATTCACAGTCCCACGCGGTGTGGCTGAATCCCATTTAAATGATTGAGTCATGCACTACTTTGGTAAAATTTTTTCTCACCTCCAACAACTTTCAACCTTTGTTGAAATAAAAGTAAATCCGCCTTTCTCATCATCTTTCCTTACTAATTGTTCTTCTTTTTCAATCATACACTATCGCAATATGTCTCAAGGTACACTTTACGGTGACGCTCAGAGCAGAGTTATCGTGCCAAAGGGTTTGGTCAAGGTTCTCGGTCTGGATGTGAAGGTCGCTGGCGGCGACGCTCCAGAATTCAAGGCCAACTTCCCTCTCGGAAAGGTTCCAGCTTTCGTTGGTCCAAAGGGTTTCAAGTTGACCGAGGTCATCGCTATCATCTACTACTGTAAGTTCAACTTCTAGTGATATGTGCTGCACGCAAATGATGAAAAAAAATTCATTTTTATTACAGTTATCCCTGTCTTAACACATAATGTCGAGAATGATTTAATCTGAAGTTGCAGTTACAAAAAAGATTCGTCTTATTCAACTCATACTAACATTCATCTAGTGGTTTCCCTCAAGGATGAGAACTCTCCATTGTTGGGTAAGACCGTTAAGGACCGCGCTCAGGTTCTCAGATGGTTGTCCTTCGGTACTGCTGATGTTTTAACTAATGCTGCCGTCGCTTTCGGTCCATTCGTTGGTAAAGGTCAATACAACAAGAAGGTTGTTGACGATGCTCTTTCCAAGCTCGCTTCTCACGTTGATGTTCTTGAAGCCAGACTCAAGGAGTTCACTTATTTGGTTGGTGAGAGACTCACTGTTGCTGACTTGTTTGTTGCTTCTATCTTCTACAGACCATTGACTGTTCTTTACGGTAAGGAATGGAGAGCTGAGCACCCAGCTTTTGTCAGATGGTTCAAGACTGTTACCGCTACTGACTACCTTTCCTGGTTCTTTGCTGATGTTAAGTTGGCTGACAAGCCAGCTGAAGCTCCAAAGCCAGCCAAGAAGGAGAAGGCTCCAAAGGCCAAGGCTCCAGAGGCTGCCAAGCCAGCTGCTCCAGCTCCAGCTGCTGAGCCAACTGAGGAGAAGAAGCCAAAGCACCCACTTGAAGCTCTTGGAAAGCCAAAGATTCCAATTGATGAGTGGAAGAGAAAGTACTCCAACGAGGAAACTAGATCTGTCGCTTTGCCATACTTCTGGAACGAGTTCTACAACGAGGAGGACTGGTCCATCTGGAAGGTTGCTTACAAGTACAATGACGAGTTGACTTTGACCTTCATGTCTAACAACTTGGTTGGTGGTTTCTTCGCTAGATTGCAAGCTTCTACTAAGTACTTGTTCGGTTCTGCCGTTGTTTACGGTGAGAACAACAACAACGGTATCATTGGTGCTTTCCTTGTTAGAGGTCAAGATGCTGTCCCAGCTTTCGATGTCGCTCCAGATTGGGAATCTTACGAGATCACCAAGCTTGACGCTTCTAAGCCAGAAGACAGAGCTTTCCTCGAGAACATGTGGGCTTGGGATCAACCTTACGAGGGCAAGGAAATTGTCGACGGTAAGGTCTTCAAATAAGCGGTATCTAAATATGATGTTAGTTAATGCTAGTAATTCGATAACGTTGACGACAACCGAGACGAGTCTGGTAGTCGTAGTGACTGTAATAGTAAGTAACAAGCGAAGCAGGAGCAAGCACATTTCTGAGTACATTGTTGCTCTATGTGTCCGATTACGTAAGCATGGATAATCAATTTAGTAGCTCATTAATTTGTCGTTAGTTAATGAAACAGGCCGTCAGATCATCACAAAGTACGCCCCATTTCCCTTGTCATAATGGTGTTGCAAACTACTAGTTTTGCGCGTAGCTGACGTCTATATACTCCCCCTTCTTCGCACTCACTTCCAAATATCCCCCTATTTTCAAACTCTCATGTGCAACATCGCTAATACACTTGAATCTAGCAGGTCCCAGTGGAGTCCCACCGTACCATCTACTTGTCACTACGAGAACATTGACCAATCGGAGTCTATCCAGTAAACCCATTAAACGTTGGCCCGAGCCACCTTCACCGTTGTCGTTGGAGCCTTGGTTGATATTAGTCAATTTTGACACAATTGGAGAATTTGGGTCTTTGGGTTTCTTAGGTGTGCAGATTGAGGCTGTTTTCCATGCCAACATTGTCGGGTGACTTGCTTTGAGTAGTTTTGGATCCAACTCAAACAACTGTTCTAATCTTGAGTTAATCTCGGTGTGACTTTGTATTGGGACACACCATCCTTTGAACTTCGACTTGTTGAGTGTGAGAACTGGTGAGCAAGTCCATTTGGGCAATTTCAAGCGTGACATGACAGCTTATGGTTGTATGTAGAGGTTCAAGTCAAGTGATGAAAAAAAAAATGGTGAGAAAAAAAAACACAAAATTATCTTGAGCCCAAGAGGAATGCACCAGCTTAGCTACCCTTGCTATAGAAATCCCCACTATGAGTGCGAAGACGGACGTCAAGGCCGGTTCTGATAAGGAAAACAACCGGAACCGGTATAAATACCGGATAGAGATTCAGCAAATGATGTTTGTCAGCGGTGAAACAAATGATCCTCCAGAGTCAACGACTGCTGTAATAGAAAACATTGTCAAAGACCAAGTTGTTGAACTTGTTCTACAATCACAAAAGACTGCCAATTCTCGTGGACAGAAATCGATTTCTCCTGAGGACGTTATCTTCATGATTAGACACGATAAGGCTAAAGTTAACAGATTAAGGACTTACTTATCATGGAAGGATGTTCGTAAGAACGCAAAGGATCAGGAGAGTGGAGATATTGGTGCCGGTAACGACCTGATTGACGATCCTGCTGGTGGTTCTGGGGCCACTGGTAGCGCTGCTGCTAGCAATTCATTAGATAATAAGATGCTGGCGAAACAGAAAAAGTCGCAAATTAGATTACCTTGGGAACTAGAATTCATGTTTAATGAACAACCATTGGAGACAAACGATGATTCGCTGGCCGCTGGCGGTGGCGACCAAGTGGACGACGAAGAACGTGAGGCTGTTCTGGCTCAATTGAAGCGACTTAAACAGAACGATGAGAGAACCAAGAATATGACACAGAAGGAGTATGTTCATTGGTCGGAATGTCGTCAAGCCAGTTTTACATTTCGTAAGTCTAAAAGATTCAGAGAATGGTGTGGAATGTCACAAATCACTGAGAGTCGTCCAAATGACGATGTGATTGATATTCTTGGGTTTCTGACGTTCGAAATGGTTTGTTTGTTGACTGAGAAAGCTTTAGAGATTAAGAGACAGCATCTGCTGAGGAACTTCAAAGAAAGTGAGACTAAAAAAAGAAAGTATCTTTTTGACGAGCCGAGTAATGATTCCAAGCCAATATTGGTCGAGCATGTTCACGAGGCTTGGAGGCAGTTGCAGGAGGTCACGAAGCCGAAACAGTGTTTGTATAATTTCAAGGGGGGGAGGATGAAGAGACAGACGAATTTGATTTAGCGACGATGCTCCGCTCGAAAGCAGTGGGGGTGTTGCTTCACTAGAACTTACTTCGTATCGCCACACCTCACACCTCACATCTCACACCTCACACAAATGTAATAAATGAATTTATGGTAGCTCAGGAAGGGTATTGCATTCTACTGATCAGTCTTATGATCGACAAGCTTCGAGTGAAGATGTGAATCGCTGTATTCTGAAAGTTTAACTTCGTTCGTAGTCGCCTTGGGTCGCCCGTAATTGCCTTACTTTGCTCGTGTTTAGCTTAGTTTCTCCAGATTTTGTAAATTTCGCACCTAAAAAATTGATCTACAATATATAAACTCAGTATCTTTCCGCTATGCTCGTAGTTAGCTCGAGATGATTGCCTTACTGAACCAATCCGGCCCATACACTGATCCTGATTACACTGCCAATTTTGGGATAACATCACTTGAGTCTGCACGGATTCTCGTGCTTGGAGCTGGCGGACTTGGTTGTGAAATACTCAAGGATCTGGCTCTTAGTGGATTCAAACACATTGAATGTGTCGATATGGATACCATTGAACTCAGTAATTTAAACAGACAGTTTCTCTTCCGTGAGAAAGATGTTGGGAAACCAAAAGCTAAAGTGGCGTGTGAGTTTGTGTCCAAAAGAGTACCAAATGGAGTCAAATTGATAGCTCATCATTGTAAGATACAGGATTTCGATATGGATTTTTACATGAGTTTTACGATGGTTGTTTGCGGATTAGACAATATTGAGGCCAGAAGATGGATAAACCGTGTTCTGGTGGATTTAGCTGTTTCAGGTACGATTATTCCGTGGGTTGATGGTGGCACCGAGGGGTTGCAGGGATCCGTCAAGTTGATGATTCCTACAATGACAGCGTGTTTCGAGTGTTATATGAAGTTAGTTCCTGTTCAAACAACGTACCCGTTGTGTACTTTGGCTTCTACACCGCGGCTTCCCGAGCATTGCATTGAATGGGCACACCAATTGGAATGGCCAAAACTACATCCAGACGAGCCGTTCGACGCTGATGTTCCAGAACATGTTGATGAGATGTATCGAATGGCGTCAGGGCGGGCTCAACATTTTCGAATTGATGGAGTTACCAAGAGCAAAACTTTGGGAGTGGTGAAGAACATTATTCCAGCAATCGCCTCGACGAATGCAGTGATTGCTGCTGCTTGTTGCAACGAATGCTTCAAGTTTGTCACCAGTTGCAATCCCGGCTTGCAGGATAGTTTATACTACAATGGCGAGAGTGGTGTTGTGTGTGTTTCTGATGCTTACGAACGTGTTGAGGATTGCTTGGTTTGTGGCAATCTTCCGCAAGAGTATTTGGTGACGGATAATTTGACTGTTGGAGAATTCGTGGAGGGCCTGATTAAGGAGTTTGCACTGGGCAGTCCCGTGGTCTTTACAGGCAAGGGTGATCTGTATAATGGGAAAATTGGATGGGGGGTAGAGGGGGAAGGGCAGAAGCTATTGAGGGATGTGTTGAAGTTTACGGAGGGGTACTGTGAGGAACAAGTAAATGTGTTGGACAGGGATGTGATGAAGAAGTTGATACTGAAGCAAGTGGCTACTCAGTGATGAGCAAGTCAGTATACTCGCCTTCCTGATACAGGAAAATTACTTGTTTAACTACGAAAACGACCATCCTATTTGCATCGCTGCTGCATTCGTTCTTATATAAAGTCTAACGATCGCTACAAATCGCACAGCTCATTGTAACAACCAAACTATTTATTCAACCGTGCTTGTTGAAGTACTTCTTGGAGTCATCAACAGCTGGGACGATAGTGTCAGCACCTGGAGTCCAGTTAGCTGGGCAAACTTCACCGTGCTTGTCGGTGAATTGGAAAGCCTCAAGAAGTCTCAAAGACTCGTCAACGTTTCTACCAACTGGCAAGTCGTTGACGGTAATTTGTCTGAGGGTTCCGGTTGGGTCAATGAGGAAGATACCTCTGAGAGCAACACCTTCTTCTTCAATCAAGACACCGTAGTCCTTGGACAAGGAGTGGTTGGTGTCAGCAAGGAGTGGAATGTTGACAGGACCGAGACCACCATCAGCTCTCTTAACGTTAGTCCAAGCGAGCAAAGAGTATTCGGAGTCGGTGGAGGCGAACAAAACTTGACAGTCCTTGTCGGCAAACTTCTTAGCAGCCTCAGAGTAAGCAATGATCTCAGTTGGGCAGACGAAAGTGAAAGCCAATGGGATGAAAGCAAGCAAAACCCACTTGCCCTTGTATTGATCAAGGGAGATCTCTTCGAAAACACCGTCAACGACGGCAGTCTTGGTGAACTTTGGAGCTGGCTTTTGGACAAGGGCAACCATTTTTAATAATTGAATTGAATGTATATTGAATTGAATAAAATTTTGGAGCCACAGGAGGGGAATATCCCCTCCTTATATAGGATAAGTGAATTTCAATACCCTTAGGCATGGCTGCACATTAAACTTTCGGGGGGGGAGAAACGGTTTTTCCACGGATATCGCGCGGCCGCGGTGGGTTCAACGGGGGCAGGAACAAAAAACGTTCGTCGAAGCGCCACCGCCACGGTCGCGAATTAGTAAATAAACCGCAGATTCTGGATCCATTAGCCATCCCCGGAGTTAGTTTCCTATTCTCATTGGGTGTGGCGATCAACGCGTATCGCCCGAAATCTCTAGAAGCTCGAGACGTTTTTGGAAGATTATTAGATAGATTATTAATCGGTGGGAGCTGGCCCAAAATTGCGAGCGAAGCGAGCAGTATTTTACGATGGCAGATGACCTGATATGTTATCTAGGAATAATTCACCGACGGACGGAGCTAGCAGTATTGTGCTGAGCGGGTTCCCTGTCCCTGGTTGCGGTGCACTCAAATTCTGGCATCGCCGGAAGTCGTTTTCCAACACCCTGATAACCAGTTTCAGTCACTAAAGAGACCCCTCGGTCATTACGGAATCAATTACTTTGATCGTGCTCCCGTCACCTTACCCACTCTGCATCGCTGTATCTGTACCCCTCTATACTATCTCTGCCAAATTAGCCAACGGTTACGGATTATTTTGCACAATCGTTAATTCATACATAGCAATTACTAGCATTACTGGTCCCTCCTCAATCTCTCCCACTCTCCACCCTCGCCATCTCATAGCTATAGATCCTGAAAACACTAGGATAGAGTGTCAACACATATAAACAGATATCCTGTAGTATCACAATCACGTGGTACAATACGTGGCCGAGCAAACCATCGCCTTTCTGTCTTTCTCTTCGATTTCTGATCAAGTACCGAACAATTTTAGCCATGAAAGCTGCTGGTTCAGATCTCAAACTTGCCGTCAACTTCAAGACTTGATCAATAGCCGGCATAGCCCACGCCCGCGTGCGTGCTGGTAAATCGTTAGCAGCAATTTCCAACAAAGTTGTCCAGATCTGTTCGTCGGTAACAAACACGTACATAATCACAAACGAAACCATGTTGCATGTAAACCCCATAACGCCTTGATCAGTTTCAAACGTTCCGAATATAAATAACCCCAACAAGTATTTGAAGGAATGGTAAAGGAGATTGTAAAGTCGGATTAAAGTTCCTTGTGTGACTAGGTGGACCGCACCTGCCCAGACTCCACGTAAAATCCACTGGACAAAAGATAATGCAAGCGCAGCAACGTCGGTGGGGCCAGGAGGAACAATCTGAGGGGCAGCACCTCCCCTGTGTCCCAAAGGTCCTCCAGCTCCCCGTGTAGCTGGTGCTGCGCTCAAAATAATTTCCGGAGAGCTAACTTCTGCCAAACCAGAGAGGCGTTCTCTAGCAGCCTGTGAAACAAGCACGTATGGCTCAGAATCACCGGTATCAACAATAATGGCCTCCTGAGAGCTGAGTGGAACAGAGTGACGGGTTCCATCCGGTGCAGTCAATCTTACTTCGTAGTGGATGAGCTCATTTTCGTCCTTCTTTGCAAAGTATGGCGAGTCTTCGGTTCCTGTGGTGCCCTCGGTATGTGGCAGTACTACTGTCACTGCTATCATTGTAGGAACTTGATCGAACGATGCTGCGGAACCACAAGCAAGGACATGGTATAATGGAACTGAATCATCTAACGTTGATGATGAATGCTCGTCTTCGATCACGAGTTCAAGCAATTGATCGACTTCACACAATTGTCGTAACTCTGCCACAGTAGTTTGGAGTGTTATGTCATCAACAGTGTAAGTAGGTTGTGCCGTTCTCCCATCAGGGAACTTGTAAGTAAACTCTGCTTGGAACTTGACTTGTAAGGGAGACAAATCGTCAAATCTGTGGCTGTCCATTGTCAATTAATCAACAATGTTGATCGGTATCACTAGAAGTTTGTCGCACAAAAAGTCAACCTGTATTTTTCAGTACTTACAATTTTTCTCAATTTTCGTTCGAGTAATTTTTTTTTCGCTCAAGAAAATTTTATATTTTCATCAACTACAAAGCAACAACGAACTCATTTGTTTGTCTAACTTGGCATCGCCGACGCCCCCATACAATGCTTCATATAACATCACAGAGCACGGCGGGTTTGGCTTTAGCCAGAGCCGCAGGAGCTGCAGGAATCACAGGACGCAAACGGACTATCGGCCAGCGCAATATTGGGTCATTCATTAGAAGTATTTTGTGTATGGACCCACCAACATCTCCAGATGATCCAACACCAGAAAACAGATTTCATGTTTGGGACCAGTCTCCGTCACCGGATTTGAGACTGAGAGCAGCCACTATCCGTGCTAAAGCTAAATGTCCTGTTACTGCCAAAGACATCAACTATTCCTGTCCATTATCAGGTATCCCAACACACCATTCTAAAGAGGCATGGGAACAAGATGAAGAGTACCATTCAACTAAAAAGTATGAGTTGCTGAAAAAAGTGAACATCTACGAACATGATTTACGTTCCGGTAGACCATTCCCAGAGTTTGATTTCCCAACCGTGCAACCACAAGATACACTTGTCAATTTTGCAAGTTGGGATACTTATTTGTACACAAGACAATTCTACTCCATGGATACAGAATTTCAAATGGCAGTGGTCACCAAGATGTTGAGTTTTCCATTAACCATTGCCTCTGTTCTTCACCAATACTCACCTTACTTCCTGAAACCAAAAGGTCCAATATCACTCGAAGGTTTGAAATCTTTGGCAGCTTTACGTTACACCTTGTATCCAGAAAATCGTGTTTCATCACTCAAAGATCGTCCAGTTCGTATTTTCCTCTTGAATGCTCGTACCGAGTCGGTTTTACCAGCTCATGTCTGGAAAGAGCTCACTTACTTGTTCCCAGGAATATCGTTCGAATTACATTACATTGGGCCAGAATCTTACTACGACAGAGAGAAGAAACAGCACCTTGTCTCTGACCGTCCAATAGTGAAGCGTGTCGATGATACTCTTTGTTTCATTCACCATACTCAAGATTTCAACGTTTTGCATGAAGCACAAGATTTCTTCCCATATGATCCATATCTCGACGTTTTCTTCTGTTTCCATCCAAGAATGGGCTCCCCAGAACTTGCTGATTTGTGGCACAAGTCTTTGCCGGGTCTTCTTGATTCCAAGTGTGGTATCTTTGTTACTGGTTACCACCAGGCAGATATCGACCGTGATTACAAATGGGTCGTTGATAACTACGAGGAGGAGTTAGATATTCTTATGGATAAGACTAGTAACGTGTTTGGTTCCACCAAGTGGGAGTTGAATGACTATGATCCTCAGGAGGTTTTCCAATTTAACCAGCAATTGTTTGGATTCAGGGGTAAGAGATATCATGCGATTAACCAGGGTTAGTCACGAACCACGAGCAGATGGCAGGCAAAGGATGACAAGCAAAGCGAGTTGTTCTAGCTAATTATTCAAGCAAGTTGTTTGTGTCGTTCGAGTCGCAGGACCCATTCCTGCGCCCGCAATACAAACGAGTGGCGATAGCGAATCGTGACCCACGGTTTTCTCCGTCATTCTCGACTGACAGCGAAATATGTCAGTCGATCAAGCGATCTCTGCATCGGTCTGGCCGACGCAACGCCACGTCGGTCTCCATGTATATAATGAATAAATTGATTGTTACATACGAAACGAGCGAACGGTGAGCTAGTCGCTTGACGAGCTACTCGGATCATTCAGACTACCTGACCCTTCTCTACTCGTTAAAAGTAAGCCATTTAAATCCATAATTCGAATATTATCATTCAGTACACTGTTTAGTTATTGGCAAGTCAAATGTCCTCATCACTGCTGGCTTGCCCTACTCACTCATCACTCGCGCGTCATTTACCAAAACCCATACCCTTCACCCTCAAAAATATTAGCAAAATCACCTCCGCTTCCTCCTCCACCGTTTCCCCCTCCCACATCCGACCAACCCCCCATATCTCCAATGGATCCATCAGGATTCAAATTCATCACATCAGAATCAATTTGCAAAAATAAATCATTCAAGAAGTTCTGCTGCTGTTGTAATTGAGGACCCTCAGTCTCAGTGGTAGAGATTCTTCTTGGTGATTGCGAAAGGTTCTCAAACGGTCTAGCAAATATCTCAGCATCGTCTTCTTTCTTCTTTTCAGCACCATCAGGACCGTACTCCAACGAAACATACCGTCCATCCGCAGGTGATTCGCCAACCTCACTATTAGTGTACCCAATTGGAGATGGAATGTAAGCTCCCGAAGGACGTTTAGGAGTCGTCGAGGTCGATGGCGTATCCTGCGGTGTAGATTGAGACATCGATGAATTGGTGGCAGCAGCAGCTACTGATGCAGCAGTTTTTCTTCTCCTATTCAACGTCTCTGCGTTGTAATTGATGAACCTGTTGAATTGGATCCGCGAGTCAGGGTTCAAAGTACCATTATCGCCTTCACGTTTCTTCAGTGTAACCTTGATGTTCTCAATGGCCTTTTCTTTACCCAACTCGTCTAAAAGATCAACCATAGAATTGGTGGCACCGTCTTGGTTGAACTTGTTCGAGACCTTCATCCATTTGGAAATTCTGGTCAGAATCATAGACATCTTGTTTGCGACTTTGCTCTTGCTGGAAGTTCCACGAAGAGATTCACTGACTCTTTCATACTCTTGCTCAACATCCACTTCGAAATCTAAATTTTGTGACTTCACAAGCAATCGTGCACGAATAAGAGCCACCAACGCATGCATCGGACGGTAGTAGAAAAACGTTGGGAATTGGCAGCCTTGTTTGCAAAGAGCCACAAATGAATCAATCACTTTCTCACTGGCTTTAATGAGACGGTTTAATGTCTGTAGATACACTTCCGTCAGAACATCTTTTCTCAAAAGAACACGGCAAACAACATAGTCGTACATGGTCATCAACAACTGGTAGTAGATAATCGACAGTAAGTTCTTCTCTTTTGATGTTGGGGATAACAATGTTGATTCAGATGCCAATTTTTGCATCTTCTTCTCATACCCAATCATCATAGCTCGCAGATCTTCTAATGGAAGTGTACTCAAATCCCAAGGTGTGGCAGGTATGTCGGATTCAGTTCCAGAACCACCCGCCGCTGCCGCTGCTGCCGCCGTCGGCAGCGATGACGTTGGACACAGAAATTGGAAAATTTCCTCACCAACAGAGACAAGCCTTGCATAGTACGACAAAAACTTGTCATAGCGATTTGAGTCTCCCATCAGCAACAATTGACAACACCGTTCATGTGTAGCAGTCCACGTGACGACTTTAAACCGTGGCAATGATAATCCAAGCGATCCACAACAAGAATAAACTCCAACATACGCACGAAGAGCTTTTCTTTCGTCAGAATCATCACGCAGAACGTTCTGATTGTTTCGATAAGACTCATTCCCTAAATCCAAACATAACGTCAGGTTCAGTGCCGTTAAAAGACTCATTTGATGTTTATAAGATCCCCATTTGCGCGGAGGAGAACACCAAAGAGACATAACAAGATAGATTTGAACCATTCCGACAGTAATGTCACCCATAATCGAGACTCGCTGTGCCAGAATACCATCGAGATAATATAACAGCGTGTCGTGTAAGTCTGGTTCATTCAAACAGGTCACGGTAATGAACGCTAAAAGCAATAATGGCTCACGATCTCTTAACCATTCAAAAGTATAGTGTGCTGGAATAGGAACACAAGGCCAATAACACAGGAGTTCATCGACAAAATAGCTAAACCGTGCGCGCGCGTCGTCTTCGCTTATTATCTCCAACCTAATCAACTCCTTTATTATATTGAGATCATAGGAGATCCAAGGTAAGTTGGGAGCGGACCGTATCGGACCGTCTTTCATACTATTCATTGACGAAGCAGCATTCTTCGATTTTTCAGCCGACGGATCACGACTGTAGCTAATTGCATTCGAAAGTTGACGTTGTAATTCTCTTAATTGAAGTTGTAATCGGCTTAATGTTTGTGGTGTAATTTTTTCTTCGGAACTGATCTTCTTCAAAACATTGTCGGAATTGTCATCATTTCCCACAACAACACCGTCTTCTCTAGTCTCTTCTGCTTGTGATTCTTGTAACTCCGTCAGATATGATTGTAGCAACTTGGACGCATCGCCTACTGCGTTCTGTAAAGAAGCAAGAGGACCGGTTCCTCTGGTCTTCTTCATTTTGCGTGGCCGCGTCTTGGCAGACGCCTGACTTGGATCTTCAGTCATCGAACATGGTATATCTGACTTGAAACAACGAGTACACCGCTCAAACGATGGGTCGGCAAACACACATCTCATCTTCAAACGATGACAACGTGCACACGCACGCACGCGTCGGAACTTCCTAGCAAATTCTGAAGTTACAATTGGTCCTGTTGGTCCATTTGCTGTGTTTGTTGAACCGGTTCTTCGTTCTTCGGCCGATGAACTCGGAGTTGTTGATCTTTGCGATCTAGCTAATGGGTCTAGTCCCGTCAATTCAGCATCACTATAGCCGTCTGACTGCTCAAAAAATCCGTTAAGCTCTCGCTTAATTTGTGTTTGTTCTGTTTGCTCCATTTGGTGTGGCAGAACGGTGTTTGCATTACTCTTTGATCTGAATGACTGTTGTTGTATTTCGAGTGAAACGCGCTAGTTTTATTGTATAGAGTGATGTTATTGATAGTTCAATTAGTCTCAATGATTAATTCCGTAATATTGTTTGAAAATCCGGCTGTTCAATCAAGTTTTTTACTAATAAAGTTCAACAGGGGTACTGTTTGCTCTTTGTAGGCAGCCACTAATCCTTCCTGATGCAGGCATTTTTCATGATAACAAAAAAAAAAAAAATGAAATCAAAAATCAAAAATTTTTTCTTTACAGATCTCAGGACCGGTACGCCGGTTCGGAGATCCCCGTTGTACGGGGTCAAAGTTGCTATCTTATCAATGACATAATCAGCGATCATATCTGAAGCGAGTCATTTGCTCATTTGGGCACAGGCACGTCGTTGTGTCAGACGACCACCGGGAGCACTTGGCAACGGTTCGTGGAAAATAAATCAATAGTCGTCCTAGTTTTTAATAATTCAGATTTAATTATTTTTGTTGATTATTTAATCTATGAAACAATAGATCGGGTTATAGCGAGCGGATTCCCCCAACGAATGGCAAAGACTTGACTCGTCACAATTCAACATACTCATCAATCTCCACCAGCCCTTTAGCCAAATTGCTGTACTCAACATAGCTTGGTGAATACTGTATCAACTCATCAAGAGCAGGAATCTTGCGCATTTTTTCCCCGTCGACTACAACTGATTCATCATACTCTCCCCAGAAACATGAAATGCTAACCCCTAAGTTCTGTGCAGATTTGCCACTCTCCTCTTCCTCTTCTTCATCATCATAAGTAGTTGCGAGCCACTGAATTCCTAGTTTATACGATGTCTGATCCCAGTCCAACTTGTGTAATTGAACCTCGTCAATTCCTTTCATCAATTTGAAGTAATGGTTGCCTGAAGCATCAATGGAATGTCCACTCGGAACGCTCTGGAAAGAAACTGATTCATTTCCCAGATTCTCTTTGAATATTTTAACAATTTTCACAGGTGAAGCACTCTTCTTCTTCTTATCTCCAGAATATTTGGAATCATACTTTGTCGTGTTGAACTTTAGAACGCACATTCGATTGTCTTGAACATTAATTTTGAATTCGGCTTCCAATGGTGTATAACCCTCACTGGATTTTCCATCATTGGTATCACTAGTCAACTCAACACTCATGTAATTGGAGAATGCATTCGCTTTCTCATTCCCATCAACTAACCAAGGTCTAAGTCCATCAAAAGAACAGGTCTCGGTTCCCGATTTATTATTCTGGGAGCAATGTATACTCAGCTTCTCGTCTTTTAATGAAGGAATGTCCAATAACATTGGCTCAATGAAACCTGCTCTTCCATAGAGATTAACCGAAGGAGTTCCTTTACCGGACAAATCAATGGTTTGCAAAAATCTCAATTTCAATGGGTTTGTGTATGAGAAAGGATACTCAAAATAAGAAACTGTCGAGCAAACAGCCAAGACAAGTGCCAAAAATATCACTAAAATCGAATTCAATTTGTGAATAAATGGAAGAACAGGGACTCCAAGCCAAACGGCAACTCCAACCAACATATGCATAGTAATGTGTCCAAATTCAGAAGACTCTTGAACTGTTTGATTCATTGCTTGCAAAAGTAACTCTCCACAAGTGTATATGATATACACCGATAATGGAACCAGTATTAAAAATTGTAAGGACCAGTCGTAACTGAATGAATTGATTGCTGCATGTTTTAATTTTTGTTTGTAAGTCTCCTCAGATTCATGTTCAATCACTACTATAGTAGAATTGTTGTTCTGAGAATTTGATTCTGGTAAAAGTGGATGATTTTCATCAACGGCAGTGTCACGTGAAGAGTTGTTTGAATGAGATTGGGACTCTGGCGATCCAGTTCCTTCAAAAGTACTTCCATCATCAGCAGCGCCGTAAACTCTTGGTTTCATGGTCCTTTTGTACCGTGGAGGCCTGCGCTTCACAATGAGAGCAAGTAATCCAAGAATTGAAGCACATGAAACTAACAAATACACCAATGTAAAACTATAACCTGCAACATTCGAATCATTTCTTTCTTTCGTGGTCATCCAAACTGTGAATGCCCATGTTAAAACATTCAATTGAATCAATGTAATCAGTTTTTGGTCATGAACAGGTCTCAACCAAGCTGCAAAATTCAAAATCAAGTAGTTGGACAATAAATTAAGTGATCCAAATGCTAAAAGGGGTGATGTGTAGTCATTGGAAAGTAAGAGAGGATCATTCAAATAAATGTACTTTGACACAAAAACTGTCAGAAAATATGACGCCACAAGACTAATAGGAAACCGAAGCCATCCTTTACCAGCATCAACAAACCATGTACCTCTTTTCATAACAACGAGGAGCAAAATAAAGGAAATGACTGGAACAACTGCCAAAATAACAATATTCAAGGCATACAATGTTTTCACGGAAGCGTAGAAAAAGAAGTAGCCTAAAACATCGAAATAGACTGCCTGCGAAAGATCATCGTTGATTGGCTCTGCGGTGTACGCCATTTCGTTCACCATATCTAACGCATTCTTCTCCATATGCCACAGCGACCCCAGAGATGTTCCAGTGATCGAGTCTCTTCGCGTATGATACAATGCCCTAGGCTTGTAAAAAGCAATATCCACACCACGAAGACCGTTGTCAGTGTACACCTTGTAATCGGTTTGAGATTTGATAAGACCACTTTGAAATCCTTCTTGGAACAACGAGTTAGCAAAAGGCATTTCCACACCACTGTAATAACTGAGAACTCCCACATCTGTACTGCGGAAAAGAATAGCTTTACCTCCAGCACCTGTACCTTCTAAGTTCACGAAATACTTCACAAGAGGGGCCCATTCGTGTTCAAGAAAAGCTTCTGCACCAAGAAGTCCAAATTCTTCGTTATTGTTAAAGTTGAAAACAATTGTTCTTTCGGGTTGTTCGGTGGAGCTGTAATGCTCAAGCATACCCAACATTGAGGCAATTCCCATCCCATCGTCAGTGGTTCCGTACGCAGTAGGAACTGAGTCGTAATGAGCACTCACCAAAATACCCTCAAGAGAAGGATCTTTTCCTTCAACTTTGACCACCACATTGCTGCTTTCGAAGTAAATAATTCGATTAGCGGTATTCTCTTTATCAAATACATCGTGTTGATTAATCATGATATCCAATTGGCCATAGTCATCTGTATAGTTGAAATATGGCTTGCGAGCTGCAATCTGTTTCACTCTTTCCACTATATAATCGTGGACAGCATCGTTAGCATGAGAGCCATATGGATGAAAATTAGACGATATTGTTTGCAGGTCGAGCCATGCCGATGAAAGGATTCTTGGTGGTGGACTTGGCGGTGTTAAGGCGACTTTATCAGCATAAATATTGACAAGAATGGTTGTAAGATAAGAGACTACAACCAGAAAAGTAAGTGTAGTCTTTCGGAATCCAAAAGTTGACCGCACAAACCTTGTGATGGCCCCAACGTTTTCGCCATCCATGTCTGGGCAATTGTTCGATGGGTATCTGGAGAAAAGGTGGTTGTTTACTATTATTTTGCCTTCAAAAACAGCCCCGCCTCTTTATTTTTTTTACATATAAATAAATTACTATTGTTTTTTTTAATTGCTATCAGTATCACCACAGCCATAGCACCGCCACAAGTACAGCCACATCTGGAGATTGCCGTGATAAATTTCTTAGAGAAAAATTAGACGAGAGGAGAAATCTAGTTAGTACCCATCTTTTACTCTTGCAATCAATCGCATCATGGATCCCGGTAGTTCGATGGTACCGGGAACATTTCCTTTGCCCATCACATCCGCTGGTGGATATAGCTCCACCGATCAGCGTGTAGGACAACCGGACAACACAACGAGTCTGATCAAAATACGCAACAATTTAAAGTCAGAATTACTTCGAGATATCAACATCCTCTTGTTACTCGAACTCATTGTAATATTTCTTGGTGATCATTCGTTTTTCAAATTGCTGATCAAAGCAAGTCTCCAAGTTGTGCTTTCCAATCTCACTATAATGGCGCTACGACAATGGATCGAATACAATTTAATGTCAATGAATGAAACAGTCTCAGAGGCGACAATTATAGGTCAAATGCGGTACTTTCGTACTGCTATTTGGGCTGAAATCCTGTTAGTCAATTTACTATCGTTTTTAGACCATTTGTTTTTTTTTAGCAATTTTACGACAACGACGGTGTCGTGGCCGCTAAGCCACGGTCTAGATTTCACCTCATTTGATTCATTACTTGATTCAATCGCTCGCCTTCTAAATTCCAACACAGCCGTGATGATTTCACGTTACGACCGCCGTGAGAATTTCCATTACTCATCTGTTTTCATCAACATGATTGGTGAATTAAAACCGTCTAGCAAGACGGCCCTTTTGACTCTGGACGTTTTAGTTTTATTTGGCCAATTTGTCATTTATTCTGTTATATTCAGAGATGTGGGCGTTGAGTCAACGGAGTTTCATTGCACAGCCAGCACAGCCAGCACAGCCTGTGAAGAAATGCCCCTTCTGTCGCGCGCAGACAGGCGTCACAACTGCTATGAGGACGGTTATCAAGGGGGTATTACAGTAGTTCGTGTTGAGATGTATCCGCTGATTACGTTTGGTGAGATGAGGAGAAAGGTGAGAGGTCAATGAGTTGGTGACGAGCGAGTCATTCTTGTTGACCAATACATATGTCTCAACCCCGATGTACGCTACGCTATAATATACTATGTATATAACTGTACGATAATTGTATACTCATTCAATGACTGATGAATAAGGGTGTTCAAGTTGCTAGGCGTAGGCCTATGGCAAAATTGATGGGCTGAGTGATTCGCTTAGATCGTCATTTCTTTCTTCCTCACTTTGAGGCGGTGAAATTGGGCTCGAATCCCGGAAAAAAAGTGATTTCGCTCTCCTTTTCGCACCAATCTGGAATGTTTGAGAATTCGGCTTTGTACCTTCTCCGCCAAGAACCGACTCTTTTTATAAACCGGTGGCAATTGTAACGAAAAACTAGGTCAACATTCTTTCAATCTAACAGATTTTGTAAGTTCGTCCAACAACAGGTGCAACGCAATACAACGCAACACAACGCGTTGAATATACCGATTGATCTGATCATTTGCCTACGAACCACCAGATACCCATGAACAACTCCACAGCTAGCACGCCAGAGGCATTGAGCATATATGACGGCCAATCAATTCACCATTCAAGCTACTTTGGTGACGGTCAAATATTCGATGTCTCTGACAAATTGCTACAATCTAACAGTAAGATACTCCCACCAGATAACTACAACTCCCCATATTACAACCCTCTTCAAAACAATGATGATCCAAAGCCAATAGATAAGTTGATCAATCGTTTCACCATCTGGAAGATGATTATCAAACAACTCATTTTCTACTTTAAGGAAATTAGTATCTTCAAAAAACAAACCTATCTAGGAAACAAGGCGATGTTAGAAAACCTGGAACTGTTGAAACGTCAAACAAGTGGTAAAATCAAACTCAAAGGTTCAAGTTCCAAAAATATGCGTCAAACTATGAGTGCCAGCGATATATCGGGAAGCTCCGGACAACAAAATGCGTCAACTCAACAAGAGACTTTCTTGAATAAGTTTGTTCAAACATCCTTTTTACCAGTCGGAGACCTTTCTGTTTTGTCTATTTCATCAACTCTCCTGCAATACCACAGCAGTTTGGCCGAAAAAGAACTCATCACTCACAATCAACTGACTTTGAAGATTATCCCAAGATTAGAGAACCTCAAGGAAAGTCTTAATGAAACCATCAAACAAATGTCGTCTCTCAAAGGATCTTCAGATTTCAAAACTACGGAGCTCAAGACCGAGATCGCTAAAACAGGTGCAATCTTGGCCGATTATATAACTTCTATTGAACTTCTGACCAAAGGAGAGACAACGACATGTCTTGGAACTTCATTGAAATTCTCCAAACTTGAACCAAAACAAGATCCATATCTTTTACGCCTCAAACTTGATTTGCAATTGAAAGACCAACTTTACACCGAGGCTCATCTCAAGGAAAGTTACTACGAATTACAACATAAAGGTGTTCAGTTGGAAAGTATTTTATACACTGAGGTCCAAAACTGTGTCAAATCGTTTGTTACACTCATCAATTCCGAGCTAGACGCAGCTAAGGATAACATGGTTAGTGAGTTTATGAATGGATTCCTCAAAAACGATTATGGGATCGATTGGGATTATTTTATAATGAATGACAATTCACGGAACCTACTTAAACTCACTGCCAAAGATTCCATGATGAAGGCCAAACAGATCCGTAAAAAATCGGACGTTTTATATCCGTATCAGAAGGAGCGTATCAGTTCGTGTATCATGAGTGGATGGCTCGATAAGAAGTCCAAATATTTGAAAAATTATTCAAGGTTTTTCTATGTTCTCACATTCAATTTCTTGCATGAATTCAGGACAGATGATAGGAAGAAGGAGAGACATCCACTCAATTCCTACAGTTTGAACCATACAAAAGTTGCTGCCTCGAAAGACGATTCTAAAAAATTCATCCTTCGTGTTCAACCTCCGAACAGTATAGAATTGAAGAACAAATTCACATTCAAATGTCCATCTGAAGAACTTACTGGTCGTTGGTTAGATCATTTATCTGATCTTTGTGAGTTCAGCGACCCCCTGGAACGTTGCAGTCCAAACAATGGGTTGTACTTGACTGCTCCGTCACAACCCCAATCGAGCCTCAATTTACCAGCATATGCCGATTCCAGTTCTATCAGAGATGACGCTACTTCAATTTACACTGGAACAACTGCAGAGACTTCCACTCTACAAAGTCAATTGATGAGCCAAAATCATTCGTCCTCCTCACTTCATCTCCCAACATTCCACTCGGTCAAACAAGGTGCTCACGAATACCAACCACCAGCACAGTTCCATCAACCTCGTGGTCACCAAAAATCATCGAGTCTTTCTTCATTGGCTACTATGAACCAAAGTGTTCCAGTCTTGCGTAGAATGGGCTCATCTGGAAGTTCAACTTCGCAAGTCTCTGATAGTGCTTCTATAAACGTTACTTCATCACCCCCAATTGGAGTTAACAACTCGAGCCAAACGAAGATTGTGATCCGTTCTCCAGATTCTTTCAATTCCGGAAACAACTCAGAAGAAGGCGATTACTTCAACTACATTGCCCCAAGGCCGCAACTTGCACACACCTCGTCAGATGGTTCCATTGGTAGCGGTCAGCCTACTGCTCTTCACAGTCCATCGGGCCAGATTGCAGCAAGACATATACAGAGAGCCAACTCACCGGTCTATAGACAAGCCTCACCTAATTTTGCCAACAGATCCATGCAATTGTTACAACCACATCAGGGTGCCACGGCATCTTCTGCTTCATTGTCCTCATTGGGTTCGCAAAAGACGAGTACTGGTTCTGTTCAGACAGCTAAAGGTCTTGCTCGTGGTCGTGAGAGACTACAAGCCCAGTTAAAGCAAACTGCAGTCAACAGCAGCCAAAACCAACCACACAGTTTAAGCAGTGTCTTTTTACAATTTGAGAACATCAATGATGGTAGAGTTATGCAACCTAGCGGATTGCCTCAAACTCCTGGATTTTTGCCTACAAACTCGATAGGAGACGTTTTTCCTGATCCAGCGGCCCAACAGCAACTGCAACAGCAGCAGCAACAGCAGCAGCAACAGCAGCAGCAACAGCAGCAACAAGGCTTGATGGGCTCAGGATCTTCTCCTCATGGAATTGGAGGAAATCGTGTTGCTTCTTCAGGATCTCAATCTAGGTGAGATACAATTACGGTTATAATATATTTATATTCGAGCAATGATCATACGGCCATTCCGGTCATGCAATTTGTGCAAAGCGTGCGATTGGTACTGATGTTTGTAACTACTCTCATTAGTCATTCAATTACGTCTTAGATATATTCCTCTAGATAACTACATAAGTATTCAAGCACTGAGTATATCAGTTTTGAGGGGACTTAACTTGTGTTGTGGTCCTCTGCAGTCATGAGTTGACTATTGGCTATGACTGGCTTCACTGAAGACGAGCAACAACTGGCTTTGCTCGTCGTTGCAATCTTCTGTCATATTAAAATATGTGACAATAAGTGAGAAAAAAAAAAACCAACCTCAAATGATACACGATCAGGGTTTTGTTTATCTTTTTAAATATTTTTTATACCCGATTAAACAAAACAATTAGAGAGAATTGACAAAATCACAATCTGTGAGAGGCCAACTTTGCTGTGTGGTTAGACATTACACGCATTGAATACAGCTAACACCGTAATCACCGTGTTACGTGCTTTGTTTTGGTTATCTCTATAGGATTGTTTGATATAGAGGGGTCAGCCAAGTACGCGAGGCACAGGCCCAACGATGTCGAAAGAGAGGCAGAAAGCTGGCGATTCTTCGCAGCTTCAGCCGAACTCTTCATCAATTCTTGAAAAGCTAAGCAACAAGCGAATAGGTAAACTTTTATCACAGGACCGACCTCCCAAAAGCGTATCACCAGCTCCCAATGGTGATTTTGAAGAAGAAGATGATGGTTTCGTTTTTAAAAGAGGCTCGCAAGTGCCACAGATAACGAGTACATCTAAAGACGCCAAACAGGAAACAAAAAGAGGTCGTAAGAAAAAGGAGGTTGCAACGCCAGTGGAGGTGGAATTGCCAAAGAAAAGAGGCCGCAAAGCTGACCAGGCGGTCGCTACAACAAAAAAACAGCGTACGGCTAAGGAGCAAACAACAACAAAGTCGGCGACAAAGTCAACGGCTAAGTCAACGGCTAAGTCAACGAAATCAGCAGCGAAGCTATCAAAGCCTTCTTTGATAGATGTTTTGGATGAATGGATTGATGACAGGCCAGATGAACACGATTTTGATGCAGAAGTCCAAAAAGTGTTTTCATTAGATCCGATTGAGAAACCTGCTCCGAAAAAGAGGGGAAGGCCTCGTAAAACAGAGAAAGATACTGAACAGCCAGTGAAAGCTCCTGCAAAGACAACATCAAAAACCGCACCAAAGACCACAAAAACTGCACCAAAGACCACAAAAACTACACCAAAGAAGACTGTTTCAAAAACTTCAGCAAAGCCTGCTGTCAAATCGGTTTCGCCCGATCCGGCACAAAAGCCATCAAAGTCATCAAAGCCTACAAAGAAAATTAGTACAAAAGCTACAACCTCAAAGACATCCCTTAAAACAACCTCGAACTCAGCTACAAGCAAACCCAAAACTTCTGAGCACACTACGATACCATTGAATGATTTAAAAAAATCAGTGCGAAATAATCAATCCGTGAAAAGAAGATCTTCATTGAGCAACAGAGGTAAAAGATTGTCATCTGTTGGAAATGGATTTGTTGCAGAGCCTCACCAAGATATACCCAATGAAGAGTTGTACAAACATTTAGAGCATGATTTGCCGGATCCTCACAAGATGCGGCAATTACTTGTTTGGTGTGCCAAAAGAGCAAACAGGAAACAGAAAAAGTCCAGTACTGCCCATAACATAGCGAATGTGATCAAAGACGAAATAATACGGGATCTTGCCGATGGTAAGATCAGTACTAGTTGGTGGACAGCTGAGGTTGATGACGACGATGATGACGAGGATGTTGGTGTTGCAGACTTGAATAAACCAATAATTGTGAAACCCAACCAAGCTAATGAAGAGAACCTTCAAACCATGCAAAAATTTGAGCGTAAATTGGGTGAATTATCAAAAGAAGAGACGCAGTGGCTAGAAGTTAGCAAGCTTAGTAAGCCTGAGAAGATTGATTTGAAGGTCATTGAAGAAGAAGAGGGTAAGCTTGTTGAAACCAAATTGAGTGAGATTCTTGAAAAATTGAAAGCGTTAGAAGGCTACAAGGAACGACTTAATAGACAAAGATTGTTAAGAATTTTGGAGAACATAAAGCTGATGGTTCACAAATTAAAACAGTCGAAAAACTCAATCAACATGTTGACAGACTCTAAGATCAAGAGTATCTCACATAAGATGAAAGAATTGATTGAGTATGATAACGAGGGAAACAAGATCAACACACTGGACCTACTGAAAGGATTTTCTGAGTTCAGTTGAAATGGTTTGTTACATGTATATTAGTGAATGTTTTTATAGCTCTTCGGGCCAGGACTATGTATGTATAATTATTATTATTGGAACTAGAGGTATTTTTTGGCGAGCATTCTTATTCTTGAATCGAACGCTGCACTTGTTATTGGAGTGTTGAGCGAATAGAATGGATTGAGTAGGTTTTTCACGTAAAGTTCGTTGACTTCAATGAGGAATTGTCTTATGCTTTCATCTTGATTTTTAGCGTTGGTTGATATGAGGAATTTTGCGTTACCTTGTGTTAAGTAACTGTAAATTTGATAACCGTAGAACGAGTCTAGATTTTTGGTAAAGATCTGGTTTGATTTGAATTGAACATCCTCCAAAATATCTAGAGATGAGTTAACAATGAACTGTTGTAGTTCTCTGATTTCTAGTGGTATATTTGGCTTCCCATCTCCCGATTGTTTGTATGTTCCAATTTCCAATTCGTATAACGGGCTGTCATTGGTCCCTATAATGGCAAAGTAGTATGACATTGTCGTGACAAAAGCAAGTGGGATTGTTGGTAGTCGGTGGGGGAAGGCTCAGCTAACTCAGCCGCTTTTAGACAATATTTAAGAAGTGTGGTTGTGTTTTTTTTTTTGCATCACCATATTTAGAAATGTCAGTAGTTTTCGCAGAAATTAAGGAGTTGTCTAGATTGTCTGTGTTAAGTTGATTTAGTACAACGGAACCACAACAAACCGTCACTTCCAACGAACCACCTTACCAACCCCATACGACTCGTGATCTAACTCTTGAGGATGTCGGTGTCGGTGCTGGACTCACATTTGAAGTTCAAGAAGTACCGGCCGGTGAGCGATAGTGGAGTGTCAAACAATAATGGATCACTTGCTTCTTCGTTGATAACCAAAAAAGCGGTCCATCAACTTTATGATCTGGCAGAACCCAGATTGAGTTTGCCGCGACAGGATGTCGGTGAACACTCTAATTCACTGACTTCCACTACATTGACTAACGACTCTGGGGGATCTAATGATTATAAAGAATTATTGGACGACACTAATGAACTTATTGAAAGTCGTAAAAATTTGATGAGTGAATTGAAGATTGATCATGAATTATATTCTAGTGCAATCGAATCCATATGTCAGTCAAAGGAGGAGCCGGATGGTGGTTACATTACTCAAGGTGATGAAGATTATATCATCGAACATGTTACAGATCCAACAGAGTCATTCAGTCATCATAGGATTTCTGAGTACAGTACAACGAGAAAAAGGGCAGAAAAAATCAAAAACATCATAGAAAACTACTACAGTTGTCTGGAACGATACCAAAATACTGTCCATTTCGAAGATATTGATCATAAAACTCCCAAATATCCAAATGTTGAAGGTGTTTTCAACCCTTTGCAAATTATGAGAAACAGACGAATAAGGAAAAAGTATAATGAAAGGTTAACAACATTCCCATTTGGAGACATAAAGCCACCATCGAGAGTGTTCAGTAAATACAAATCACAGCGACTCATTTGGCAAGTCAATTTGAATGAATATAATAACGACATATATTGGAGAGAATCGCATTGGAATGAATTAAAAAATCCGAAGGGTGGAGTTTGGTTCCCACGGGGTGAGAATCAAAATTCATATTTTGGTAAATTTGAGAAACCAAGACGACTTCGTAGATTGCAAGAACAGATGTTTGCTGGATTTGATGGTGAATTCAATAAAGACGAAGAGGAAGTCGTTGGGGAAGAAAAAAGACTGAATTCTTTGCCCAGGATCAATGAAAGTTCTGCGTCTCTAGCTCGACAAGAACATTACAGATTGAACAGTTTCAAGAAAATTCATGGACATTCGAACAGTTTGGGAAACTTGAACAAATCATCAACGAATATCATGGGATTGTTGTCAGCAAAAAGTGACGACGATCTCGACCTCGCACCAACAAACAATTCTTCAGGAAGTGGGACTCATCCGAGTAGTCAAAACACACCTGGAAATCGCTCTAGAAAAGGACCCCTTGATGACTCATCACGACACTCTAGTTTTGAACGGCCTCTATCTAAATCATTCGACTCTTTGTCCATCCTGCCATACTCTCCTTCAGTCAATCACAGTATACACAACATCACCAATTCTGGGACTGGTCAGGCAACAGCCAGTTCTCCTGGTGAATATTACAGCGACGATGACGTTACGACTGACGATTTGCTGGAACAAATCAAGAATATCAAGTCGTTGAAGAACAAATTGGTTTTCTCCGAACTGAGATTGAGAGCTTGTGATCAAAATTTGACATATATTCTGTCTACCCAACGAGACAATTTTTGCAAAAAGCTTCTAGAATTTGATGATTTACAGACGCAGAATGAATCTGTTTCAAAGACTCTACAATCCAAAATCAGTCAAGTCGAAACAACTTTAGAGAAGTTTAATCAATTTAATAACGTGAAGTCTGTGAAAATTGAAGAACTGTTGGGTTATTGTGATCGTACAAATGGTGAAATAAACACTTCTGTTACTCTTAAAATTCGAAATTTGTCAGAACGAAGAGACCAGTTGAGCAACATTAATGAAGAATGGGTTTTCAATTGGGTTTATAACTGTTTGGAGAGTTTGATTGTTTTGGTACTATGGGTTGTGTGGGTTTTTGTTGAACTCTGGAGATTAGTCCGGGGAATACTGGTTATGGCGATAAAATTACTCAAATTCATTTTTTTATAAAAATTATAGCTAACTTATTGTTTCTTACCAAAACCACCGGTCGAACCGAAACCACCAGAGCCTCTCTCTGTGGTTTCAGATTCCCATTGTTCGGCGTCAAGTTCGTTGATGTCGGCTTGGACAATTTTTTCCAGCACCAGCTGGGCAATTCTGTCACCTTCGTTAATTTCGAAGTCTTTGGAAGAGTGATTGAATAAAACAACCTTGACTTCACCTCTGTAGTCTGCGTCAATAACACCAGCTCCAGTAGAAATTCCGTGCTTGACGGCCAATCCCGATCTTGGAGCCACTCTTCCATAAGTTCCTTCTGGAACAATTATGCTGATATCAGTAGCAACCAATCCTTGTCCGTTGGCTGGAATAAGAGCCTTCTCAGAAGAATAGAGATCGTACCCAGCAGCAAGAGCTGATCCTCTAGTTGGCACTTTACCCTTTGGAGAACGGAGGAAAACTTTAAGCGATGCGGACATTTCTGGTTGTTCGGTCTTGATTCTTTTAGCGTTAGGCTCGTCAGATGTCATTATGAGAGTAAAGAAGGGGAGGGGTGTAGGAAGTGAAAATATGTCTGAAAATTCCAACGCGTAAATGTGACACGAAAAGAACGTGTCGCGAAATGAGCGATGAACGACGAGCCAGGGACGACAAGAGATTCGAGCCGCTGAAGTCGCGAGTAGGCGGAACAAAATCTTTTGTAGATATCAGCACAATCTCGCCCTACGTTGACCTCGCTCACCTGATTGATCCATCCATCCATCCATCACTCTCTTGAATCACCACTCGCATTTCGTTTAGTTTGTTCTTCCTTGTATCCTAACTCCTTTCCTATGTTTGTATGAAGTGGTTCCTTGGCCCAGTTGGTTAAGGCATCGTGCTAATAACGCGGGGATCAGCAGTTCGATCCTGCTAGGAACCATTCATTTTTGCTCCTTGGGTGAATTGTTTTTTAGTGTTTTTCACTCACCTTTTTTTTACGTTCTAAACTGTATACAAACGGGATAAGCCTACCTTACTACCATCAGCTATTCTTGGCTATCTGCTAGGGTATTTTGTGCGATATCCTGTCCATATCTACAAAATCACTCGGTTTGCTTTTAATATTCTAAATTTTTTAATTCGCTCTATTCGTACATCCTAATTATTTCTTATGTCCATGGAACTTATGAGAAAGATACTTGTATGCCTCCTTAGTACTCAACACTTTACCATCGTCGTCTGTGTAGACCAAACTAATTTGGTTGTTTCCTCCTTTCTTAGGTTCAACAACTGCGCGCTCACGAAGTAGCTTCAACGTGCCCGAAAGACCTAAGGACTCGTCAACATCGTCTTTGTGTAGTATGTTATCAATTCTTCTGGACAAAACAGGTTCGGGCTCCGTTGGGTTTGCGGAATCTGAATTATCTGCATGCTGTGTGGACTCTGTTGACTTCACTCGTGTTTCCTCCTCCTCTGGACGCAAATTTTCCAAGAATTCTGTATCCTCGTCAACGACGATATCGCCATTGTTCACGTCCTCCACTTGAGTCTGTTGTGCAACTTCAATTCTCTTTTTCTTCAATGCTGTTTTGCGTGTAACCGATAAGAAGTTGTTGAGATCCGTAGCGTCGTCATTTTCCAAATCTTCGTTAATCAAATCAATATGCTGGAAATCAACAGTTCTGGGTCTTTCATCTTCTGTAAGTTTCCGTTTATTTGAGATATTTTTACGAAGCTTTTTGATCTTCGGTTTTGCATAATCGGACTTCAACTCCTCATCGTCTGTCTCTTCACGAGCGTCAAATAATAAAACTTTGGGTTTCGGCTTGCCTTCTTGTTTTGTAGTGGTTTGACCCAACTTGAAAGTGCCTTCCTTCACTTCATCGTCATCTGAACCAGTCACACCTAGAAAGTCTTCTTCTGTCACCCGTTTTTTATTTCTCCGTTCTTTCAAAGTCTCTTGGACCTTAAGGGCCTCGTTGAGCTCTGCGTTCTCGAGCTCGTCATCACTGTCATCATAAATTGACTTATCCTTCAAAGTCAAAACAACCTCTTGTCTTTTTCCAAGAAATTTGTCAAATGTGGCCTTATCATGATGAATTGTAAGATCGGTTTCCTGTGGCGTTGTCTCTTGTTGTTCAGTCTTGGAACGAGTTCTCCTTTTTTTAGCTTTCGGCTCTCCAATTTCGTTGAGCCAATCGTCTGTATCAACTTCATCCCCAATTTTATCCACAAGGGTAGCTCCAGATGCTCTGGCACCTTTCCGAAGCTCGCTTTTTGTCTGTGCTATACGACTCAAAAGTCTGGCAGCATTGTCGTGGGCGTTTTTCTCCTTCTCAGCAGCAAGATGATTCTCCCGTTCCTTCTGGGTGTCTGAAATAACAGGTTGGTCTGTTATAGGAGCGAGGCCTAGTTTGACTCGTAGTTTGTTGGTCTCTTCTATAGAAAGCGATTCTTTGTATGACGTTTCCTCTGGCTGTGACTGGCCATTTTCGGTGGGGGTTTCACTGGGAATCAAAGGCAATCCCAGCTTTTGGCGTAGTTTGTTGGTTTCGTCGATGGATATGACGATCTCCATTGCGGTGGGGTGGGTGAATAAAGAAGTGTTCTAAATTGTAAATTCTCAAACCTTGATGAATAATTTTTTCATATGCTTCGCTTCCCCACATCGTCGCGTCGATCGTCGCAACAGTTTAGCCGAATGTGGGGCACTACCGCATTACGCAACCGGTACTCGCGGATTTCGTTCCGGGGTAGCCACAGTCGGCAAGTAACCGCAATTTTGGCTGTCTCACTTGTGGCGACGGCAAGTTCCGGGGGGTAGAGGGGAATCCTTATAAAGGCAAATCAACATATTATTTGAATTAAAGATCTTACTAATATATTAGATTTATATTCCATCTGAGATAAATTTGATATTAGTTAAATCTCTCGCAGTACTCAACTCACGGCTATAACAATTTGAAATGGTGCACTACATAATTGATGAAAGCGACCCTAAGGAAGCTGGTCTTGAAGCTCCATACATTAAATTATACTCAGTGGCGACTCCAAATGGTCAAAAAGTTTCGATTTTGCTGGAGTTGCTTGGGTTAGATTATCATGTTCGTAAGATTGACTTCTCCAAATCTGAGCAGAAAGAGGACTGGTATTTGCAATTCAATCCAAACGGCCGTATCCCTTCTTTGACAGATGTCTCAGCTGATGGCAAAGTGACTCACATCAATGAGAGTGCTGCTATTATGATGTATCTGGCTGACAAGTATGACAAGGAGAGAAAGTACAGTTTTGATTATGGAACAGATTTGTATTATGAACAATTGGAATGGGTTTTCTTCCAGATGGCTGGTCTAGGCCCAATGAAAGGTCAATACCACCATTTCTCATTTTTTGCTCCTGAAAAAATCGAGTACGGAATCAAGAGGTACTACGAAGAAACTTTGAGATTGTTTGGTGTTCTCGAAGAAAGATTGACCAGAAACAAAACAGGATTCCTCGTTGGTGATCATTTGAGTATTGCCGATCTTGTTTCTTATCCATGGGTTGCTTCCAAGAGAATGAAGGAACTCGAACAATTCCCTAGACTGGCTCAATGGGCCAATGCGATTGGTGCCATCGAGGCCGTCCAAAGAGGTAGCAAGATCCCGGAGTAAGCGTTCTCGCGTCGTTGTGATTATATAATCTATAGTCTATATACATAGTCTATACTAATGAACACTAGTCTATTCCTGCTTGACAGTGATGTTGCGGATGAAGGTTGTCCAATCCAGTCCTTTCAGTAACGCCTGGGCCATCGGATTGCAGTAGAAACTTTCAAATTGCCCGAAGTCATAATTACTCAAATCGTAAGCACCTTTTCTAGGGTCTATCAATCGATTTTTGGAGAATTTGACGAAGATTAATGGCATCAGACTTTTGTCAAAATCAATTTGACCTTGTCTGGTGAATCCAGTTGGTGTGACAATCATAAGAAAAGCCTGTGTTTGGTTCGTTGAGGAGCGAGGTGTTTTCGAAGTTCCTTTGAGATTGTCAGCAAAAGTACCATTGATTTCTCTAATCATTTTAGCATCAACACGTGATTTTTCCCAACATTTACATTGAACAAACAATTTAACGTTCAACGACTTTGAAACCTGTTTTTTCAATGCGAGTGGTTTGACTCTTTTCACTGAATTAACGTTCTCGAAGACTCTACCATCATTGACTTCGAGCCTTTCCAGACCTGTCAAATCCCAGTTTGCACGTATATCTATTCCTTTATCGTCACGTCCACCTTGATGTATGATTCGGCTGAGATTGAAGTTCTTTTTTAGAAAATCTAGAAACGTTAATTCGTAAACGTTACCTTGGAAAACCGTTGCTGTCGTGGAAACCTTGTATTCCTTAGCGTAATGCAGATATGATGCGAGGTCATTGTATTTGGCGTTCCCTAAAACGGTGGTGGCGCTTTTTCGCCTGGCCTGGGGTTTCTTGATGTCTGTGTTGGTACTCAGATGACTGAGGCCTATCCTGCTCTCCTTAACGAATGCGGGTGGAGTGCTAGCGGCGATCTTGATACATTTCAACTGACTTCGCACGGGAGACGTTGTATTGGATATCGTGAGTCTTCTCACCGTAAATGAGCCAATGATCATGTCAAATTATAGCGATTACAAAGGTTCATTGGCTGGTTAATCTCCGGTCAATTTTGATCGATACTCCAGATTAAAGGAATTTTTCAGACGCGTTAAGGTTTGAAAAAATTATTCTCGCGTAAATTTTCTTTTTGTTAATACAAATCAGTATAAATCGGTGATTGTAAATTCGTAGGCGTATGTGCAATCGAGAGCGAGTGAAGCAGGCTTTGTGCAAGCCTATGGTCTATAAGATGAGCGAGCATAGATCTTGCTGGCACATGCAGCTTCTTGTAGGTTAGCGATCGTGAGCCTGGTAGCCGAGTGATTACGAGGTCACTGGACTCACTCATGATATGTGAACAACTTGTTTCGCTCGTCAACCCTTGTTATCGACTGAGTTCGTGAGTTACAAATGCCTGGCCCCGTACATGTCACAGAGCTAGCTTCACTCATCATGCTTATGATGCTCGTTCATGTCTGTGTACGCTTCTCCAATGAGTCCAACTTTCTCTCTAAACTACCCAACGTTCTGTAGATCTCCTTATCTGACCGCTCCAACTCCATCCGAGCATCTTTCAACTTCTTAGTAAGGCTTTCTGTAATCTCAGAAATGGATACAATCGGCTGAGGCGTCGTTGTTGGTGTCTCGACGGCAACTTGTTCCTGCGCTGACTTGTCTTTAGAGACGTTCAATGACATCACCGAGTCATCAGAAACTGGTGTTTCTGGCTGGCTTTCACCAGACACAGACTTCTTCTGTCCATTCGTAATTCCTGCCATGTTGGTGGAAGCTGATAACAACGCTGCTAAACAACGCTGTTTTAACTTTTTTTTTTTTATTTCGCTAACTAAATTTTTTTTAATCAGCTAAAAAGAAGCTTAGTTCTTTTCCTTAGTTGGCTTGAAGATCCCTGGATAACCACATATCGTCTAGCGATGGCGGCCAGAAAGTCGAAAAATCAGCTCAGACGTGAGAAGGCCAAATTAAAGAAACAACTAAAACCAGAAGTCACAAATATTCAGCAAGTGAATGCAGATGACGAGCCAGTAGAGGTTATTGTTCAAGAGGAAGTTCCAGTTTTAGGGGAACAGTTTGCTGAATTTGAAAGGATTCTGAAGAAATTCCAGCCCAAAGAACCGAAGCCAAAGAAAGACGAAGATGAGTCGAACTCAGAACAACAACTAATACACAGTAATGAAGATTCAAGAGCAGATACAGAAGACTATGAAGGATACGAAGATGATGAATCGAATGGCGTCACTAAACTCACAAAGAGACAGTTCAAAAAAATGTATAAGATCCCATTAGCTGTGCTCAAGGCAGAGTCGTCAAATCCAGAGTCGATAGACTGGACCGACGCAGACTCGCCGGATCCCCGTCTTCTAATATATCTCAAGTCATTGCCAAATGTGGTGCCTGTTCCTAAACACTGGACGTCCAACAAAGGGTTTTTGGCTAGCAAAAGAGGATTCGAGAAACTGCCATTTGAATTACCGAAGTTTATTATGGACACTGGAATTTTAGAAATGAGAAACGTCAGCGAAGACGACGACTCGACACTGAAACAGAGAATGCGTGAGAGAGTCCAACCGAAGATGGGTCAATTGGACATAGATTTCATGAAGTTACACAATGCGTTCTTCAAGTTCCAGACGAAACCAAGTTTGTTGGGATATGGAGAAGTTTACTACGAGGGGATGGAGAATACCGAACAGTTGAGTAGTTTCAACACTGCGGGTATCCGCCCCGGAGTGTTGAGCAAAGAGCTGCGACAGGCGTTGGGTATGAGTGAATCGAGGTCGAGTCTGCCTCCATGGGCTGACCGGTTCAAAAGACTCGGCCCCCCTCCTAGATATCCCCATATGAGAATACATGACGACGGCACGGTGACGTTCAACCATGACGAACGAAAAGTGGTGAACGTAGGCGAGCCTGTGGACCAGACTCAATGGGGTAAACTAGAAAGCGAAGAGGAGGAGGAAGAGGATGAAGAAAGTGAGGAAGAGGAAGAGGAAAGTGATAAGGGTGATTACGTTCCCGAGGAGAATGATGTGATGATCGAGTCTATTGGCGAGGACGCGGTGCCCGAGTCAATGGTTGACAATAGTAGTAAAGACGATGACGAACAGAGACCTTTATACACCATCTTGAAAGAAAAGAAAGGTGGGTCCGAGCAGAGCATATATGGTTCTGAGACATTGGCTTATGAGATTGGTGACAAGCGGAGAGAAGTTGAGACAGATGAAATCAAACAGCAAGAGCCAAAGAGACTCAAGACACAGCAAAAAGATGAAAAATTCAGATTTTAGTCGATCGACGCGTCGACTGAATGTTAAGTGTATAATTATTTTTTTTTATCAGTGCGCAAAATTTTTAAATCAACCTATAACTGTTATGTTAGGTAATAATCTTGTCAAGTAAGCGTGGGTGTTAGCGATAGAGATGGGGACCAAGCGGCCACACAGTCAGAATGGTGAGAAGAGTAAGCACAAGAAATCCAAGAGTCGTATGAAATCACAAAATATTCCACCTAAAACATTAACAGTGGCCGAGGCATTGAGTCTTGAATATTCAGTTACACAGCTCCAACAAGGTATTCAAAAAATCCTGTCCGAGTCTCCCAACATTGAGGAGTTGGCTGAGATCGTCAAGAATCTGGCACAAGAATACTCGGTCAAACACGGTGACACGGACGGCGACACATTAACGATGCTGGTGACATTGGCTAGAAATCATAAGCTGAGGTTATCGGCTAACCTGAAGACGTTACACCAACAAGGGAAACTCAAGATTTTAGATCAAATTGCGAAATTCTCTGATGATGAAAAATTGCAAGATGTTGAAGACGTGGAGTTGAATATAGTGAAAGAAAAGAAACATGAAGAACCAAAAGGTCCCAAAACGAAGAAATATCCACCTGATCTACCCGCGATAAACGATCCAGTATTGGCTGCACGAGCATTTATGCACAGATCCTCAATCAACAACGTGAAACATTTGAGTAAGAAAGATACTGTTCATTCCAATAACGAACGATTGGAATTTCTGGGAGATTCAGTGATCAATACATGTATCACACAGATAATTTTCAACCAGTTTCCGGACGCCAATGAAGGTGAAATGTCTGTTATGAGATCACAACTCATTAGTAACAACACATTAGCTGAGTTTTCAAATCTTTATGGATTTCATGAGAAGTTGATTACGAATATCAATAAGGACAAGAACTTCATTAGCGGGAAACAAAAAGTTTATTCAGATGTTTTCGAGGCTTATGTTGGTGGATTATACATTGATGCTGATTTCACGAATTTTGCCGAGATCAGAAGTTGGATCGGTGAACTTATTGAGCCAAAGTTGAGAGAACTGAAAAAACCCAAAATTGAGGAGCTCATATCGAACGCAAAGGGAAACTTGTATGCTCTGATTGGTTCAGCTTCCAAACCTCCGAGGTATGTGACTGTCCAGACTGGTGACGGTCAACAAACCCCATTCATAGTTCAATGCATGATGGATAGTGAGGTTCTTGGAACGGGTACTGCATTCAGTGCCAAGGAAGCTGGCTCTAGAGCAGCCATGTCTGCTCTTGAAAATAAAGAATTAATCAGGAAGTATAGTGACCTCAGAGCCTTGACCCCCAAAGAGCAAACAATGGTCTCTGAAAAGAGACAGCAAAGCCCGGAGACGAAAGAAAAGGTGGACGTGAAGCCAAAAGACATGGAGCTTGCTAGAGAAAGGTCAAAAATACAAGAGAACATTGAACTTCCAGTTCAAATTCCAGACGCAGACGAACATGTGGATCCACTCGCTACTGGATCATTATATGCACTATTGTCTAAGCAGAAAGTGATACCAGATTACAAAGTCACGGAAAACGCTGGACTGTTCGAAGCAGTTTTGATTATCAACGATCAGCCAGTCTGTAAGGCACTTTCAAAGAGTAAGAAGAAGGCTAAAAACAGGTGTGCAGCTTATTTGTTGAAGAATCAAGGTTTGTTGCCGAAGTGTTTTGTGTTCTAAATATGGGTGTTGCGTATGGTGCACGTATGTTCGCTCGCTGGTGTGTATACTACAAACAGTCTTAAAGATGTAATTATATTTCCGGGTCATCACTCGCCCAGGTCACTCTACTCACAGCTGATCACTTCTATCTCGCTGCGCTTGTCGTCGCTCGATATAATAAATAAATAAATAATCAATAATAAATAATAAATAGATAATAAATAGGCAAATAAATAATAATCCATCTAGGCAATTCCAAGATACAAATGAGCATTGTCGTCTTGAATCTTCTCAATCTTTGGACCAAAGCTTCCAACACATTGAGCCATAGTTTTAGAGTTTCTTGATATGACATCGGTAAAGTAAAAGTTCTCAATTGGATTCTTGAAGTTGTAACCTCCAACAGACTCAGTCTTCGAAGAAATCGAAGCATCCAAACTCAAGTTGTACACTTCATCTGAAACTGGTTCAATTGTATCGTATCTGACCAAATGAGGAGCAATATTGCTCAGTCTTGCTCTAAGCTCAGAAACGTTCTCGTATGGCAACCCAAGTCCAAAATACTCACTCAAAGCCTTGATAATGGTCCAATCTTCTCTAGCTGCACCTGGAGGACCAGTAGAAGCTCTGGTCAATTGTGGTCTCCCTTCAGTGTTCACAAATGTTGCACTCTTTTCTGTGAATGCGGCACCAGGGAGAATCACATCTGCCAAGGAAGCGCCGATATCACCATGATGACCCAAATAGATCACAAATGCATCCTCAGGAATAGTGGTTGGATCAATCTCATCTGCTCCCAAAAGGAAAACAATCTTTGGCTTAACGGATTTGACTTCAGGTGACGAGGTGTAGAAACCAATATCGAGAGCACCAACTCTAGCTGCTTCACGGTGAAGTAAACTAACTCCACGCCATTCAGGGTTGTTGAAATTGGTTTTACCCTTAACAAATTTGGAAATAATCTTATGAATTGGCAATGAGTCTTTATTCTCAAGCACACCAGATCCAATCAAAATCAAAGGTTTGGAAGCAGATTCGAGTTTTTTACCCAATTTGCCTTTCAATGCAGTGATAAGATCGTTAGCGTTCTCTCCAAGATGTTCATAATTGAAAGTCGATTCGAAATTCTCACCAATGTGATAAACTTCCAAGTTAGAATTCAACCATCTACTTCTGATCTTGGCATTCAAAACAGCAGCTTCGTGTCTTGGGTTAGATCCAATGATAAGGATTTGATCTGCTTCTTCGATTCCTTCAATTGTAGCATTGAAAATATAGTTTGATCTGAAGTCAATTGATGGAATTTCGGTGATTGGAGCGTCCAATGTCAAATTTTCAGAGTCCAACCTGTTCACAAGATCCTTCAAAGCAACCATACTTTCCACATCGGCCAAAGGACCAACAACGGCCTTAACTTCATTCTTTGAAGGCTTCAACTGGTTATACTTCTCCACAATGTAACTCAAAACATCGTTCCAAGTTGCATCAGCAAAACTATCACCAGTCTTGAGTAAAGGCTTGGTGAGTCTTTGAACTTTCAAAGCATCGTAACTGAATCTTGTCTTATCACTAATCCATTCTTCATTGATTTCTTCGTTGAGTCTTGGTAAGATACGCATGATCTCTTCACCTCTGCTATCAACTCTGATTGAGGAACCAAGAGCATCCATCACGTCAATAGACTCGGTTCTCTTCAACTCCCAAGGACGAGCTTTGAAAGCATAAGGTTTCGAAGTCAATGCACCGACTGGACATAGATCAATGACATTACCACTGAGCTCAGAGTTGACATTTCTTTCAACATAAGTGCCAATTTGTAGATCATTTCCACGACCAGCAGTACCAAACTCAGGAGCACCAGCCACATCGTTCAAAAATCTAACGCATCTAGTACAATGGATACATCTATTCATAGAGGTCTTAATGAGAGGGCCAATAGCTTTGTTTTCGACAGCTCTTTTACCAGAGACTTCATTGAACCGACCACGATCAGAGCCATAACGAAGAGTTTGTTCTTGGAGATCACACTCTCCACCCTGATCACAAACGGGACAATCAAGAGGATGATTGTACAGCAAGAACTCAGTGATACCTTCTCTAACTTTCTTGACTTTTTCGGAATTGGTCAAAACTGACATACCATTCATAACCGGCATTGCACAGGCAGCAGCCATCTTTGGTGATTTCTCAACTTCAACAAGACACATTCTACAATTACCTGCAATGGCCAGCTTTTCATGGTAACAGTAACGTGGTATAACAACTCCAGCTTTTTCAGCGGCTTGAATAATTGACGAACCGGCCTCAATTGAAACAGGAATTCCATCAATTTTCACTTCCACATCTTTGAAAAGTGCAGGAAATGTCGAAAATCCACGAAACAAACGTCCAGTTGCCTTTAATTTAACAGTTCTCAACATGTTGATCCTGCTGTACTATCTCTCTATAATTGAAAACAAAACGTCTCACCCGTTAAACGTAATTCTGTCTATCTCAAAACACAGCCCTCTTCCTCTAGAACTTACTCCTGGCTTGTTTCGAGCCGTTTGATGTCAATTAAATATGGTTTGATGGTTTTCAAGGTGAACTAACACTCTGACAAATAAGAGACGAGTAAAAGACAAGAATGAGTGTTTGTAAAAAGTATCTCCCGTGGTTATGAGCGATGGGCCATGACAAGTAAAACGAGTCGATTTTTTCCCGTGCGTCGATCAAGCGTGCGCGCGCGTCGATTTCGCTTAGTCGCATCGAGCCTAATCAAACATTTGTGATCGATCGAACTAATCGTTCTTTATCAATACGTAATCTACAATATTTCCTATTTACCACCACTCACTTGAACGTCTCACAAGACTCAAACAGGTTCCTTCACTCGTCGTTTACTCATCATTCAGATAACTCTGCCCCTCTTCCTCCTACCAACCTCTTCCTCATCCTCCGAAAGATCCTCCGTTGCACGCTTGCCGTCCTCATGACCGTTCTCACCCTTCACTTTCGGCTCAACAGACTGCTGACGACTATCGGCCTCACTCACTTGACCTTGGCCCTCTCCCTTACGAACAATCTTTCTCTTGAAAGCATCTGGCCCTTCCACTTCTCTCGTAATAGCAAGCAATAGCGTTCCCACACGTCTACTCAGCTCGTTACTGTTCCGCGATTTGAAGTAAAACGCACATCTGAACTCGTTCTCCTTAGCAATATCAGCCTTGATCAAATTGTACAGATCCTTATTATTCAATCCATACTCGTTAACCTTGATCAACAAGTATCTATCCTCAACTTCAGTATAAAGTCTCTTGGAGTTGTTTGGAGGATATTGGATAGTTAACTGCTGTAAAGGAGCTTCAAACTGTTTAATCTTGTCTGCTAAAATTTCTTGTTGAAGCAAAACTTTTTGGAGTTTCTTTTCTCCTTGTCTGATCTGATTGATGTATCTTTCATGACCTTCGATCTCTTGGTATCTTTTCCAGAAAGCTTCACTGTATAATCTCACATCTTCTAGTGATTTAGTCTTGAGATCACGTGCGATGGCAGCATAGTCTTTTGATCCATGGCGGGCACAGCTATGGATAAATGCAAGGAAATCACGTTTATTCCAATTACCAAATCCTTCTTTCAAATATTTCTCTTTCAATTCCATCTCTTCTGGAGTCAACTCAATAGACTCATCGATTTTCTTCTGTTCTTCAGCCTGTTTCTGTTTGTAAACTTCTTGCTTATCTTTTCTTCTAACTTTCTCTTCATCATCAGAAGCAAGGAACTCATCATCACTTTCACCGTCATTTTCCAACGGAACGACATATCCAACTTTCTTCTTGAAGGAAAGCTGTTCTCGTTCCAACAACTCGGCCAACCCACTCGGATACAAATGGAAATCTTGAATGTGGTATTGTTTAGGAGCCTTTGGATGAACAGATCTCGGAGTAGGCGAGGATTTCATGCCTTGCATCACATCCTTATAGTAATTATCAACAGAATATTGGTGTTCTTTCCGTTGTCTCTTAGTCGGATTCAACCAAACATTGAATTTCGAACTATCTTTTTTGGCGAAATTCTCACCATTCCATTCATAAGCAGAAGAATCTGAAGTGAAATTTTGTAAATCATCCAGTCCTAACTTGGCATATTTACCGTTCAAATGTTCAGTCTTTTCACGTCCCTTGTTCAAAATTGCATCAATATCAGTGTCCAAGCTAGCACTACTTCCTTGATTGTTGAAAACGTCCTGTGCACCGTGCTGAATCATATCAAGCAGATCGTCTTTGGAATTACCAATTGTAGCATTGGCAGCTTTGTTGTTTGTACGACCTTGTTGAATAACAAGTTGATCAAGTCTCAATTTTTGTGCCGCCCTTTCTAAAACTTTCTCTTCGATAGCGTTCTCAGTGACAAATCTATAAACTTTGACTTGTTTTTTCTGACCAATTCTATGTGCACGGTCCATTGCCTGTAAATCTGCTTGTGGATTCCAATCTGAATCATACAAAATAACGGCATCGGCAGTGGTCAAGTTGATACCCAAACCACCAGCTCTAGTGGTCAAGAGGAAGACAAATTTATCAGAATCTGGTCGATTGTAATCGTCGATTGCTTGGATACGATCCTCATGAGCAGTAGAACCATCAATTCTGCAGTACTCGTAGCCTCTAAAAAAACAGTAATCTTCCAAAATGTCCAATAATCTACTCATTTGAGAAAAAATCAATGCTCTGGAACCCTCTTGCTTCAATTTCTTCAGCAATTTATCCAAAACAATCATCTTTCCCGAATTGTAAACCAAATGCTCATCAGTAGTATAAGGGGGGCCAGGTTCTGCACCTTCAAACAAATAAGGATGATTGCAACATTTTCTTAGTTGCATCACAATGTTCAAGAGTCTGGTTTTTCCTTCTCTTTTACCAACAACGCCATTGACGGCATCGATGTCCTTTTCAAGTAAGTTCCGATACCATTTGACTTGCATGTCTGTCATTCCAACATAAACGTTTGTTTCAATTTTGGGTAAAAGAGATTTTTCAACATCCGATTTGACTCTTCGAAGGAGGAATGGAGACAGAACCTTGTGCAATTTCTTGACAACTTGATCTTGATCTTCTTCGCCTTGATTCTCAAACCACTCATTGAAAACTTCATCGTCTCCAAAAACATCAGGCAAAATGAAGTTTAATAGAGCCCAGAGTTCGTGTAAATTGTTTTGAAGAGGTGTACCGGTAATAAGAAGACGTTGTTTCGAGTAGAAAACACGAATGATCTGAGAAAGAGCACTTTCCTCATTCTTAATTCTATGAGCTTCATCAATGACAATATACTCCCATCTAATCTTCCCTAATTTGGCCTTTTCTCTGATAACCATCTCGAATGAAGTGATGCAAACGTCAAAGTCGGCCTCCATGAGTCTGTCACGTATGATTTCTGCTCTCTCGTCTTTGTTTCCCTGGAGAACTAACACGTTGACCTCTGGAGTCCATTTTTCAAACTCTCTTCTCCAGTTATCGAGGGTGGATTTTGGAACGATAACGATGAATGGACCATCGACTCCTTTGAGATATCTGAGGAACCCCAAGAAAGAGATAGTTTGCAACGTCTTTCCGAGACCCATTTCGTCTGCCAAAATACCCGAAAGACGGTTCTCATAAAGCGATATGAGCCAGTTCAATCCTTGAATTTGGTAGTCTCTCAGTGTTCCATGGATGTAGCTTGGCGATTCCGTGAGGACGGTCGTTTCCTCTTCAAATTCCTCGTCGTGCATCAGCTCGGCGTCCTCTTCCTTTTCACTTTTCCTTCTACGACCTCCAGTTGACTTTCTGTTGGACTTACCAGTGGCTTTTTGCTGATCAATCTGTCTGATCAAATTCATAAGCTGTTTGTCTTTGGACGCGTTGATATCGATGAAATGTCTGAAAAGATGTGTGAGTCCGAGAAGGTACTTGAATCTTTTTGTTGAGTCTTCAACATCTTTGAGACGTTCTGTCTTTGCATCTGATTCAAGAAAGAATCTCTTCTTTCTCTCCTCTTTTGTCTCGCTCTTGGCGAGTTTACCCGATGACGTCTGGCGCACGATGTTAGAACGGCTGGGCTTATCAGAAAACATTTCAAATCACGTGTATACTTACCATCACTTGTCGTTTGTTTATCTGCCTTCCACTGCTGTCGTGTTTATCAGAGGCGTGTGTCTTCGCGTTGTTCAGTGTTGTTGATCTCTGGATGAGGAGACCCGACAATTCCAAGCGAGTTCTGTGGTTGGCGTGTCCCGCAAATCGTTTATCTGACTACTTTTCAACGACAAACCTCCAAAGCAAAAAAAAAGATGAAGTTTGTATAAATTAAATCTGGAAGGAGAAAAAAAATGGCACAAACACCAAGTTGCACAAACCTGCCCGGAGTTGCACCAATTTGCACTGATTTTTGCTAGACAAATTTCGTGACTAAATTTTTATTCGGATCTGGCAGTCCCTCCAAAGCGTCCAGCAACACACCAAAACAATGCCCCGGTCTCCCTCAGAAGAACAGCTGGCGTTCCACATGGCGGTGTACTCGGAAACCCAAAGAATTCCCCCCGGAAAAGTAACCTCCTATGGCCACATAGCTCGTCTGATTCATAGACCACAGAATCCACGTCAGGTGGGCATGTCTCTCAAACACCTCGGAACCTACGTCGCGTACTTCAATCAATTCAATCTCGAAACCGTTCCTTGGTGGCGTGTAGTCAACTCCCAGGGATGCATCTCCAAAAGAGCAAGGCCAGGTGCAGACCATACACAGGCAGAGCTGCTGAGACAAGAGGGCGTGGCTGTTTCGTTTAGCGGGAACGAACATCACGTAGATCTGACAGAGTTTGGCTGGTTCCCATCTGTCGAAGGCGAGAGCAGTGACGAGGACTGACAGAGGCCGTAGTCCAACAACGCTACCTCGCTGTACACACCCGTCCACGACTGGCACGTCATCTGTAGCTCGTAAATAATCTCGGTCTATCATAAATTATACTTACTATATACAAATTCTACTCAAACGTTTAGTTGCTCCCCTTGCTTTACCGTTCACCCCTTCGAGCCACCAGGACCAGATGGACCAGATGAACCGGACGGCCCGGAGGCACTCCAGCGTGCTCTGTTCTTCCTCGGGCCACCACCTCCGCTTCCTGCTCCCCCTGCCCCTCCTCCATCGTTATCAGACTTTCTCCTTGGCTTAGGCTTACGTCTGGCACTGTTCTTCCCTCTGTTACCGGTCTCCGCCGCCTTCAACTCCCGTTGGACACGCGCACTTTCCTCAGCCCACCACTCCGCAAATCTCTCCTCCATCTGGACTTCCTCAAAGGACTTCACAACCTGATTGCTCTGCGCCTCCTGTAGCATCTTCTGCTCTAATAAAACGCTCTCGAACGAAGGGGCACTCACGGGAGCAGGAGCAGGGGCAGAGTATCCAATCGGCGGATTCAGCACATCGTTATCAGCTGGTGTTCCAGTAGAACCGCCCCAAACAGCTCCGCTAGAATTGTTCCATGGGGCAGTCGCTGTGCTGGACTTTGGCTGTTGCTGCTGTTGCCGTTGTTGCTTTTTACGTTCTCTCTGTGATAAACGAGGCATTGCCGTTGAACTGGCCTTCACAAGACTAGCATCTTCAGACACTTTCAACGAACTCATTGACTCCGAAAGATCAGGCAGCTCAGGTTTCTTTGGTGTGCTTTCAGATGATGTATGTGGAGGTGTAGTCGCCGCGGTGGTAGCCAGCACTCCCATCACAGAATTGTTCCGACTGACACTAGGAGACGGACTAGCAGATCCAGCACTCAAACTCATCCTCGTGGCTGACACTTTTCTCGAGCTTCCAACAAGAATAAACTCACCTTCTCCAGACTCCTCGTCGTCAAAAACAGCACTCTCGTTACCGCTGCCTTCAAGTCCTCGACTAACAGGTCTCGAGAGAACTTTCGACAAAGTCCGCGGCTTTTCCATCGCTCCAGGAACGTTCAATTTGCTCTCCTCGATTCGTCTTGCCGACGACCGTCTTCTTCGTTCACTTGTGCCCATACGAGGCGGAGCCTTCTCCTGACGAGTTTCCTCCAGATTGTTGAGAATAGGCCGTGCCACGTCCCACAGCAATGGATGGATAAAGTTCCCATTGAATTGGTCAATGTCAAAGACAAAATCACGCAACAACGTTTGTGAGTTGATCTCTAAAAAGTGCTTCTTATTAACTGCTTCATGGTCAAAGTATTTTAATGCTCCAAACCACTTGAGTCCGTTATCCAACAACGTCAACAGTTCGTCGTCGGTTTTCAATTCCGATAAAAGCTCACCAAATGCATTCTCCAGTAACAAAACCTCCAAATTGTTATAGATGAACCACAAACAGTTTTTCATCAGCTTTTCCGCTCTGTTGTTGTATGCGTGTAGCAACAACAGTTGAACGTTGTCTAAGGTGACAAAATCTTTCAAATACAACTGACAAATGTCACTGAGCTCATCCAACATCAACTGTTCAGCAACTTCCATCACGTCCAGTGTGAAATTAACGAATGAGGGAATGTTCTCAATCAATTCGACTTCATCAAAAAGATGGTTGAACTCAACTCCAAAAAGGAATCGTAAAACCACATCGAAAACTTCTCTCGAAATGTCTGGAAACGAGAGGGAAAGCTGAGTTTCCATCCATCTGTCAGAGAAAAGAGTCTCAAAGTAGACACTTCTCGAGATCAAAAACGGCTTGAATGTTGACACAACATCGTTTTTCAAAACTACACTGGTTTGACCACTAGCACCAATCATGTGTAAGTCATCTCTCAAATCATCGTCGCACTGAACCCGTCCAACAGGTGTCACAATTCCAATGGTTCTAGCGAAGTTCTCAAACGTCACCTTCGTTCGTTGAATTTCTGGTGGAACATGTCCAAGAGGAAATTCGGACCAAACATCCAGCAAAACGTCGCTGTATAAGAAATGAAGAGCAATCAAAACAGCACGAAGAGTGATATCTCCCGTAACTTTCAACCGTTCTCCATCGTTTTCGACAGTGATACCGTATTTTTCAAATCCTGTCACCTCGTTAATCACTCTGCTCAGTTGTTTAGACCTCAATAGTACCTCTTTGTGGACGCCAACTTCGAATACAACCTCGGAAACAGTATCGTTCACTAAAATCGTGTAGTTGTACGACTTCTGATACCCCAAATCCTTCAAAGTCATCCAATACTCCAAATCTTCACTCATGGCAAGTTCTTTGATCTGTGGGTCCTCTTCAACCGGTAAAACAGACTCAACATCACCAGGTGACTCCTCGCACCACCTCCTCTTGGTATTATACATAAGCAGATCATCTTTACTGACTTCCTGCTCGTCCTCCTCAATATTAACTTCAAACGGATCTTGTTCTTCTGAAATTTCCCTGTTGGCTGTCTTGTGAACAAAGTTAGCGCTGAAACTCTTATCCTTGGCCACAACAACATCATCTTCCATGTTCACAATCAACATCTCCTGCAAAGTCCTATCGCTACGAATTTCGTACAATGGCGATAGACGGCTGAAATCTGCTAGAACACTAGACTTGGCCAGTCTATGAGGTATCATATCAACATCGTCTCTCACAAATGCAAATCTTGCAAACAGTGGATCGGTAATCACTTGCACGACCTTGTTGAGTCGTGGGATCTTGGTGAACTTGAACATTTTCGACACCATTCTATGGGATGAAGAAGAGTTCTTAGCTATCGAACGCTTTGTTCTTCGGTAAACAGATCCATCTCTCACACTAATGATAACTGAACCGTCGTTGCTCATATCCAAATCAGTGCATCTCAAGTGATGTTTCGAGGCTTTCCAAGCTGTTGTAAAGCGTATGTTTCTTTGGAATACAATGTTATCTACACTGTGAGCATCGATACTGAGCTGCATGACATCTCCATTGTCCAACAATATCAACACCAAATTGCAGCTTTTCTGTGTGATAACCTTCACAATCGATCTTTTTTGAGAAAGAATTCTAGGCTTGAAAGCATGGAAACTGCGCTCGTCAATCTTGCTCAATAATGGGGGGACAACTCTCGAGTGAAATCCATTCAAATAGAAATGGAGCTCGTCATTTTCGGTAAGAACCAGTGTGAAGTTGTCAGTTGCATCGACCGTGCGGATATTTCCATAATTGAAAACTAGTTTTTTGGGAGTTGCTTGGACAAGTCCAGTACCCAGTTTGCTGCTGAAGGTTTTTCCTGTTTCTGTTTGCATGAATCCAAATTGTCCAATGTTCAATCCCCACATGTAGATCTCGTTCTTTGTATAAACTAAAGAGCAAAATTTCGAACAGCTGACTCCGATAAGACGAGATCCGATCTGTCTTTTCAAATCGTTGGTGATGACAAGTTTGGGGGTCGCGGAAACAGGCTCTAGTTGATGCGCTTGTACCTTAACAGGATAGCCAAGTTGTCCATAGGAATTAGAACCCCAAGTGTATATTTGTCCATTAGCCGTCAAGCAGATCGAGTGGTCATCGCTGACATCCACATGCAGAACTTTCATATCATGGAATGCAGGAATGGCAACATAAGAGTCTTGTGGATTACCATGGCCTAAACCAAGACGACCTCTTGTACCAAGACCGGAAATGAATATGTTTCCCAACGGCTCGCACGTAAGGACGATCCCGTGGTTTTTAGACATTTTCACGTCTCTGATCCTTGGGAGAGATATTCTCTCACTCAATGTTGGATAATACTGGCGGTCTCCGTAGTTGAGCTTCAAACGTTTCATGTCCACCTTATTAAGATGTTCTGAAGCTTCAGCGATATTTTTGGCGAATCCTGAAAAGACAAGTTCTGACCCACCTCTGTTTGGATCAAACCAGCTTCCAGGCAAGGTTCCAGACTCAAAGAACCGTCTCTCTTTTGTGAACCTTCTTTCCAGGTTTATATCAGTGGACATTGGATTGATATCTCTTTTCCTTTTTGATCTCTTCTTTTTCGATTTCTCCACCCTTCCAATGCTTTCTGGTATCCATTTCAGCTTCCATATGTCCAATTCGCTGCTGAGTATATCGAGTGGTGTAAACCCTTCACGGTCTTTTGATTGCAACAAGCTGCTTTTGGCAGATAAAAGTAGCTGTGCAATGATGTAATTCTTGTAAAAAATAGCATAATGCAGACAGTTCCATAGATTTTCGGTATCTGTAATACTGAGATTCAAATTTGGATTCTTAAGTAGCTTTCTCAGCAAGTCATGTCTATTGGACATGCAAATAATATGGATCAATGTTCTTCCGTAAATGTCTCTTTTCTCTAGTTCATCTTTAGTTAGCGTTGTCAAAGTCTTAACAAGTCTTTTGTTGGTATATTGTCCCTCACTCTGTGGAGGACTGACAGGAGAAGGAGAATCTCCTTTCCTTTCGGTGGGCAAGTCAGCGGTGGTGAACTGGAGAGAGTTAGTAAAATTCCAGTAATTTTGCATTGATCTGACTCACTTTTAAAACATTTTCAGATCCCGTTTCGAGACCGCTTTTGTATTTTCCACAGATAGACACAATGATAGGTAATTGATGGTTACAAGAGACGTTTGCTAAGGTTCAGTCATATACTTTTCTTTATTCTACTTTGTCTAGTTTTTTTTTTTTGCTGTAGAACGCGCCTTTCGGTGTACGGGTGTGAAGGGTGTAATTAGGGAACGTGGGCGCTATTATGAGAGAATCACAGGGAAGTTCGAGTGATAATCCGCGTCTCAACTTCTCTGGAAAAATGTGATTGGTGTCACCTGTTTGGAGCCTATGCGTGCGGATTGAAGCCCTTTTGCCTGTAGAACAGGCCAGGTTGACAAAATTTCAAGTCCACTGTTCACATGACATGTGTCGCGTGATCTCTCAGCACTCGATTTTTTTCAAGATTAACTGAAAAATTCTTCCAAATATTTAGAAGTGACTAGCTAGTTGACCAAAAGTATCTCTGGTTTCAAGGCATTCCAGATCCACGCTCCGCCATGTCCCTCTTTCTCAACCAATCACAGCTCTCCTCGCTGGAGGTGAATCAGGAGAGAATGAGATTAGCCGAAATACACTTTGACGCAATGAATGCAACGCTAGCAACGATGACCAAGGAATGTCAAAGGAAGTGTATCCCACACGAATACGGCGAATCGGAACTCAACAAGGGAGAGTCCACGTGCACAGACAGATGTGTCCACAAGTTCATGCAAGCCAATAAGATTATAGGGGCGTATGCTCAACAAATCAGATTAAGTGAGCACGATTTAAGTCATTATGAACATATCAAATCAAAGTATCTCAGCGATAAACAATAGCAGCAGCAGCAGAAGAAGCTGGGGTTACCCTGTACAATACAGTATATATGAAATGCCTATTAAGATAATGAGTTACACGCATACACACATGTCATGTCTATAATTGAGAGCGAGGATGATGGAAGTTATCCTCATCATCCAATGAGAACCGATCATCGTCGGAGTTGGCAGCACCACTGAAATCGTCCAATTCAAGACTGGCGCTGCTGTCGAATGGAGCCACCTCGTCCGCGTCGAGATCCATGTCATCGTAGACGATGAACTCATCTTCACCAGCTAGTGGGTCGTCCGAGTAAACGTCGTGGAAAGTCAGATGGTCGTAACACCATCTGCAGAATTGATCGCAAACTGTTAGTTTTCCAGTCACTTTGGCTGTGTAGAAGCTGGCAATTGCCAATCCACAGCCAAACGTAAGATCGAAGAAGTAATGATGAGTCAGATACATCGTACTGAACCAGAGCCAACAAACATACAGACACCACAGCGGAGTGAATTTCGGGAACAGATAGCACAGCCAGAGAGCATCTAGAGACGCACAGGCCGAATGTAGCGATGGCAATGCTCCGAAAATAAGCGGCGAGTTTGTGAATGCGGTGGTGTACATGTCTACTCCAAAGATCTTGTCGATTCTTCCAAGACCACCGGGGCTTCCTTTCATATCGTAATTGGCTTTCTCCAGGCCGTGGAGAACTTTATACCAAGGCGGAGCACACGAGAAGATAAGATTCTGTATGATGACACCTGTGAGATTCATGTAGCCGAAACAGAATGAAAACACACGTAAGGTTGTTGGTGGTGCAAATAGGAATATCAATCCGGCCACAACGAACGGCAACGAAAAATGAATGACTCCATATGGTAGCCAGGCTATAATATCCAGCGGTGTAGAGGTGTACGATGCCAATAATTCAGACAAGTTATCACCATAAAGTGTAGTTTCCATCGCCGGAAGAACACGGACTGTGATGGGCGGTCTAATACTGAGCGGGATATGTTTGGAAGAGAAAAAAAGGAACACCCAGGCCAGAACCGGCAATCCATAATTGAAGAACTGTGACGTGAGCGGCACGAGCAACAGGGTCAACAGCAAAGATGCAAGTAACACTTTGACATGGAATGCAACTGGAATAATGTACAGGACAAATGTGAAGACACATAGACAGATAGTGTAATGAAGCCAGAGTAGCCAACTTATGTGAGCATTCTTGATCTTTGCTAGCGTGATGAGTGGATTTAGTTGCAGTGTGAGCTCCGGAAGCTCATTACCACGCTGCCGGGACCCGCGGTACTCTTCCAGCAGTTTTCTGGGAACGTTCACCAGCATACTGAGTGAGGAGAGAGGAGGTTTGTATAGAGATAAGAGGTATGTTTGTTAAGAAGAAAGTGACAAGTTTCGCTGTAAACATTTTTTTTTTCGAGGTCGATCGTCTCTTTCGGAAGTAAACGGGGAAGCCCCAAAATATAAAAAAAAAATGGGTCTATCGGCGCGTCGGTGTGAATGGCGTGACGATTATCGGATTTGAGAGTTCAGATAATGGATTCGATAAAAAGGTTAGAGTTAGTCATCGGGCAGTAACGATTTATTGATTTATTGGAGGACAAGATGAACTTAGATATGAAGAAGGAGGGTCCAGAAGACCCAATTATTTGTAAGTATGACGTATGACGGACGCATCGACAAAGAGGGGAGTTATTTGCTGGTATTTGATAGTCATTTGCTCGAATGTTCTTCGGACTGGATCGCAAATGGCTTGCAAATGGCTTGCAAATGACTGTCTAAGCTCTCCAAGTGCGGCTCTTTTGTGATTCATTATCTAACACTCACAGTTGCCCCAAAAACGTACCAATACACCAAATTTCAGCTCACCGAAGCTGATCTCGGTGAAGACCCAATCGAGCAATTCACCAAATGGTTTAAAACAGCAACGACCGAGTCGACCGACCCAATTCCCGAATCGACTGTGCTCTCGACGGCACAACTTCCATCGGGTAGAGTTTCGTCGAGAGTGGTTCTTTTCAAAGAATTGGACCACCGGGGATTCATCATCTACTCGAATTTCGATACCTCAAAGAAGAACAGAGACGTCCGCAGCAACCAATATGCTGCTTTGAACTTTTTCTGGAAAGACCTGCAACGCCAGGTTCGTGTTGAAGGATTGGTGGAGTTTGTCGATTACGAAACCTCGTCGCGTTATTTCAAGACGAGGCCTCGTGGATCCAAAATCGGGGCACATGCGTCGCCACAGTCAACTGTCTTGACTGATAGTGAGGAGCTTCACGGAAAAATTGCTGATGTCGAGGAAAAGTTCAAGGATTACAAGGACGAAGATATTCCATGTCCTGAGAAGTGGGGAGGCTTGAGAATTGTTCCATTGGAAGTTGAGTTTTGGCAGGGAAGAGAAAGTAGATTACATGATCGGTTTACCTACCGTAGGGAGAATGAGGGAGACGAATGGAATGTATTCAGATTGGCTCCATAATGACAACTGAGAAACACGCGACTCTCCACCAACAGTCTCGAATCACGTGCGCCACCTCAGCTGACGGGGTGCAGTTTATAGCGTAATTAAAGTTTACGGAAAATCTGTGTGTAATGCACATTTACATTTTTAGCGTGACCTTGACTACCGAATCTGCACGATTTACTAAAAGTTTCTGACTGTGATCTTGTTATTCTAATAATCTAATCTGTGTGTAGATAGCCATTTGACTCTCTTCGCTTGCCTTTCGACACTTAGAACTTGCTAACGACAGAAGCAAATTCTTCACCTTGGATCTTAGCGATCTTCAACTCCAAAGCGGATGGTTGTCTAGAACCGTCACCACCAGCGATGACACCGGCACCCCATGCGGAACCACCGTGGACCTCGGACAAGTCGGTGAGTTCAGCAAAGGCCTTAGCGTAACCCAATGGAACGTAGATCATACCGTGGTGAGCCAAAGTAGACAAAGCGTTAACAACAGTCACCTCGTTACCACCACCAGTACCAGTGGAGACGAAGATACCAGCTGGCTTGTGGTAAAGAGCACCAGAAGCCCAGAGACCACCGGTGGCGTCGATGAAAGCCTTGAATTGGGCTGGGAAGTTACCGTATCTGGTTGGGATACCAAAGAGGAAACCGTCGTATTGGGAGAGGGCTTCGACGGTAGCAATTGGGAAGTCTGGTCTCTCTGGAGCGTGGAGTTTGTTCAAAACGGTTTGGTCCAAAGTTTCTGGGACTTGCAAGATGTCAACAGAGACACCGGCAGCCTCAACACCGGCGGCGACCTCCTTAGCGACAGTGGCAATGTGGTGGTAGAGCGAGTAGATAATGATAGCGATTTTCTTAGCCATGGTGGATGATAATTTAATGGTTGGATGTCGTTCAATTAAGAGTTGCGCTGCTGGTGGGGAATTTCTCAATATATATTGCCAGAGTGGAACGGCACCCAATGCGCTTAGTAAGTTGGAGAAAATTACTGATTTTTTACTCAGCAGCCATAATTTCCGAGGAGCGGTTTCTGTTGTTTAACATTAGTTCCAGAACATTTCTATTGTTTTAGCCATGTTGATCAATGCACCCTCGACAATTAAATTCATCCTCGACAATCACCACTTTCGCGAATTCTTAGTAAAACTTGACTAAAAATATGCTGCTTAGCTAAGCGGCATGAAAAGTGGCTGTCGCACTCAAATTGCAATGATTTCTAAGGATAGTAGGACCCGTAAATAATTATAAAGTGGTCTGCAACAACTACTTTGGTTTAACTCACGTTTTCAAAGGGACATTAACATTCACAATGGCAAAGATTGCAGTAAGTATGACTGTCAGCCTGTGTCAAGTGTGCGGGCCTCTGTCCGTACTCTTTGCGGTCTTCGGCATTCCTCCCTGATGGCACCAGTTTTACTAACACCCACACCCATCCAGGTCATCACCTACTCTACATACGGCCACATCACCACGTTGGCCGAGGAAGTCGTCAAGGGTATTGAATCCGCCGGCTCCACCGCCCAGCTCTTCAGAGTCCCAGAAACTCTCACTGACGAAGTGCTTGAGCTTCTTCACGCTCCTGAGAAACCAGCTTCCATCCCGGAAATCACCCCAGCACAATTGTCAGAATTTGACGGTTTCGTCTTTGGTTTCCCAACCAGATATGGTTCTGCTCCAGCCCAAATGAACGCCTTTTTCGACTCCACCGGTGGTCTCTGGGCTTCTGGTGCTCTTTACCACAAGCCAGCTGGTATCTTCGTCTCCACTGGTACTGGTGGTGGTAACGAGATGACTGTGAGAAACACCCTCAGTTTCTTGGCCCACCACGGTATGATTTACGTGCCATTGGGTTACGGTAGAGCCTTCCCAGAGCTTGCCAACACCGAAGAAGTCCACGGTGGTTCTCCTTGGGGTGCTGCTACCATCGCAGGCCCAGACGGTTCGAGACAACCTACCGAATTGGAATTGAAGCTCGCCAGAATCCAGGGTGAAGAGTTTGCCGCTGCCGCTTCCAAGATCTCTGCACCAGCCCCAGCAAAGACTGAAGTTGCTGAAGCTGCTGCTGCCCCTGCTGCTGCCCCTGCTGCTGCTTCTGCTGGCGATAAGAAAACTGAGGTTATTTCCACCTCTGACGCAAAGACTACTCAGGCCTCTGCTACCCCAGCTCCAGCTCCAGAAAAGGCAGAGAAGGGTGGTTGTTGTATTGTTATGTAAGACGAGCGGAGAACTTCGTACGACGAGCAAAGCGAGTCGTGCGAGTTTTTGAGCGAGTCCAAGTTCATGACCTGAGCTACGGTATGTAATGATCACGACGAGCAAAGCGAGTCGTCCTAATCGTGCGAGAAGTTGAGTAGTGCCGGCATTCCGGCTAGAACAACAGTGTTTATGTAGCGGTTATCGTTTATTATTCGTTAATACAAATGAGCGACCGGAGCGAGTTTGGTCTATGCGATACGCTTCGCCTGCGCTTTATCTCGGGCTGACAATCACCTTTCTCCCGACCCTCTTCACCTTTGCAAACTTCATCAAAAACTTCTCCACCTTCACCTTCTTCCCGTTAACCCCCTCGACAAAAGGCTCAATCTCCTCGATCCCCCATTCCCTCTTCAACTTAAACAACTCTCTCATCCTCACTGCCGGATCCAAACTCAAATCCGCCTCTTCAAAATACCTAATCCTGCCATTATCGACAATACACTTTCCTCTCAGGAAGTCAATCTTGATGTCGGGATGATAATTCGCCGGCAACGAAAGCTTCAAATTGATCATAAACTCTTCAACCTCCAGTGGTCCTTGTTTCAGCAGCAATATACCAAACAGACGTACTATTTTCCGGTGGTTAAGCTTAACTGTACCGTCCTCACAAGACTCACTAAACTTGGTTACAACACATTCAACAATCGGCTTCGGGAATTCCCCATCGACCGTTTCCATCACCCAGTCTCTCTCTAACGACTCCACACGTTCCATGATCTTCATTTCCTGTCCTTCGTCAACTAATCTACCAATAATGGCGCGAATCACCCCTGTCAAACACTCGCAAACTAGCTTGTCACTGAGTATGTAACAACCACCATCAATCTCAACCAGTTTCATTTCGGGACACAGCGTGTGGAATTCCCTCGACGAAACCGCCGAATCCAGCAAAATCTCTCTAAGTGACCGTCCAGGTGGAGGTATATCCTCCAAGTCTTGTAGTATTGGAACCCCTTCGACGTTGATCGATGGAGGTGTCGCTGAAACAACCAGTTGGTTTTCAAATGAGGCGTATCCCAACGCACTACTGTTGGCACCTTCGCCTTGTAAAGACATCAAAATAACGCTATTCGAATGATTCTTCTGCCGTATCTTGAATGTTTGGCTGTCTGTCACGATCACTGGATAATCATTCTGACCATTGGATTTGATCTCCAGTTTTTCGGAGTTTTGAATGGATTTGAGCAACTCGGGAGTTAATTCCACCAACCGGAGGTTGGTAGGCAGGTTTTCTCCCTTTGTGTCTCCTATCGTAGTGTAAAGGTCCATGGATGTGTTCAAAGATGGTGAACGTGAAGAAATGCCCAAGAGGTGGTTGATCGAGACAACGCGTTTTATTTTTCATACGCGTATCAATTTTTCAGGCTGTGCATGTGGTGAGGTCAAGCAGATCGAGAAAGCAAGAAAGCGAGCGAACCAGGAAAACAAGAAAGCGAGTCATGTCTGGAAGGTTTTACTCAAGTCTCGACTTGCACGACAAGCGAAGCGAGTCATTTGATCGCCCGTGTACTCATTCGCGACTCGTTCATGACTAGCTTCGCTCGTGTTGCATCGCTGTCTCGGCAATTTCTCGGCTGCCCTCAAAGCTCGTATCTCCACAGGAAAAAATTATCCAATCACTGGCTGACCTACTTTCTAGTAAAAAAAGCACCTTTGATTATCATGCCAACAGTCTAACGAATTACAGTAGTTTCTAGTCAGCAGAAGAATATATAGAAATAGTAAAAAAAAAATGAAATGAAGCAGTGTATTCACACTGCTTGCAGTTGCCATTGAGTGGATGACGAGCGAATGGCGAACGAGGCCTCGCATCTTTCTCGTCCTCCATTCAACACCTGGCACCTCGCAATCTACTTGTTTGATAGTCATTTTCTGACTCAGGCCTTTCTAGACTTAGGCTTAACGACCTCTGGGGCCTTTTCCTCAGTCTCTGCAGCAACAGCCTTCTTAGAAGCAGCCTTCTGGGAACCCTTTCTGTAAACTTGGATGTAGAAACTGATGAACAAAAACAAGTAAGAAGTGAGAATCAAGTAACCATAAGCAGCAGCTTCTTGGGTACCGTAACAGTCACCCATTGTTGGCAAAATATCTTTGAAGTAATGGAATGCGTAGAAAGAGTAAGTTGCAAAGTAAACAAAGACCAAGTCAACAAGGAACTGGATGATTTGGAAACGGGTAACCCATTCCTTCCACCAAACTCTGATACCTCTAGCAGCGAGGAAGTAGTACCAGTACATAAGAACGTGGACTGCCAAGTTGAGAGAGATTGGAACCCACTCAACGGAAGTGTGGCCGACAAGCTGGGTGTAACAGAGCAAACCAGTAGCACCGTGGTGGTAGGTGTGCAAGAATCTCAATGGTTTTCTTCTCAACACCAAAAACACAGTATCAATGAGTTCAAGGAATTTGGTGAGATAGTTAAGGTAGTAAAGAGTGACAAGTTTTCTAGTGAAAGCACCTTCTGCACAAATGGAATAGAACACGCCATTGAGAGTGATCAAAGGAACGAGTTGTTCCACCATAACAAGGAGCAAAATCAATGAGATAGAAGTGAGCAAGAAGTTATGGATTTGAAACAACCAGTTAAGTTTGATTGGTTTGGCATTCAATTTTGACAAAACAAACTGGCCACCAAAGATAACGATGTAGTATACCACAATTATTGAAACAGCACCCTTTGAGTTGGCCAAGAAAGTGGTTCCTGGGATGAACTCGAAATCTTCAGCTGGGTATCCTGCCACTTTTTCGAAAAAGTGACTAAAAATTGGCCAAAGCTGGAGTCCAAAAGGATGTGCAATCGTTGGTTCGGAGTACTTAATGTACGGTGGGAGTTCGAACGACATAGTTGGTATGGGTTGATGCCAAATACTTGGTTTGGATCCGAAACGAAGATGAATACGAGGTTGTCTTTTTATGTGTTTTTTTTTTTGTGGACCCTACCGAATGGAATTTTTTCACTTCGAAGGCAGAAGAACTTGTCGATCTCGACTGCCGCCAAGAACGTGCACAGGCGGCGGCAGAGGGAGGCCGCGAGGGAGTGTCGCGAATATGGGGCCGGGGCATTTTCGGGACTCCGCGGGACCCCGCGGGACCCGTGCGGAGCTGTAACACGAAAAAGTATCTGAGTTTTGAAATTTTTGAAATCACAACAAACATTCCGACGCGCTCAGTCGTCGATCGACGAGATAATAAAGCAACCCGAATTACGTCAACTTTAATTTTTCCCCGAGCTTCCCGCCAGGCAGTGCAAGTAACTTTTCTTGTTTTCTAACGGCTGAGTGGTGAGCCGACTCGAGAAAAAGTCGCGCTTACCGCGATCTCGGCTGGCGGCCGCAGGGCACTGGTGCAGAATCAAGAAGCCGCGCGCCCCGCCATACACGGCCGGCTCCAACAACATGCATGGAACACCAACCGCCACAGAGATGTGAGTGATTTAGTCTCGATAAATTCCACATCGTCAAATTTGTCTTAGTCAGCGCCAGTATGCACGGGGCGGTGTGGCTCAAAATATCTATTGTTGTACACAGCCACTCACTTCTGCTAGTTGCGCCCTTTTCCTCGGGCCGGATCATTCAGGATCTGTAGTCTCAACCGGCTGACTCCACCGGCACATCTGGTGTAAACCGACCGACTATATCGCATACTCGCTCGGGCGGCCCTGATCAAAAAGAAAAAAAAAACAATAGATGCATATGTGCGGCTTTAACATATGCGCTCCAGATGCCATTGGCGACGGCTCAGTGAATAATTTTGAGCCGATCTGATCCCCGGTGGGATGGCAGGCGATCCCCCCATCACCAGGTCAGTTACCACACTATCAGGTCAAGCCTCAGATGTCTCCCCCACTGTCTTCCCCGAACGGTTCCGAGCTTCGTGCGGCGGTTCAGCCATTCGTACCATGATGGCTGTATGCACCTCCTGCAGTCGGCTTTAAAAACAAGAAAGTTTGCGAGATCTATGTCACACTCACTATTGAGGTTTATATATATATATACCTATGGCCGTGCGCAACACATTAGCAATCTTAACCGTTTGAAATCACGTTTCACACACCCATTATCAGCCGTTTGATTCCGCCTGTATGTTTGGTACACTTATCTGAAGGCACCGTGGAAAAAAAGGACATAATTTTTTTCTTGCGTGCTTTAAGCTTGTTGCTCAGACAGTTTCTCCGACCCGATCGATTTCAAAAATTCCAGACATATAGAACAGAGCAGAGCCCCCATTTATTTTTCAAATAAAAAAAAGTTATTCCCATTTATGTCAAGTCGTTCTTCCTCAGACAGCGAGTCGAATATGAATGTGAATCATCATCATTTACCTCTACTTCCGCCTGCTTCTTCCCTGATTCTAAATGAAAATAGAGTGAACCATGCTACCACAAATGCGCAAAATAATCAGTTTCCCCAGATAATGGACAGTGCAGCACAATTGAATCCCCAGGGTTCGCCTTCGAGTTCGAGTTCGAATTCCGTCACTTCAACCGGTGCTTCCAACCAATCGAATCAGCATCTTCACAGCACTGTATTCTTGCCACCAATCAACAATTCATACCATTACGCAGTCCCAGCAGAGCATATAGCAAGTCAGTATAATTTTGCCAGTCCAACTGCTTCGAATTTGCCACCTCTTTTCAGACTTGTGCTGGATTCGACGTTACCCGTGACAACATCAACCTCAAACACATCAAGCACAGCAAATTCAAACTCGTCATCCGTCGCTACGGCCCAATACACAGCATACCCAACATACAAAACTTCCTCATCAACAGCAGCATCGCCAAACCCAAACTTGGCAAGCCCCTCATATCCAACAATGCGTTCCGGAACAATCGCGATGGTTCCAAGTTTTACCGGCTACAAAACCACGGCTGTCAACATGTCAGCTGCGCCTGGCGACTATCAAGGCAGTCCGTATTCGTCCAGAAACAACTCTTTTGAGTACCAGAAAAAACAAGTCAAGAAGAGAAGGACATCCTCGTCGCCACAAAGCGGATCACCCTCTGCACCAACATCACAGCCACGTAAAAAGAGAGAATGTCCTATCTGTCATAATTTCTTCTCGAATCTAACTACACACAGAACTATCCACAATAAGGACTCAAAACCGTTTTCGTGTCCAACATGCTCAAGGTCTTTCAAAAGACTCAACGATCTCATTAGACACGAAAAATGTCATTTATCGAAACTGGGTGAATGGGAGTTTCAGTGCCCTTTCTACAATCCAGCAGTTACTGAAGAATCTGTTCCATCGCCAACTGATACAGGTGATGAGAAAAAATTCGATAATTGTCACCACACAGGATTCTTCACCCGTTGTGATACTTACAAAAACCATCTCAAAGCAATTCATTTCCGCTATCCGCCAAATACCCTCAAGAGTGAACGTGCAAGGGTTAGCGGGAACTGCAAAGAGTGTGGTATGTTTTTCCAAAATGTTCAAGATTGGTTGGTTAACCATGTGGAGAATGGTGGCTGTGCGAAGATTGTGGTGGCTAGAGAGTGACGAGTGACGACTTTTGCAAGTGTGAGCGAGTGATTCGCTTGGCTCGTCCTTTTCGTCGCTCCCTCCTCCCTCCTCCCTCCTCCCTCCTTCCTCCTTCAAATGTTCCAATTAAACATCTGACTTGCTTCGCTCGCACTACTCACACAACTTGCATCGCTCGTCGTTGCTCCTAACACTTTATTCCTGCATTGTCTGATGACACTACATCTTTTATTCATGACTTTATGGTTTTATGGGATGTCTTTATAGATAGCTGTACACACATGATTACCCACAATATTGCCTCGCCTTACTTTACTCATGCTTATATTATTCATTAAGTAGCGCAATATTATGTTTATGACATCGGTTCGGCTCAAACGCGATAAGACGGCATTTACCCGTCTGATTGTTGCTGCGGTTTTCCTAGTGGAAAGGCTGTAACAATCTCAATAAAATGCATGAAAACTTAAAAGCCCAAAAAACGTTTATTCACCGAGAAAATTAAAAAAGTAAAATAATTAATGTCGCACGACATTTTTATTGTCGCGACATGCAACGACTAATGTGTCGTTTGGCCGGTATCATTGGCATGGGTCATATACGTCGTATACGTCGTGAAAAGAGTCGTAATGGTTCGAGGCGACACGGAAGCCGTCACGAGAGAAGGCAAGTTGCTTGCGTCAATCCACCTTCTGCTCTTCCTCCTCTTCGTCCGCATAATCCTCCGGATTGAGTTGTCGAATAAACTCTGCATAATCAGTGATAAATTCACCACTAAGTTGGTTACCATCAAGTCCCTGCAGCTCGTCCTTGAGACATGTCCTCAGCTGTAGACCAGGAATACGCACCATGACGAACAACAGGATGAAACAAACACTGACAACATAAACTGCCACAATCAGAGAGCTCAAAAACTGGTACAACAGCTGAATAAAATGACGATTCAGCCAACCCCCCTTGATAGTCAATCCACCCATCAGAGCAACATTTTTATCGGCAAATATACCCGCCAGCAGGTTACCAACTACTCCTCCGAAGAGATGCACTCCAACGTCGAGTGCATCGTCAATTTTCAGCCAATATTTCAACCGTGTAGCCAGATTGCATAGAACTCCACTCAGCAGTCCAACAATAAAACTCGACCAAAACTGAACGTATGCGGTGCAAGGTGTGATAGCAACAAGGCCAGAAACACAACCAGAACATAACCCAACCATGGAAAGTTTGTGCTGAGGATGATACAAACAATCAAGAGACATCCAAGCGATCCCTCCAACGGCCATGGAAGTCAACGTGTTGGATAAAATCACACCCGTTAACATGTTAACGGTAAACAGAGAACCGCAATTGAACCCGATCCAGCCAATCATCATGAAAATTGTACCGATCAGAACGAGTCCGAGGTTGCTGGATCTGTAACTTCCAAGATTAAGCTCACTTCGATAACCTAAGAACCAAGAATACACCATTCCAGTGAGTCCGGAGACCATGTGGACCACGTGACCACCGGCAAAATCAAGCACATCAAATTTTTTGTGCATCCAACCATCTGGATTCCAAACCCAATATGCTATTGGACAGTAGACTAAAAACAGCCATAAAACCAGAAAAACAATCACAGGTTTGATGCGACCACGGTCAACAACACAGCCCATCGAAATAACTGCTGTGCATGCTGCGAACATTCCGTGATAAACTGCGAAAACAGACCCGACAACTCCTGTGTCATCACCATTTGGATACATCACCATGGTGGACGTATCACGTAGGCCTATGTGTTTGAAGTTGGCGAGATAACCTGAGTTACCCGTTGTTGAAAATGCCAGCGTGTAACCGAAACAAAGCCATAATAGCATTATTTCTGATAATATCAAGAGTGGGAAACTGAGTTGCTGGAATGCTGATTTCCGTTGTGTCAAGCCTGAATAAAAAAGTGCTATACCGAGAATCAGCACAGCCATCAACGCAATACAGAGCACGGTAAATACCGTGTTGATCACCACACGTGTGGATGGCTCCTCTCCGGTCTGTAGCCACTGTGCATCCATCATGTTGCGATGATATTTGGATGAGATCAGGACGAGAAAGTGTCAAAAAAAAAGAAAAATAAATGAGTAAAATAAAAAAAAAAAAAATATTTCACGTGGTGAAAAAATTTATTTTCAATGGAAAAAATAAATGGTTCCTAGCAGGATCGAACTGCTGATCCCCGCGTTATTAGCACGATGCCTTAACCAACTGGGCCAAGGAACCATTTGTTAAACGCTAAGGAAGGTGGGTAGACAAAACCAAAAACATCAAGCAACCCTTTGTTAGTTCCCCTGCCGGAAAAACAATAGAACTTCGAGAAAAAATGTGGAGTTGGTTTGTCTTTGTTTTACCGCGAAAATCCCATATATGCGGGAGGGGGTTTTTCTGAAACTAAGCAACTTACTTAATCACAAGAGAAAGGCGGGGGCGGGGCTAAATCGACAAAAGCCCTTTTTCCATTGCTTTTGTTTCTGGGCACAAGCGACTTTTGTGGTGTTTAGTGACCAACTTTCAGTTTACTAAAGAACAAAACAAAGTGTGTTTTCTTTAAATTGATAAGAGCTTTTGTTATCCACTCTTTTCCAATCGCAAAGCAGGATTGCTCTTGACGCGTTGTTGTTTGGCACACGATGGAACAAGATTGCCACGATTTACCTCCCGATTATCACAGTTTGTTTGGTGGTGAATCAAATGTCCCGCCAGAATATACCCCTTCAATCCAGCATCTTGCGGTGAGTTTCCTTCATGAAGAGCTTGGAACATCAAAGAAATTCGAGCCTATCATTGTCGAACTCAACTCTACACAGCTAAACTTGTACAATCTACAAAGCGATTATAAGAAATATGCGAATTTTTATTTCAACCACTTGCTACCTAAATATGTTGACCCACAACTGAATATCAAGACTTCAGCCCCAACAACATCTGCTGAATACGGGTTGTTTTCGGAAGCGACCGAGACAACCACCAAAAAATCAAAACTGAATAGGCTCAGTTTACTAAGAAAATTCACATCTGCAGTCAAGTCAGGAATCAAACAGGAAACAACACTGTTGACCACTGATGAGCTAAATTCTGATGATTGCAATCTGATACATGAGTTGCTGCTGGCAAAATCAGACTTGAGAAAACTGACGCGCTCTGAAGAAGAGTACAGGTCAAGGTACTGTGTGATAAACAGTCTCAAAGGCTGTAAAAAGTATTCATTTTCGTTGCAAGAACTGATCAAGTTCGGCAACGCTTCAGATTTCCCATTCAAACCATTCACTTTGAGACTTCTGTTCCCACAACATCGTTTGCTGCTGACTTCATACAATTCAAATCAGTTTGTTGAGATGTATTACAAACTGAATATTGCTCGCGAGATATCGTTGGATCTAGAATGGAGACTCGACAGTCCGCAGGATCACTGTGTTCCTCGCAGAAGAAGAAGCAGGCGTAACCAGCCAATAAGGAACAGAGCCTCAAGTATTGGCACAATGGCATCATCATCGGGAAGAAGCATCCAAACAAGTGTCCAACTCAGTACCTATAACGAGGAGTTGGACAATGAAGAAGGTGACTTGCACTCAGATGATGACTTCCAAGAGATTCGTCAGACCTTGGATTCTTCCAGGAGGAGGCATTCCGTTCAGTCGATGAGACTGACATTATCGCACTCTACAGCATCAGTTACTTCGTCAGTGTTCACAACAGCCAGACCTAGAGAGTCTATAGAGACGGATTTATCTGATGATTGCGAATCTAGTGTCGAAGATTCCGCAGCATTGGCAGCAGCCACTGCTGCAAGCAGTGCAAGCAGTGCAGGCGCTGCCGAAGACAGCTCGATTGTTAATTCCACACCTGAAACCGGCAAAGAAGAATGCTCTAGTGACAGTCTCCGTGCTGATATAGAGAGATATAAAGAGCTCATTTTCACTTTGAGGTGTATGAAGGCATGCAAGTTGAAACATTTGTTCGACTGAAAATTTTGTTACTTTATTCTAACGTTGTGTTAACATTGCTGGGGATGACGAGAAACAACGAGAGATCAGGTGACTCGTTTTGCTTGCTGCACTGCTGAGAGTCGACCGATCAGGCATGACTCGCTATTATCTCGTCGTTTGCCATAAAATTATTGTAATTCGAATCCAATACCGACAGGGTTATGTCCGGACAACATTTTATCACCCCTTCGTAGGTCTTCCTCAGTAGAGATGTATGTGAGTCTTCACTCTCTTCAAACAGCGTATCCAGCGACAGATCCGTTTCAAGCATTAGATTGTGTGAGCTCACAACTTTTCTGTTGAGGGCGTCAACAAGAACATTTTCGTACTTATCCAAACTCAAGATCTTGCTCAAACTGAGCTTTATCATGGGGAATCTTTTGATCCAGATTCTCAATTGGTCGACGGAACCACTGTATGAATGAAGACAAAGTTGTGATCCCGGTCCGTCGAACACCGAGCAGACAACGTCGAAAAGAGTCCCATGACACCCAACACAATGTATACTGACTGGTTTATTTGTGTCTCTTGCCAATTCCAGGAAAATCCTAAACACCTCAATCTGATGTGACATTAGGACTCTGCACGGACTCAATGAGGAAGAGGTGGATGCACCGAGCCAGCCGGAGTTGGGAACTCGGAACAACTTGTCAAGTCCAATTTCTCCGATTCCGGAAAGGCCAGTTTGGGGGTTGCTCAGATACTTGCTCACCGTCGAAAGGTGTCCAAACAGGTCTATTGGCATGGGCAGAGTCTCTAGCAACTCATCACTTGGGCTTGGCTTCAGCACTGCGTTGTAATGAGCCCTTTTGAATTCGGACGCCGATTGGGATGGCTCCGCCGATTTCGTCGTAAAAAGATGTGAATACCACGGATGGACACCGTAGAACGGACATATGTTAGGGAATTGATTGGATAGCTCGTGTACGTGATGTACATCGCGATGATTGGTAGACATTAGGTTGGACAAGCTCCCAGCCGAGGAAAGTTTCTCCCTCAGCTGGTCGACATTCTCGTCAGTCACACTCGGCGACAGGTGGCAATGTGAGTCATATAAATAGGGCTGCTGAGTCGTCATAGTTTCTGGTGTTACTCAACTTGCTGAGCAGAAAAATTTACAGATAAGAAAAATTTGTACGAAAAACATTTCTATTGAAGAAACCTATACAGAGGAGGTGTTTATACCACCGGCTGGGCTTACGGCTGGGCCTATGGCTGGGCCGGCGGCTGAATCATTTTTTGCTTTACAGGTTACCCGTTCGCTGCCTTTGCTGCTGGTTGACCAATCACCACTAGCTTCGCTCGTGGCTCGTGGCTTGGGGCGAGTCCTTAAGCATATCTCTTCTCAACACTACTCAAGTACTCACCGAACTGCTTCAAAAACTTATTGGCTCTAGCCTTTGAATCAAAGACCTTCTCATTCAAGGTCAAAACCACGTCGACAGTAGTGAGAACCTCGGCAGCTGGCTTAGTCTCGTATGGCTCGAAATCAAACTCATCCTCTATAGCAGTCTCAGACTTAGTAGTGGATATAGAGGTGGAAACAGAGAATCTGTCGGCATTTCTTGGTGGTGCAATCAAATCTTCGAAAAGAGGATCAATGAGATCGGATGGTGCATACAACTTGGACTCGTAAGCAACTTGTTCGGCTTTCTCAGAAGCCTTCTTGACAAGCTTGGAAATGATTTCTGATGGAATGGCACTGGAAATGACAAATTGTTGCGAAACAGTGACTGGCTCTTTCTTTGCTGGTTTGGCAGATTCAGTCTTCTTCTCAGCAGGAGCAGGGGCTCTGAGTTCAATGTTGGTCAGATCAAGATGAGACTTTGATTCAATATACGAAGCAATTTTAGTGTTGAAAGATGCATCAATTTCACCAAGGTATGCTTTGACGTCACCGATCAAAATTCTACCCTTTGGACCAGTAGCCTTGATATTAGCCAAAGCATCCTCTCTGGAGATGCCTTTGTGGGACAAAAGAATCTCCACAGATGGGAGAAAGACTTGGCTAGGGTTGGCAGCAGAGCCCGATGAAGAAGATGAGGTACTCTTTGGAGTTTCCTTTTGAGCTTCTGGGGCTTCTGGGGCTTCTGGGGCTGCTGGGGCTGCTGCTTTTGGGGCTTCTGGTTGTTCAACTTCTGGATATGTCAATTCAGCCAAGTTGTCGGATGGCTCAGCAAGGAAAGCAATAGGAACACCAACTTTGATTTCTTTGTCGCCATCGTGTTTGAGGATCTTTGCGAGAATACCATCATCTTGAGCTTCCACATCGATTGTGGCCTTGTCGGTTTCAACCTCGAGGAGAACATCACCAGAGGCAAAAGAGTCACCTTCTTTCACTTTCCATGACACGATTCCACCTTCTTCCATTGTTGGGGACATTGCTGGCATACCGAATACCGTCACATCATTTCTAATAAGTGAATTATGGAAAGCTTTTTTTGGTTAGTACTTTCTTAGCCAGCACATTTATTCAAGAATACTCACCTCTTCTTGCTGCGCAAGATCTCAAAGTTGGTCTGATTGACCGCCCAATGTTTCTCAGCATTTTGTGTATACGTAATGGAAATGTAGTCGTACCTTTTATGGTAATGGATAAATCAAAGTACTCGCTCTGTTCGGTGTTTTAATAAATCCGAGTGAGTGACTCCACTTGAACTTTTCACACGGGTTTTCAGTCTCCGGCGGATCTCGTCGCGTCGACGCGACTCTCGACGCGACTACACAGCCTGGGAACCAAAAAAAAACTTTTTTTTTTTTTTTTTTCAAATAATTTTTCACAAACAATCTATCTAACAAGGTGACTAGATACTTTATTCAGGAAACCTCTATCAAAACTATCACCATGGCAAAGAGAAAGGTCAAGAAGACCGTTGAGCTACGTCAAAACAAAAGACGGAAGGACGAAGACTCAAAACTTTCTGCAGGACTATTCAACAAGTACGGAACTGACGCAGAGATCGATGAACCTGAACTCAGTGAGTCTGAATCTGAGACTGAACAGAACGAAGATGACGAACAAGACTACGAACTGAGACCAAGAAGTTTCCAAAACACTGAGGAGGACGTCGTGGAAGGACTGCCAATCAGAGGTCCAGACGGTAAAATCCAGAGAGTTATGAGGAAACAGGAAGTCAAAAAAGTTGAATCTGAAAGTGAAAGCGAAGAAGAAGTCGAAGAAACAGCACAACCTGAAGAACAGAATGAAGACAGTGACTCTGAAGACGAGTCACTCACGCCTGAACAGAAAATTGTCAAGACTAAAGAGGAAATTGCTTCTATTGCTGAGAAATTACTAGAAGATCCTGAAGCTAATGTTTTGTTACTTGCAAGACTTCGTCGTATGGCTGGATCACGCAATCCTAACACTGCAAAGCTTTCGTTGCTTGCTTTAGTTCCGATTTTCAAGAGTATTGCACCATCTTATCGTATCAGAGCCTTGACAGATGTGGAGAAGAAAGAAAAAGTTTCTAGAGATGTTGCCAAATTGAGATATTTTGAAGAACATCTGGTTCTTGAGTACAAGCAATACATTGATTACTTATCGCGCAAAGCCCAAATTGTTTCCACATCTCCAAAGGCATCTGAGTTAGATATTCAACTCGGATTATTGGCAGCCAACGCAGCATGTGAATTGGCGACTGCTCTTCGTTTCTTCAACTATAGAAAGAATGTGTTCCAAATCTTGGTCAAACGTGTCACCAGACGTCCAGCAAACGATGCAGAATTCCAAGTTTTCAAGAAAACCGTTCAAACGCTCGAAGAATTATTAGGCGAAGACTCCTCACACGGAGACATTTCATTGGATGTTTCGCTGTTGCTCAACAAGTCTTTGAAAGTGCGTGATTTTAAAGTTGATGAAAGTGTTTTGAATATCTTTCTTTCGCTGAGCATTTTGAGTGATTACGATCCAAATGCCTCAGAAGAACGTAAAGAAGAACAAAGGAAATTGAGGAAGAAAGACAGAGTTCACCGTAGTAAAAAAGAGAAGAAACAGATCAAAGAACGCAAGCTTATCGAGAAAGAGCTGAGAAATGCAGAACAGGCAGTCACAGCCGAGGAAAGAGAAAGAAATCAGGCTCAAGTTTTGAAATTACTTATCACGTTGTACTTGGAAATTCTTAGAGCAAGACCCGAACAATTAATGGCACCTGTCTTAGAAGGTCTGGCCAAGTTCGGCCATCAAGTAAACGTTGATCTGATTGGTGACTTCTTGCAAGTGCTAAGAGAAATTTGTCAAGATTTGTTACAACAGGTCGAAGATGAAGCTTACTTATCAACCACTCATATTAGACAAATTTTGTTGTCGGTAGTGACAGCTTTTGCCCTGACTGCCAATCTACCACCCAAGAAAGTCGCCGTGGATCTCAATAAGTTTGTTCATTATCTCTACACTTTACTCGCCGTTTTACCGCAAGACGTTGACATTGAGTTCTCACACAAAACTTTGAGACTTCTTGATCCATTGTCAAAAGAATCCAATTTCAAACCAAATGTCAGTGTCTCAACCAAAGCAGAACTACTCCTTAGAGCTTTGGATTCAATTTTCTTCAACTCAAAATCGGGCTCAAGGCAAAGATCTCTCGCATTCACAAAAAGATTGTATGCAGGTTTACTACAGTTCCCTGAAAAATCAAGCATTGCAACCCTCAAGCTGTTAGACAAGCTCATGGGACGTTACGAAGAGATAAAGGGATTGTACACCACCGAGGACAGAGTTCAAAACGGCGTTTATCATCCTGAGGTCGATGATCTCGAAAGAGCTAATGCAGACGTTGCTGTTCTCTGGGAAAACGTCTTGTTGGAGAAACACTATTCCCCAACAGTGGCCACGGGTGCGAGGGCTTTGTTTAAGAAAGCCAAGTGATCATGACGAGCGAAGCGATGTTTCGCCGTTGGTCAGCCACTTGTAATTGTTCCGCTCGTTCACTCGCTGAATGAATCGCTAGGCAGTATAGACGCACATTACGAAAAACAACCACGACGAGCAAGGCGAGTCGCTAGTCAGTCATGTAGTAATAGAATCGACGAACAAAGAGAGTCATTTGTCATCGTTCGTTCACCAGTAAACTTGTTCGCTTGTTGAAGCAGATTTGCGAAAGGTACGCTTGAATGACTTCCCGGTTCGCCATCTTTTGCCCGTCTCGGTTGTCACTTGCACGGTAAAAAAAAAAAACATCATTAAAAAAAAAAGTCATTATATCAATTAACATAGGACGACTGTTCCACACCTACCACAGTAACTCTCTCCTCCCCACCTTTCTCACCACAAAGATTGTTCATCAAAGAGGGATCAAGTTGATAATCAATCACTCCTTTACCACTAACTTCGGCAGTATCATCATCAAATGCATCAAATAAAAAGTCAATGTCATCTTCTCGCTCGAGGCCATACCAATCAGTGTTCGAGTTGTTATCAGGCTTTGATTGAGGATGCTGCGATTTCTCCTGATCAGAGGGTTGAAGTTGTCCATGATTGTTAAACCAGTTGGTTTTCTTTGTCGGAACAGAAGTCGACATGATTGGTGTCAATATTCTAACTTGTTTATTACCAGCAGAGTGCGCTTGTAACAAATTTCTATCAACACCTTCATGTCCAACGTTCTTCTTTAAAATTCCAGATGACGATTGTAAAACCGATGAATGCGAATTTCGTCTATGATGAGGTGGAACATACTTGTCATAGGTCGTGAATGAAGTCAAGTTCGATCCAAAAGACGAAATGTTATTGGAAAATGTAGTAGTTATCGATGTCTCTCTGGAATTCAAAACACGCTCTCGCTCATTATTTTGAAATCCATCATCGTTAAGACTACTTTCCGCTAGTTGATTGGTCAATGCACCAAGAGTTGAATCTCCCAACACTGATGGGTAAGATGAATGAATCTCTTTTCTAGCCTCGTTACATTTCAAAAGACCTTTATTTTGATACCTTTTGGAACGATTCATGCTAGAGATGTCTCCGTTATCTTCAAACAAAAATAAATCATCATCAACTTCATTTTTGCCTGTATAATCATCCTCTGATTCAATTGCATTTTCATCAATTTCTCCTCTTGGTGAATGTCTAAGATTCGGCGGAATATATTTCCCAGGAGTACCAATCGAACCTCTGTAACGACGAACCCCATTTGAATTAGAAATATACTCCCCATGATTGTTTGTTGGTGTAGCAGGAGATTTACCAATAGAGCTTCCTTGAACCCAGCTCCTACCACCATTATGTTGATATGCATTGTTGTTGCTCTTTGAAACCATATATGATTTACGATAACCACCTCTTGATTTGTAATTATCCCTCATACTATTATGATTCAAATTGCTGTTTCTATGCTTCCTCTTCTTCCAAGCCCTATTCTTATGGTCAGGATTAAACCTATAAGGCTTTTTAGCTTCTGAGGAAGATAAGTGTTGTTGTTGTTGTTGATGCTGCTGCTGTTGCTGCTGTCTGTTCTTTTGAGCTTTCTCCATATAATGATTGAATACGGTTTTTGGAGTAAAAAAATCGGCTCTTTTGAATGCATCGTCGGAAAAACTGTCGTTGTGACCGTAATTGGTATGACGTCTGTTGATTCTTCCATTGTGTGATCTGTGATGAGTAATTTGTAGGTTTGGAATTTTGAGTGGTTTCCTTTGTCCTCTGTGTTTGTTTTTCGTCAAAGACGACGTTTTTTGAACCACAATTTCTGGAACTTTTTCCGAGTTCTCTTTATCTGAAAGTTCGTGTTTCTCTTCCTTAATCGTAGCTTCCTCAGTCGCTTCTTCTTGAGGTTTCTCTTCGATAACTTCAGCTTCCTCATCTTCAAATTCATAATCAACAGTTAGATGCTCCACCTTCAACAATGTTTCTTTCATTGTTTCCAAATCTCTGTTACTTGGATCAATTGTCATACTGTATCTCAAAACAGCAAAAAGATCATAACTCATTGACGGGAAAATATCAAACAGAGTCTCTCTATTAGCAGCAAAATGAAGAAACAGTGAATCTTTTGAACTTGCAGAATTGAAAGGATTCTTTCCAAAAACGATGTTCAAAAGACAAACACCCATTGACCAAATATCAACTTTATCAGCACTGTAGGTATCTATGTCTTTATGATCAAGTAGTTCTGGAGCCATATACCTTTCACTTCCAACATCGAAATCCGTGCAGTATTTTTCATCAGTTGCCAAACCAAAATCCGTCAGCTTTATTGACCAATCTTCACAAATCAAGATATTTTCTGGTTTGATATCCCGATGATACACTCCTAGACTATGACAATATTCAACCGCACTGACCAATTGCATGAAAACGTCCAAAACGTCTCTTGTAGAGACAGGAGCTACCCCCATTTGAATAGAATCATGGAGATCTCCTCTAGAAGCGTATTCAAGGACAATATAAGTATCAAAATGATCGAGTAATTCAGTGATGTTTGGATGTTTAGAAACTCTTTTCAACATGTTGATTTCCTTTTCTGTTTCCTTGAGGACAACAGACTTGCTAATTTCACGTTCATCATCATCATTACCATCACCGTCATCTTCCTTATCTTCAGAATGGGTGAAATCACTAAGAGAAGATGAATTATATTTCAAAGCCACAAGTTTGTCGTTCGATTTGACATCTTTGGCCAATGAAACAATACCAAATGACCCTTCACTGATATCCTTAACTTTCAAGTATCGATCATTCAAGAGACCACCCTTGTTATAACCTTGATAATTCAAACTCATTGCAGAAAGAGGATATACAAACCGACAATTTGGACAATGTTAATGTAGATTGTCCATACAAGTGGATTAGTAGTGGTGAAACAGCTTTGTAAAGTTGCAACGGGTTGTTGCACGAATGTTGCACGAATGTTGCAAAACGTTTGCCACGCACGCCCTTCAAACGCTTTAACGCCACTAGATCCAATGATTCCGACCAGCTACACAGCTATTGAAGACAGTTTCAGTCTAAAATTTCCCGCAAACACACTTATATTCAGTAACAACGCCAACAACAAAACAATTTAAATGTGGTAAACAAGGTTCTGCAATTGTTATTCTGTTCTTATTTTAATTCGTTTTAGGGGAAAATCGTTTGTTTTGTAGTACAAAAATGACTCCACATGCCCGACACCCGTACACCAGAAAATAGATACAGGAATGAGCGAAAGGGGGGGTGGAGCGAACGTTGACAGGAAAACGACTAGCGAAGCGAGCCGTGAGTGGTTCATGCGCGGACCAATGAGTATACGGGCCAGATGCGCACACATCCATCATCTCATTGTGCTCCCTGTTTGCTCCCTGTTTGCTCGTCGTACGCAATCGCCTGTAACCCGGTGATTTGATAGCTACATTTTTGCAACGATCTCCTATAGGCTTACGTCTACGGCCCACCCTACCCCTCTTCTCCTCTTCCCCACAAACCCCAGTAATTTACGAACTACTTTTGTAAAGATCAATGCAATGTCCTTATTTGTCGTCGGCTACATATACTAATATAGTGAAAAAGTTGGACGGAGATGTTAGGTTGAAAGCCGTGAGCAAACGACGAGCATCAACGAGAGCATACGACGAGCAGCGACGAGCATCGACAAGAGAGACAATCGACCGGTTGTCTATGATCGTTATGCGATATATCACTTGATTCCAAAACTCATTGATGCCTCATGCCAACGATTTGTGTGACTCACCACCGACTCAGTTCCAATTATTCTGTTCGTGACACCCGAGGTACATTCAGCTGATTCCATCGTTTCTCTCACGACGTCGTCGGTCTGACTTTCCATGACTCACATGATTCATCCGTCACATCTTCAAACTGTGGCTCAAAATTTACCATACACTACCATGAACCCCACATTCTAGTCATTCGAGCATCCGGTATATATTGGTAACTATTTTCGCTGTAATTTTCTTGTTTTCGTTAGTTGTTTTAGAATGCCAGGAAGGAAGGGAACAAAGAACGAAGAACAAAGGGAGTGACTTTCGGACTGACCGGATCCTCATACAAAACGACCATGCCCGGTACGATTACTTGATAGACTCGCCTCGCTCGTCATCTGTCTACAAGACTCGAACAACTCACTTTACACTCGCTTCGCTCGTCATTCGCTCGCCGTTCGTCTCTATGGCAATCCAGATTGCACTAACATACACAAAACGTAAACATAACCAAGCCCTTTGGCTAACGCAAAGAAAAATAACAAAAATGAACCATTACGCGCTCCTTATTCATCATTATCGTCTGATATTTGACTCTTCGATTGATCGAATCCAATTGAACTACTAGAATCAGGTGAGCTTCTGGATCCAGTCTCAGAATTTGAGTTACAGTCACCAACAACCGATTTTGTAGTAACTTGTGCGATGTTCTTACCTTCGCCAAAAGCTCCCGTATCAATTGTAGTTAGATCAATTTTTTCCGATTCCTCACTGATGTCACTATAAGCCTCATCATTCTCATCATAAAGATCATCCAAATCTAAATGTTTCAAAGAAGGATTGATCAATTTTTGTTTGCCTCTCACTTTAACATTTTTGGTGACTCTGCCACCAATAACCCCTAACGATTTGTCTCTAATCAATATACCTTTGGGTGCCGATTTATGTTGTTTGCCTGAAGTTTGAGCATTTGCCACACTCTTATTTTTAATCTGTAAATCATTATCCTGGCTACCAAGTGGTGGTGGAGCTGTAGCTTCGGCAGGTGGGAAACCCTTGGTATTTCCAGTCATTTGATAAGCTGGAGAATGATAAACTGAAGCAGAAACAGGTTGCGAGATTGGGATACCTGGGAACTCGGAATAATACGGTGATGGTCCATAAAGACCATACGGATAATGTCCTGCAGATGGTAAGGGAATAGATGGTTGGTGTTGTTGATAGGGATCATACTCTAATCCTTCCATCATTGGAGTGAAGGAAGGTGGATATTGATATGCTGGATATCCAATAAGCACTTGCGGAGCATTTTTAGTTGATCCAGATTCTCCTTTGGATTCTTGACTATTACCATTACTTGTGCTTCGAGAAGATTGTGAGCGTGACTCACTTGCACCACCATTAACAAGTGTGGTTGGTGAAGGAACTAGTTGTAAATTTTGTTGATGAGTTTGCGAGATGACATGATGGTATGCAGCCTGTGCACGTGCAGCAGCAGCAGCATGAACTGCTTGAGCATATGTCGCACTCCCTGGTGTGACGGCCTTCAGAGAAGGTCCATTTGGCGTCCGAGGCGTCATTCTTAATCCAAGCGGAGTGATTGCATTGCGCGAGCTTTGTTGTTGTTGCTGTGGTTGGGTTGGGGTGAACATATAAGGAACCACTGGAGTTGCTTGATCCAGGAGATAGTCATCCAGAAAATATGGTCTCCCTGGCGAAGCAGCATACATCGATGGTTCCATATAGAGTGATGGATGGTGTCCATAAGAAATGTAGCTTTCTGGAACTGAACCATACTCGTAGTTACCAAATGGTGCTTCGACAGGTTGTAAAAAGTCCAATGGAAAATCATCGTCATCAGTGGTGACACTTGCTTCATCTTTGACATCTTTAATACCTGTTTTGCGATCTGATGACAACAGAGAAGATGTTCTAATTGGACTTTGAACAACCTGTTCGATATTACTCAGGTTATCAGCCTCATAAACCTCACCATCTCTGAGTCCACCTTCTTTCTCCAAATGTTTCATTATTTGGTCGGCAAGTGGTTGCGATTGGTCGAACTTCAGGGACAGTGATGGCTCACTGATTGCTTTTGTAGTGGCTGGCTGATTTGCAAACTCTTTCTTCAAGTCTCTTTCCAATGCATCTGCAAAGAGCTTGTCATGAGGAACACTAAACCAAAAAAACACTTTTTGCTTTTTCTGAGTTCTCAAACATTGATTCTTATGTAAGAACTTCAGGAAAGGCGATCTTGGATTCTCCAAAATGGCATCGGCACCACATTTGAGAGCTCTAAGGTCAGAAAATATACCCTCTTCAAATTTTTTTCTATCAATGATTGCTCTACCAAAATGATAAATTTTGTAGGCAACACAACGGACTATATCTGTACCGGTGATGAAATAGAGATTGTTCCAATAAACACATGAAACAAATCCTTCTTCTTTGTTCAGGAAATATCTTCTGATGACTTGATTCTCGTGCCAGTTGACTGGTGCAGTTGCAAGAAAAAATTTGAGGTCATCAATCAGTCGTAATGATTCCTCAACACTATGAACAGAGTTAGTTGATTTAGCAGGTAATGGTTTACCTGTGAGCTCACTAACGTTTTCTTCATGTTTGACATTCGGTGATGTCTTTGTATGTGAGACCAACGTATGGCCGTTGTCTGACATTGTTAATGATAAAGATCTTTATTAACTGGAGCCTGCATACCTCCCAAGGGAGATTGTGTATGAGTATAGCGATAAGAATGTCCTTGTGCACTTAGGCAGTGTAAGCTAGCTCCAGCCTGCGTTGATCCTTCAGACGGAACAGTTGCAAACTTCTTTCAAGTATCAAGTTGTAGTCTAAACAAAAAAAAGTTATCTTTGAAAACAAAACGAAACAAAATTGAACTGGATTGTGAGCAAGCTTAATTGAACGAATGAATTAATATACTTATAGTCGTGTTTCAAGTTTCAATCACCGCTCCGTACAACTTTATGGGGTCAGATACACTACTCCCACGCCCGCTAGAGTTTACGTGCATTCAGTTATGCCAAAGTGTTCGGCGGAGGCGGTGAAAGTGCGTGAAAAATAATACAAGTTGCACTCCCTACCGACGGTTTGCAGTGCGGGAAAGAATAATTTTTTTTTACTTGTTCATGCAATGCACCACCCACACAACACATAACGGTAAGAGTTTAGTCATAATGATAACGGAACTCGCGATCTTTGGGCACTAAACTGATCAACGGTGTGGATGTGAATAGATGAACATAACTAAAAACGAGAACAAGCTAATTGCGCCTTAGTGTATTTAAGTTGAATTGTTCTTCGTGTCTCCAGGTTTTGCGGGGTTGACTAAGTAAGACCGAGAGGGATGTAAATCTTTTCAGTAAAGTGCTTGCATCTTGATTTTCATGATGATCAGTAAACCATCAACTGATTCGGACAAATGTCTGATGCGTGTATCAGATTTGTTTTGAACGTGTTTCTGTCGTGTTTTGAAAGGACACAGAACAGTACTTCAGGAGTGTTTCAGAAAGGTCAGGGGATACAAAATATTAAACTGATATAGAGACTAGTCTGCAATGCGCTGCGCTGCAACGCATGTGGTTTGGCACCACTGAGTGCGGCAATTTGGTTTGACTTGTGGAATCATTTTCATTTGCGCGTAACTTTACTTTTGACATATGTGGACCGAACACGAGTATAAATTGCGGGGGAGATTGAAGAGTACGAGAGGATTTTCATCTGGAGACAATCTCAGTTCGTAGGGAATGCAAATTTGTATTTTACCTACCTTGAGATCTGCCGTAACATGCCCTCGTTTTCGCAGGAACATGCCCTGGTCCCACGCAGCCTGGTATCTAAATAATTCCCTATTGCAGTGTTGCTTGCAATCGCAAAAGCACTATGTGCGGGGGACGGGACGAACAACAATTTTAAAAGAGTTGCGCGCGTCTGCATGCGTAACTTTATCAAAGAACATGTCAGGTTCCAACTGTGGTAGAAGGTGATTCCAGAGTGAGAACAGATTTTTTATCAACTGAGAAACAAGCATACGCCGTTGTATGTTGGAAACGAATTGAGCTTGGCACACTTAGGGGTTTAAGAAGCTGCGATTTCATGAGGTCACTGCATGGATAATGTTCCGACTTGCCGAAGTCCTATTTTGGAAGAAAAATAGATATGCTTTAATTGTGCCCAATTGGGTACATTAATTATAGGCACCACATTACGGATATTAATTCTTATACAAAGTTGGGCTAACAGTAGAAAACAATACACACAATGGATTCAGTAACGCGAATTTGACTTGGTTGCCATGGAAATCAATTCGCCTTCGATTTGTGTCGCTTGTTCTGATGGCGACCTTGTGCGTCACCGGAGCTAGATTTGTCTTGTTCCGAATGTCTCTTTCTATCAGTTGCATTGTCTTCATTTGCTGTTGGTTCGCTTTCGAAGAATTGATCTTGCTCTTTAACAAGTCTCTTCCAATCACGGTATCTACGCGAATACAATTCCATATTCCAGTTTTTCCAAACAAGTTTTCCATAAACGCTGTTTTTAACTTGATCATGATTATCGAATAATAGTTTTGCAATACGGTCTTTGTAAACATTCAGTTTCCAAGTGAAGAACCACAATTTGTCAACCACATGGGAGGCAGTTGAATTGCATGACAGATCCACAATATGATCCATGATCGTGTTAAGAAATCTTTTGCGTGACAATAGTTCGACTCTCTTTGTGTCTAAGCAACTTTCGACAACGTGAGAAAAGACTCCGTGTTTACACATAGCAACGAGACGATCGACCGGAGAATTGATGAGACTTTCCAGTGAGGCATTCAAAAATTTGTCATCATAAGAGATCAATTTTTCTAAAAAGAGAGATCTACGTCTTTCATCAGCAGTAGGCCAATCATCTCTTGTGTTACCGAGTGTAGAAGTTGATAATTTGAGCACATTCTCGAGGATATCACCATCGTTTTTAGCTTCTTCGGAAGAATCAACAACTGCAGAACGATTGAAAAATTCAAAAAATTTCTCCACAATTTCTTTCTTCAAATAATCACCTCTTTCAGTCGAGCAATCAACAATTGATGCACCGATTTCCAAGTTATTAACGATGAGTTCGTTGAGATGAGGAACAAGATTATCCAAAATTTCTTTTTGATCAGTTGGTTTCAACTTCTTAAGTAACATTCTAACTACAAAAGCGCCTGTAGTATCTCTTTTCGCTAATTTCAAGATTCTGTCTTTCATGTATAATTGGTACAATCTTTCAACATTTTTTTGACGTTGGGAAATGATGGCAGTTTCTAAGAAATGGGATCCGATAGCGTCAGAAAGTAAATATTCCACAAAACCTTCTTCTGAGGAATCTTTAGGATCATCGCTTCTACCAAATGTCATGCACCAGAACGTTCTTTCTTTGTCGACCATACCTTCTAATTGAATGAGTAATTGCAAAACAGGAGATGCAACTGGATGAATTGCAAGTTCTCTTAAACTCTTAGTGTCTTGCCCCTTCAGGACAATCTTCAAAACATCTGAAAGTTCATCTTTAAAATTTGATGGGGTTTGATATGATTTCTTATAATCTTCAGAATCTTTGATATCAATCATTTTACGTGCAATTTTTGATTTTTTCGAACGTAAAATTGAATTTGATTCAACAGCTGATGGAAGTTGTTTACCGGCAAGAATTAATAGAATAACTCTTAGAACATGTGAGGCATATCTGTGAACCATCATTTCCTTCATATTTGGCTTTAATTCACTCAACATAAACAAATAGGCATTCTCCATCGAAACAATTTCATCATCATCATCATCATCATCTTCTTCTTCACCTTCTTGTTGTCTCAGCATTTGTTTCTCTATCCAAGATGCTGCTCTCACCAAGAAAGTTTCCATAACATGGGAAGAGTACTTCTGATTACAGAGAAGCACAAAATGACCATTGAAAGCTTTGAAAAGTTGTCTCATTTGTTTCAAGTCAGCAACAAGAATCAGACGTTCAACTAATTTTGAACAAATTTGATTCGTCACAAGTTTCAATTCCTTACCCTTGGACTCTTCGAAAACACTACCAATAAATGCAAGTCTCTCTTCTGAGCTGGAAAATGCATTGATATTGAGCGTTGACTCAGCTTGTTTGAAATATTCTAGTTCAACCGAATCGATAAGACCAAAAAATGGAGTGATCTCGTTGACAGAAGGAGTTGATTGTGATTTTTGTGTCTCTGGAGAAGGAACTTCCTCCTCAGACTTCTTTTCTTTGACTCGTCTTCCTCTTTGTTTTGCCATGATGGAGCGTGAGCGGTAGTGGCGGTGGTGGCGATGGGTAGTATAGACCTAGTATTGATTTTGCAGAGGTATGGGTTTATCTGAAAAATTTCAATCCTAAAATTTTTTTTTGAACAATAAGCACCTATCGAGCCGATCGACCCTAATCGACCCAGTCCTCAAAAAAAAAAATTTATTGTTCCTCAACAAGCATGTGGGAATTAATAACTAATCATAATTACGACTCGTTCTCTTTCTTAATTTATATAAATATACCACAAAACACCCATGTCCAAGAAAGAAGTCTTTGAAGAGGCACAAAAGATTGGTGACAAAATGTCTGCTTTACCAACCACATTCAACGGAACTGTCAAACTCGCTATTATTGGTGGTACCGGTTTGTATCAACTCGATACTTTGACTCCTGTTGCTAAATTAACTATCTCAACTCCATGGGGTTTCCCATCTTCACCAATTACGATTTCGAAGACCGCTAGCGGATTCCCAATCGCCTTTTTAGCAAGACACGGTGCTCATCACGATTTATTGCCATCTGATGTTCCAAACCAAGCTAACATTGCTGCTCTCAAGTCTCTCGGAGTCACTACAATTGTGGCTTTCAGCGCTGTTGGATCCTTACAACCTCACATCAAGCCACGTGACTTTGTCGTTCCAAACCAAGTCATTGATAGAACCAAAGGTATCAGAAAATCGACTTTCTTTGAAAAGGGTTTTGTGGCTCACGCTGGTTTTGGTGAACCATTCGATCTCAAACTTAACAAATTGATTGGTGATCATTGCTCTGATGTTTTGCAAGGTGACGGCGTTCAATTGCACACCAGAGAAACTGAAAAAGATGATTTGACTATCATTTGTATGGAAGGTCCTGCTTTCTCAACAAGAGCTGAATCTAAATTGTACAGAAGCTGGGGTGGATCTGTGATCAACATGTCTTGTATTCCAGAATCTAAACTCGCTAGAGAAGCCGAGATCGCTTACCAAATGATCTGTATGTCTACTGATTACGATGCCTGGAATGACAACGAAGAACCTGTTACTGTTGAGACAGTTGTTGGTAATCTCAAGGCCAACAGTGCCAATGCCCACTTGGTTGCTGAGAAACTCATCGAAGTTTTAGAACCAGAAATCAAGGCTGGTAATATCGGTGAAAATTACAAGCATTCCATGAAGTTTGCTGTCAGTACTAGTGAAAGTGGTAGAGATAGAGCTTTGTTAGAGAAGATGCACTACTTGTTCCCAGGATATTGGCCTTTGAAATGAGGGACTACTGGCGAGCGAAGCGAGTCATGAGTAGTGTCTTTAAACACAACTCATACTCGAGCAAGTGAGCGAGTAAGCTGAGGAGCTGAGGAGCCGATGTGTTGCCCATTGAGCCGAGCAGGGCGCATTATTTAGATTATATGACTTAAGTTTAATCTTACTGAGCTAGTATGAGGTGTATGAGTTGCGAGGAACACTGAGCGAGCGAAGTGCGACACTCACGACAAGCATATTGACTACCGAGTGACTCGCTTCGATCGTCTTTGGTTTGTCGCAACGACGCGTCGATAAATTTTTTTCTTGCTCGAAAAATATTTTAAAAACTTAACCTCAAAACAACCCAAATCATCGTTAAGTCCCTTTTCTGTCTAACACCAAACACCATCAGCACACAAGCGTGTGCAACTCTTCAAGATGTCTTTTCATACACCGGTGAATTCGTCTATTAACAGCTCATACTTTACCCCTTCGGATGATACCTTCCTACAAGTTAGAAGAAAAATAAATCTCGGAGGCGAACAGTCAACTCCTTCGGTGCGTTTACAGAATGAAACCATCGCAGGAAATCAAAGCGCAATCACAGACACTTCTTTCTTACGCGAATCTAACATTTCAGCGTACACGCCCATCAAGCCGCTAGTTTCCTCGCCTTTCAAGTCGTCTATTCGTAAGACTGGAAACGCACAAGGTTCAAACATGATTTCATCAACTCCACTTGTTCCACACGTGTCAAACAACATTTCAAGATCAGAAATCGCAAGTCCGATGTTATCGCCTGGTTTGAAAGGACCAGCCTCGCCTTTGCTCAATAGAAAGTTTCAACAACATCTGCCTGAACAAACAACAACGGCGCGTTCAGGCTCACCATTAGCTGCTGATATAAGCTCAAATTTGTACCAGCGGTCGATATTCAAGTCAAAGAGGAATCCGGGAACGCCTGTTTTACCCAACAGATCAAGTCCTCAAGTTTCAATACAACATCCACAACAATCATCGCAACCAAAACCATCTTCCCCCCTCAAGAATCAAATATGGGATGAAAACGAAGATCTTAGAAGCCCTTATGTCGAGCTTGCGCTTTCAAGAATTACCAACAAAGATGTTGAAGTCAGAAAATTGTTAGTCAACACGTTGTTATTGTTAGTATACCGCTTTATACTGGCACTTGTTAAACTTTTTTCAGTCCAATTAAGATTGCATCATGCCCAAGTTGGTGGTTTCCCAATTGAAGATTACGGGAAATATGTGAACTATTTTGTTTATTCACTTTTGGCATTGAATGTTGCCACCAGTTTGATTCGTCTTCTCAAACCTCAAGATAAATGCTTGGATATTCCTCTTTCGAACAGACAACGAAAACTTCTTGGATTACCTGTGGTTAGTGGTTCAGATGAGGAATTAGAGAGAGTCACAGAGACAACAACTGTGCCGTCAACGGATTCGACGCAAACTTCAAAGGTTTCGAGCCCAATGAAAGAACAAGCCGATACGTCGTTATTGGCTATGGACATTTCGCGTTCGTTTGCGAATATGAATATTTCTAAGTCAGCTAATAGGATGGAGAATTCATTAGTAGAAAGAGCCGATAAGACTGCCAATGAGAGAATCCGTGAGAGATTGCTCTCTTCAAGGAAGGACAGTCCTCTTCGGCCGGCTACGCCGTCAAGTCCGGCTTCCTTGATTCAGGATAGATTGAGGAGATCCAGAGAGTGAAGAGTGAACTGGAAGCAAGAAAGAAGCAAAGTGAGGTATTTGCAAGCCGCTTTCGAGGAGTGGGCGGACTAAGCCTCCCAGCAGACAATGCTATCATCGGTACCTAATCACCAGGATCACTCCTTTGGTTTGTGGTTCACACAAGACTTCGCCTGGTTACTCATGTCTCCTTCGCAAATGACTAGCTTGATTGACTTGCTTATGCTCGTCACCACTTGCTGTTGTTTGCTCATATGTGTTAAGAAATTTTATATTCTCATAAATAACAAACTATAAAATAAAGTAGCAGAAGAGAAGATAGACAAATACAAATACTAGATCAAACAGGCAGGCACACTAACAAATAAGCCGATAACCCTGAGACACACGTCGTCGAACCAGTTTATGCGAGCGACGAGCAAATAATGATGCGTGATCACCTACTCGCCAACGACTCGCCAGTGACTCGCTCGCAATTTATGCCTTCTTGATCCCCTCATTATAAGCTTTTGCATCGAGTTCGGCAAGAATATTAACAGCACCAACCAATTGAATAACATTCATCACTTGTTTAAAGAACCAGACAGGCAGAGAAACGTAAACCAATAATCTTGGGAAGGAGATACCAACCAACGGTAATTCTGCAAAATTGTAGTAATCAAGATATAGGGCCATGTAAAAGAGTTCGTTAAGAGCGCACACACAAAAGAGAACAGTTCTGTTCTCGTAGTAAAGTCTCAGTAAAACATTACTATCTTCTTTGAGTGATTTGTGACTTTTGGATCCCGATGTGATGGTGGCGTACATGTGAATGTAATGGGAAGCAAGGTCCAATGAGATCAAAAGTTGCCAAAAGATGAACCAGTTTGGGTAAAGAACAGTCAAGAAAACTATGAGTGAACAAGTTGAACAACGGTCTGTCACCATATCTAACACAGCACCGAAAGTTGTTGATTGGTTGAACTTACGTGCCGCATAACCATCGAAAGCGTCTAACAAACACGAAGTCGAGTATAGAACACCCATTGTGAACAGTGGATAGTCTTTCATGGTGAAGAAAGACGCCACGAGTGTCAAGACACGATAGTATCCGATTATGTTTGGTATGAATGTGAAGATCGCCGACGGCTTAATTGGTTGCAGCCGCGGTGGCAATTGTGCAGAGGAACTCATCTCAAACAAGGGTGTGTTGGATGTGAAAGGGTTAGCAATGGCGATGAGACTGCTAGAAGGGGGGTGGTAAGGGAAGAGGAACGTGGTTTGCTTTCTGGGTGTAAAAATATTTATTAAGAGTGATTTTTCACGACGGAGGTCGCGGGTGGTGTAAGGGTGTGTAACGAGGAGCGCACAGCGACTCGAGCGAAGCGAGCTCTACAATCTGTGCAATCTGTGCAGGTTGTGCGAGCGAGGAGTGACGGGTGACAGGCCAGTGACAAACAAAAGACTCGCCATGTCCATTGATTTGCCTGTCCCTCCACTCTCGTATGAGCAGTGACCGAGACTTCTATCTCTCTGTTTACGAACTACGATTCAGCCACGAGCGAGGGTTGGCCGGTAACGACTAAACACCTTTTCCAGTTACTTTGCGAGTTGTGTTTGAATCCGTAAGCATTCTGTCCGTCCGCTTCGTCAGTTGACTAACGAATGGCTGAGTGAAGAGCGAATGAATCGCTTCGCTCGTCTCGCAGTGTTAAAAAAATTACCACTAAATTTTTTGGTAGCTTAGATCGCTAAATAATCACCCCTGGATCAACGCTTCAGTCTACCCGCAATGTCGCACGAACAGCTCATGGAGCTTCAAGAACAAACGTTTGAAAGGTTTCTCGAAAGCCAGGGTCGCCGAACCGGGAAATCGTTACCGCGGCTCAAACCTTCACTAGATGATGCTACTGTGTATACCGAAGAGCTCCTAGTGGAGAGATCCGATGGTGTTGTAGTGAAATTGGCGTGTCCTGTGTGTCTTTGTACAAGATTTGAGAGCGTCGAAGCGTTTCTGCTTCATTTGTTTGAGACAGAAAGACTGCCGTTGTTTGAAGATGAGAATGAGATTGTGTTGATCTCACAATGTACCGACTTAGTGGCTCTTGAGTTCGGACAGATTGCTGGTGATGAACAACAATCCGAGAGTGTTTGTCGGATTGCAGAGGTCATGGGGGAGCTAGGAGTCGATGTCTCGAGAAATCTTGTGACAGTATTGCCCGAGGAGGTGCTGGAAGAGTGTGGTTATAGAGGGAATAGGGAGGATGCGGATACGGATGAGGAGGAGGATGAGGAGGAGCTGGAGGATGAGGAGGAGGAAGAAGCGGGAGGGTTGAAGTATTTGAGGAGGAAGTTCGGATCAGACGAGTTAGATAGGTTGGTGCAGGAGGTGATGACGAGCGAATGACGAGCTAAGCGAGCGTTCGGGTTCACGCGCACGCTAATCGCTGATCGCCAATCACAAATCGCCAATCATTCCTCACAAGAACTACTCATTACTAGTCAATATAGTTACAGGCAACGACTTGTCCTGCTCGTTGCTGCGTCGCTGTGTTGCTGCGTCGCTGGTCTTTGAGGTGCGCTATGCCTCGTAAAGACTCCTTTGAATGACTAGCCTGGCTCGTATTCTTCGCTCGTTATTCTTCGCTTTGGTTCTTCGCTAATTAGTTTTTCATATTTTTATCGCTACATACAATATATATTTAGCAAGTTTCTGTCTTGGCCACCGGTGACCACCTATTGACCACCATTTGGCCTACCGAATAATCCAACTCCCACGGACGGTTGCACCCTCACCCATGGAAGGTTTGGCCGATCCTGATATTGATCCGCAGGTACTCGTTTCAGGCTGCTCTCAGGTATGCTTTACATCACCTCCTGAACAAGCAACGTCTAGCCGACAAGAACTTCTGACATCTCAGGAGCTGAACAAACTGACGAAATCGACGATCCAGTTTGACAATGTCCATTCAAAACGCCGAAAAGTGTCATCCCCCTTGAAGAGTCCAACAAGCCCCTCTCGAGGATACGGTGGTTCAGTGTTCGTCATGCTAGACCCTTCAACTAAACAAGGAATGGGCAAAAGATTCGGAAGGCCCAGGAAGGATAACCTGAAAAAGGAGGTCAAAGATTCCGGACACGTTCAACACAGAGAGTCTGTCAGAAACCAAAATCAATCGATGATTTCAAGATTCCGTTTCAACGAGTCGGAGAGAAAGGCGAGGAGGTCGAGTCCAGAAAAGGGACAAATCTCAAAACCGAGTTTGGTCAGCGAGAATTCGATCCCTGAAATCTCGTTCCAATTAGACGAGAGAATGGGTAGGGAGGAGGTGAGGCTGGCTTCAAGACATTTGACAAACGACGAGCCCAACAAGTCGCTGGCTGGCTGACTGCCTGTCGCCAGCGGGTCTGTAATTTGCGAGTAGCTGGACGTGGGTCAAGCGAACGACAACCGGCTAGTGTGGGCAATGAGTGTACATGGCTGTGCGTACAAGTCAACCATTCTACGATGTATGTAACGAGATAGAGTGTATGTGATATGCGAATAAAGATAATGAGGCTTGATGTCGAGCGATCATGAGTTCCTCTGGTAGGATTCAACAGATAATCTCAATTGAGACGCTACGTTCGTCGTTCACTCTGCAATTATGCCACATCACCTGACTGTGGCATCATGCATCTTACAAAAATATCTACACCTATAAATATTCGCTGGTAATTTATCAAATACTTATCGCAAACTTCTTCCCTCGTCATTCGCCCCGCCGCCATGTCTTTTGGACCCTCCGCTGCTGAAAGATTACAATCGAAGACAATCCTCATAACGGGTGCTTCATCCGGTATCGGTCAAGCAGTTGCAACCGAATATGCCGAAGCCTCAAATGGTAAAGTCAAACTGATTCTCGCCGCTAGAAGACTTGAACGTTTACACGAACTTTCCACACAACTCCAAGAAAGATTCCCTGACATTCAGATCTTTGCTAAATCACTCGATGTCTCGAGAACTGAGACGATCCAGCCGTATCTTGACTCGTTACCCCAGGAATTCCAAGACATCGATATCCTAGTTAACAATGCAGGTAAAGCTCTGGGAACCGATAAGGTTGGTACAATTCCAGATGATGACATCAAAGAAATGTTTGATACTAATGTTCTGGGAATGATCAAACTCACACAGGCTGTTTTACCAAGATTAAAGGCCAAAAATTCGGGCGATATTGTTCAACTCGGTTCAATTGCAGGCAGAGACCCTTATCCAGGTGGTGGAATTTATTGTGCTACCAAAGCCGCTTTGAAATTTTTTACTGAATCACTCAGGAAAGAACTCATCGATACAGCTATTAGAGTCATTGAAGTCGATCCAGGTGCAGTCGAAACAGAGTTTTCTATTGTTAGATATAAGGGAGATGTCGACGCCGCAAAAAACGTTTACGCTGGTTTTGATCCGTTGACACCAAAAGATATCGCCGAAGTGATCGTGTTCGCTTCGACAAGAAGAAGTACGGTCGTCATTGCTGATACATTGGTGTTCCCAACTAACCAAGCAAGCTCAACACACAGGTACGTCAAGCGTTGAACATTGTGGAACATACTGAGCTTACATAAGTGGATTAAACACAATAAACTAAAGTAATACTTGAAACACACGGCTCACACGACTTGAAATACTCGTTGCTGCTCGCCCACATAAAATACATAACTGTTCGAACTGAATATAAACGAAATAAGCACCAAAAATACACCAAAGTGACTGCGACTGGCACTTGGATGAAGCGAAAGACGATCGAGGTATCATCCGCTTTGCCCAAACCATTCGCTTAGGCAGCCTGTGCCCTCCTATTAGGTAAAGTATACTTCATAAAGCTTCTTTGCAATTGCTTTCTAATACTCACCTTTTGAGCACCAACAAAACTGTCAATGGTCACCTTGATGGCCCTATCGAGATCACTACTCGAAACATACTCACTCAATCTCATCTTTGCAAAAGATTCAGCAATTCTTAAAATACTCTCCAGATGTCTCACAGTAATAGGGAACGATCCAGTGGTGTTACTCTCCCTTCTGAGATCAGCATACACTCTAGAAACCTTATCCATATCCATTTGGTTGAGTTTTGGTTGAATCCTAGTTCTGGCATAATGAATGTATTTGATTAGGAATTCTTGTTCAATAGGTGAAATCTCGCTCTCCTTTTGTTTCTTCATTTGTGCCATTCTTCCTCTAGAACCTTGCATAACAACATCATCGTCCTCGTCTTCTTCAGTCTGTTCCATAACATCTTCATCAGTCATTGGATGTGATCTGATATGGGAATCAATAACAAAGCTAGCAAGTCTCTCATCAATGTCAGGATTGACAAGATCTCTCACAACACATAAAATATCAAATCTCGACAAAATTGGTTCAGTCAAGTTGACGTTTTGCAATAAATTCATGGTTGAGTTATATCTACCCCCGATAGGATTGGCAGCAGCAATGATCGAACATCTGGCCTGCAATGTCGTCACGATACCTGCTTTAGAAATAGAGATAGATTGTTGTTCCATAGCTTCGTGGATAGAAGTTCTATCTTGGTCATTCATCTTATCAAACTCATCAATAAGGCAAACACCTTTATCAGCAAGAACAAGTGCACCACCTTCTAAAGTCCATTCTCTAGTAATAGTATCTTTTCTCACAGACGCAGTCAAACCAACTGCAGAGGCACCTTGACCAGTAGCAAAAACAGCACGGTGAGCAGTTTTTTCGACATATTTCAATATTTGTGACTTGGCAGTACCGGGGTCTCCCAACAAAAGAACATTAATATCTCCCCTGATAGAATGCTTGCCGTTAACATCTTTAGGAACACCTCCAAACAATGAACATGCAACTGCAGTCTTAATGTCTTTGTGTCCATAAATAGATGGAGCCATAGACGCAATGATTTTATCGATAATTCCCCGTTCTTTACTCATTTGACGGATCTTTTTCTCGTCTTCTTCAGTCCATTGGAAAGGAGATAATCCACTTTCAACAAATGAACCATCATTACCACCTTTGGTGGCTCCTTCTCTTCTCTTAATGGAATTGGCCTCGATAACTGTGGTGAAAACCGGGAATCCATTCTTCGCATTCAAATTACTGTCGTAAGAATTTTTGTAAACTCCAGTAACTTCGATCTCTTCTCCTGGTTTCGCAAGATCAACCAGATCCCACAATAGAATGATCTCCTTGTGGCGAGGCAATCTACCTGCCGGAACTGAACCTGGTGACTCTTGCAATGTGATACGTTGGTAATTACGGTACAATGTCTTCTCTGAATTCATTCTGAATGGACCACGGGACTGACAGTTCGTACAGAAAGTCACCCGGACTTCCTGGTTAGAATCTTGGAAATATGGACCTAAGACGGCATCACACTTGAGACAGTTGAACTTAACGTATTTTAATTGCGGGAAAACACCAGTTCTTCTGGTAACAACACCGGTGACTCTGACCAACGAGTTCAGATTGGATTCTCTTAATTCTCTGAGATTGTTGATAGTTGGGAAATCTGCAATTCTAACATGGATTTCTGAATGAATTTGACTATAGTCTGGGTAATGCAATTCTGTTGCTTCCATGGCGACGACATCAAAAATCTTGAGCATTTCATCAGGACAGGTCGTTAAAAACAATGCAAGAATCGCTTTAGAATGCAACAAATGGATGTATGAAACTTCTAAACTCTCACTGTTGACCTCACCAAGCGTTCTAATACGACTACCGTACACGGAACGACCTTGTTCGTCAGTATATTCAAGCAAAAACGACTTGAGTTCTCTTGCAATCGATCTGGTCACGTTAGGCATGACGATCCACTCGAGAATCGACGGAGCCTTGACTTCTGCCAATGCTTCAAGACTGAGTTCTTCAGTCAATGGATCAACGTCATCAAAATAGTCTTCTGGATCTTCGTCATATCTGTGTCTTCTACGTCTTCTTTGCAGTGGAAGACCATACTCATCACGTGGGATATCTCCACCTTCTTCCTCATCCAAATCGAGATTAGCTCCACGGACTAACTGGTCACGTGCATTAAGCATGGTATCAACTCTTCTTCTTTCAGCTGCTGACAGTTCGTCGTATTCGGCATCATCGATATCTGCCTCCTCATAAGTGTCTTGTTCTGGATTGGCAACGTAATCGCGTTCCATAGCGTCACCAATCAGATCAACACCCGTTTGTTCCTCCAATCTCTCTTCGAGATCATCAACATCATTGAAAAACCGTCTTTCAGGGTTTTCGTCTGGATCTTCGTCGTCTTCAAATGGTAAAGCTGGTGAAGATGGCATGTGTCTTGGTGATGACGCGATTGGAGACGACAAAGCCGGCGATGACCGTGGCGCTGGAGACCCAAACCGTTCATCATCAGACTCGGCTTCGTCGACAATTTGTCTCTTTCTAGGGCTTCTTCTGTCGGACATAGTATGAAGGTCAAGTCGTACCAATTAACACCAAAAGAGCTGTTAGTGTTACAAAGACAAAACAAAAACTTTTATTTCCCACTTTTGTCTCAAATCAAATTCAATTAAATTTTTCGTGCACATAATTTTTCCCTTTTCGGCAAATTACATTTATGACGCGTAAACCCTGGAAAAATGCAAACCTTCGGAATCGAGACACTAGCCACATGTCTCGTTTCATGTCGTCGAGAATGTAGATTTAAGAACACTACCAATCTATTTGGTGGTTATGAATTGGTCCCACCTGGACATCAGTATGTTGTCATGGCACCGATAGGGAGAACACTACATATAAATACCAAAAGACAGGCCCATACTGCTTGTAAAATGACTCGCAATCACTTGTCGAGTTAGTTGTTTGACCTTGCTCAGCCACAGAAAGCACCGCCACACCCTTGAAAACTTTGTATAGACGCTTTGTAAAAAAAATTCCTTTCAACACATAAATTTCGTCCTTGTTGTCAAAAACGCCGAGTTCTAACCATATAACCGGGCACCCAACAGCGCAGGACAAGTAAGTTTGCTTTGAAAATGGTTTGAATCACCGGATCAACGTTGATCCGGTCACTTAAACCCTTTTTAACCCATTTTCCAACCCCCAACTAACACCAAAACAGTGACGTTCTCTCAGAGATACAGCGGCTCGGGATTCTACGGGTCTGGAGCCCCTTCAGGCCAAAACCCAACAGGTCTGGGTATCAACAACCTCGATCTGGATCCCGAATCAGGTACTGTTGGTCGTCAACGGTCTCTTGTGCGTAGAGATCGTACTAAACGCAGTTCTGTGTCAAGTTCAATTATGAGAAATAATTCAGATATAAGACGATCTGGATCATACAGAAGAAACCTAAGAAACTCATATGAAAGTAATGGCGACGGGATCCAACTCGATGACCTGGGATCAACATCAGGTCTGCGTAGGTCAGACTCAATTTCAAGAAACGCGTTTCCTTTAGATAGAGCGGCTTCATCTAAAACAACAAAATCAAAACATGGCTCTATAACACAAAAAGCAGTTCCTGTGGCAGAAACCTACGGATTAAATGATGAGGATGTAGATGAAGCAGAACCATTGAATCCGTTTTATTCTTCATTACCACCAAAAAGAGCGGAGTTAGAAGAAGATGCTAAATCAATATCATATTGGAAACTATACACGTATGCAGTCACATTCTGGGCACCAGCACCTTTGCTGAGCTTGTTCGGATTCAAAACAAAAGAAAGACAATATGCTTGGCGTGAAAAAATGGCTCTTATATCCATTATTTGTGTTACTGGTGCCATTATTGCCTTTTTAACTTTTGGATTTACAAGAACTGCATGTAGAGGATTACGTCTACGACTCAAACCAGATGATATATCAACAGGATATCTTGTGATTAACGGAAGAGCTTTCAATTTGGACTCTTCGTCTCATCCAGAAGCCGTTGGAATTGATGCAGGAACTAACGTTTTATATCCTCCAATCAATGCAGGTGGAAAAGATGCTAGTTTTCTGTTCCAAAACGTTAACGGTAACTGCAAAGGTTTGATCACTCCAAGAGACAATTGTTCGATCCCATATGATGACGACGAACTAGCATGGTACATGCCATGTAAAACGTTCAGTTTGGATGGATCCACAAGTCCGAATTTCACCCAAGAATATTATAACGGATACGCTTGTCATACATCATCAAAAGCTAGAAAGTCTTTCTACAGCCTTCGAGTGGCAGGAGATGTTTATTACACATGGGAAAATATTGCCAATAGTTCGAGAAATTTGGTGGTTTACAATGGATATGTCCTGGATATGGATCTTTTGGACTGGATTCAAACTGATGATGTGGAATATCCTGAACTGTTTGATAGAATCAGAGATGACTCAAGCTTGCAAGGTCATGATATTTCATTGATTTTGACCGAACCTCATGAAAGGCAAGCGGCAAATTGTCTCGTTGAAACCATTAAAGTTGGTGTTGTGGATGTGGATACAATTGGTTGCATTGCTGCATCAATTGTCTTGTATGTTTCTCTAGTTTTTGTTCTTTCCATCGTCATTGTCAAATTCCTTGTTGCATGCTATTTCAAGTGGGTCATTGCAAGAAAACAAGGCGCTTCGGTGACTCCGTTGAAGGAAGTTGCAGAAAGAGAAAGAAACATTGAAAACTGGGTTGATGATCCATTATCAGCAGCGCCTATTTCCACTGTTCCTGTGAAGCGTAGAGCCAATTATCATGGAAAAGCTCAAAGAAGAAAAGGATTAAGACTTTCATGGGGTGGAGAAATCTCTGAATTCATTGATGATGACACTACACATGTTACCAACCAAGATTATAAGCCAAAGTACATCACAATGACGACAGAAGCATTCTTATTAGCCAACAAATCCAAGAAACACATGAGATCCCAATCAAGACAATCTTTGATGTTGGACAACTTGTCCAATTCCGATCTCGCTAATCCAAACCCATTCAAAAGTCCTGTCTTGGGAGCAGCTGAAGATAGCGAGATACATACTTTGGGAGCAGATTTAATTCATCCGGATGTTATCCCTCAACCACCAGTCAGCTGGGAGCCATTCAATTATCCATTGATCCATACTATGTGTTTAGTTACCTGTTATTCTGAAGATGAAGAAGGTATTAGAACCACCATGGATTCTATTGCAACTACCGATTATCCAAACTCCCATAAGCTGATTGTGGTTATTTGTGATGGTATAATTACAGGTGCCGGTAATGACAAAACTACACCAGATATTTGTCTGGATTTAATGACTGATTTAGTTATTCCAAAAGAGCAGGTTCAACCATACTCTTATGTTTCCGTTGCACAAGGTTCTAAAAGACACAATATGGCTAAAGTTTATGCTGGATTCTACAAGTACGATGACAGCACTGTTCCACCTGAGAAACAACAAAAGACGCCAGTTTTACTCATTGTCAAATGCGGTACCCCTGCTGAGACGACTGCTGCCAAACCTGGTAACAGAGGTAAACGTGATTCTCAAATTGTTCTGATGTCTTTCTTGCAAAAAGTTACATTCAATGAACGAATGACTGAGCTAGAATTCGAAATGTTGCGTGCAATTTGGCAAATTACCGGTTTGATGGCTACAATGTACGAAGTCGTTTTGATGGTTGATGCCGATACTTTGGTTTATCCCGACTCTTTGACTCATATGAATGCGGAAATGGTGAAGAAACCTGATATCATGGGATTATGTGGTGAAACTAAAATCTCAAACAAAGCACAATCTTGGGTTACTGCCATTCAAGTTTTCGAGTATTACATTTCCCACCATCAATCTAAAGCATTCGAATCTGCTTTTGGTACTGTCACGTGTTTACCAGGTTGTTTCTGCATGTATCGTATCAAGACTCCAAAAGACTTGAATGTTTGGGTTCCAATTCTTGCCAATTCTGATATTTTAGAGAAATATTCAGAGAATGTTCTTGACAGTTTGCACAAAAAGAATCTTTTATTGCTTGGTGAAGATAGATATTTGTCTTCTTTGATGTTGAGAACGTTCCCAAAGAGAAAACAAGTTTTCGTTCCTAAAGCAGCTTGTAAAACTGTTGTTCCGGACAAATTCAAAGTTTTACTTTCTCAGCGTCGTCGTTGGATCAATTCTACTGTCCACAACTTGATGGAACTTGTCTTAGTCCGTGATCTCTGTGGTACTTTCTGTTTCTCCATGAATTTCATTATTGCTGTCGAATTGGTTGGTACTTTGGTTCTTCCTGCTTCGATTACATTCACCTTGTATATCATTATCATTGCCATTGTTTCCAAACCAACACCAGTTATGTCACTTGTTTTGATGGGAATCATTTTTGGTCTCCCCGGGTTACTCATAGTTGTTACGGTTTCCAACATGATGTATGTCTTCTGGATGATAATCTATTTCTTTTCGCTACCAATTTGGAATTTTGTGCTACCAGCATATGCATTTTGGAAATTTGATGACTTCAGTTGGGGTGATACCAGAAAGACACAAGGTGAAGAACAAGGAGGACACGATAATAAAGATGGAGAGTTTGATGGTTCATCGATCATTCAAATGACTTGGAGGGATTACGAAAGACAAAGATTGGGAATTGGTGCCAAACATACTATTCCTACAGCATATAATCCTGGATATTTCGAGGACAACTTTGCCAATGACAATGGCAGTGAATTCGAACCTTTTGGAATTCAAACAACAAATAATGATGGATATTATCAAGGTTCAGCGGTGAATCTTCTTGATACACCCCTGGAAGAAGCAAGTTCTCAGAACTATTCTTCTTACAAGACAGCATCTACCGGCAGGAACCAATTCAGGTAAGGGGTTCAAAAAACATGAAAAAGCATTACACCACACCCCTGTCACATATCATCATCATTCGCATTAACCCCTGTCGATAGTAACTTGTCATGTCTACTGATTTTTGAGCTCATATATGCTTAATCACCTGGTTACGTTTCAAAAACTGTAGTTTGTATCTCAACTACAATCATTTATGTATAGAATATATAAGTTTCATGCATGAATTACATGGAAAATTTAGTTTTAGTTCAACATGTTTTTGCCAAACTTCATGCAAATAAATTCGATCAAAGATGAGACTCCTTCAACTCTAACTCCGCTGGAGATGGATTTCACCAACAACGGATACAAAATCACCAATTCTTGGTGAACTTTCTTTGATAAAGTTTGTTCGACAGCTTCAAGTTCATCAATAATTGAAACCAATCCTTCCAATATCAATTTGATTTCGACCTGTTGGATTCTAGGAAGGGGTTCTTTATTCAACAACTTAGTGTCGCTCAAGAATTTTCTCAACGCAAAAGAGCACCTTGATATGAAGTATGGAAGTGAACTTTCAAAAAGACTATTATCAGAGATTGGCAATGCAAATGAGATCAGATCGGCAAGACACCTCTTGGACAACTTAAGACGCGGTAGCTTAGAAAGTTGTGAAGTGGTCCCGTAAGTGGAGTCGAATTCAAAGTTGCAAAGTTTGGCTGAAACTTCCAATGGAGATTTTGATGATTTGAGGAACGAATTATCGATATCATCAAGGGAGTAAAGAAATGAGAATGTCCAAACCGTCACAATAAACTCCTCCAAAATAGCTTTTTCAACAACGGGTTCAGTTGAGAACAATGGCACGATATTCTCTTTCATTTGTTCGTACTTGGTCAAATCAAAATCTTGGAACTCGGCCGATTCGATGTCGTATGGATAGATGAAAGACGTTTTGAAGGTTTCCAAAAGCAATGAAGCAACTTGTGCTTTATTGTCGTCTTTAATCTTTTTGGATTTTGTATTATCGTTCAAGTGGTTGCAAATTCGTTGTGATGTGCTAACCAATGTCGTCAAGCTCTCCATCCATAGATACTTGCCATCTTTGCATTGGAAGGAGGCACTTTTTAATTTGGAAGGCTCCAACAGTGCTTTGTACATCTTTGAAATACATCTGTCATTAATGAAGGGAGTGAGATCTGCAATCGAATCAATATGTTGTTGGAGAAGTTGTATTGCTTCATAGCTGGCCGCAATGAATGTTGGAATTCTAATCTCACGTGCCCCCAACTTCTTTTGAATGATTTCACGTGTGGAGAATGGTAAAATGACAATCAAATTAAGCTGTTGAAGGAGTAATGATTCGAATTTAGGATCTTCAAACTTGAAGCTTGCCAAATTATCAAGAACAATTCTTTGTAAGTCAGTACATTTCAGGTTATCCTTTTGAATTCCGATTAGGATCGGATACCTAATACAAGAATTCAAAGTAGTCAGCATGTGTTCAAACTTAGTTAGTGTCAAAACTGGTCGAGCGATCTTGAAAAGAGGACCAAACGAGGAGACGAATGCACATAGAGATTCCTGATAAAGAGAATCGTTTGATAGATTGTATGATATCTGGAAACTAGACCAAAAGGTGTATAGCAATTCCACCAATTCTTCGGGGATTTCTTGAATTGTCTCATCATCATTGATGAAAGTTTTCAACAAATTGCTGTACGCTTTGAAAATTTGAATATTGAGATCAGTCCAGTTCACTTCAACTGAAGTTAACTTGGTAAAGTACTCCAGTAGTCCTTTCCAGAATTTGACTGTTTCTGAGGCAGAACCAATGGCAAAATCGTTCATATACTGACAGAAAATTTTGCTTAAACCGTTAACAATCAATGAGAAACTTTCGATGTTCTCTCCGGCTTCGCTACTTCTTGTTGCGACACCTTCTGGTGGTTGAACCTTCATTATGACAGGACTCAGGATGAGATTGTACATTAGTAACCAAGAAGGTGATTGGCTTCCATAGGAGTCAACGACGTTGAAGAAAGTTTGGATCGAACCATTTCTGACTTGAGTTCTTTTATCCCAGGTGGTTTGGGCAAGCTTGAGGATAAGATAAATCCACATTCCCTTAAAAAAGTCAAGCTCTGAAACAAGTTCCTGACCGGTCTTAACAAACTCATCCAATTTGGCTTCTGTGGTGATGATTGACTCTAATGTTGACTCGCTTTCATCACTGATCTCAATTTTTTCCTTCAAATAATCACTAATCAACCAGAAATAACTAATGGAGTTGAATGAGATGTTCATATCAAGTGACTGAGTGACAAAATTGTAAAGACAATCAATGATAACATTAATCTGATTAATAGGAATGCTTTGAAGAATGTTATCGAGAATGACTTTAAGAGTTTCGAAGGTAGATCTCAAAACAGAAACTATAATGTCATTAACAGTTTTTTCTTTCAGAACACTATCGTCCATGTTCGCAATGGTTCCAAACGGAGAGTTCAACATGGCCGTAACCACTCCCCAATAATGTGTAATAACGTTTCCAAAACGGTCGATGATACTCTTCAATGTGTTGAGAGTTTGGAGTTGCATTTCTACTTCACAATTGGTGATCAAAACTTCACTAGAGATTGGAAGTTTGGCTAAAGTACCAATGAAATTCTCTAGCGAGCTCAACACTTTCTTTTCAGTTTCTAAATGGACTTTTTCATCTTCGGAAGTACTGCCGGTGCTCTCGACAAGACTATGATTGAAACCAGCAACGGCCGTGCTTTTGATGATAGAATCTAAACTTCGAGTAACCAACAATCTCAATTCATCTTCAAGTGTTCTGTCGCTAGCCAATCGAATATAAAACTTATTAACATAATCCCAATTTTTATCAGAATCAATGAAAAATTTTTGTGGATTGATTTCACATATATCAGTGAGCTTGTTGATGAAGAAACTTCTGTTGTAAGCACATGGCATCAAATCTCCTTCTTTTGAAACTGGTTTTAGTCCAAATCCTTGCTCGTTGTTCAATGGAGTCTTCACAATGCTGTCTGAAAGTCCCATGATCGATTTAATGACAGATAAAAAGACATCGGGAGATTGCATGTTGATACTATCCATAAGCTTCTTGAGAGAAGAATCCACAGACGCAAGATCACTGTTCGTCAGTGTAACAGGCATTGGCGGAATGTCTTTCACTTTGAGATCAGATGGTCCATCTAAATAGTAGCTTAGCCATTGTAAAGTTGTCAAGATAATGTCCCAGCTCTTATCTAAAGTAGCTCCCAATGAGGTAGCCAAACTGATCAAAACTCGGAAGCACAGCAATTGTCTGGAGTTGATGTTTCTGGTGTATAACCGAGGCAAGTGCGTATGTGATTGACTGCTAGACGAATCTGTGTATGCTGCACTCGATATATTAGAAACAGCATTTCCAATGGTAGAGCTGATTGTTCCAACAATACTTTCACCAAATGAAAGAATTTTGTTGTGGCTTGACTCTTTACCAACGATCTTCAAAGTAGAAACTGCGAAAAACCCTAAGATTTCGTCTCTCGTGTCGTTGAGTGAGAGGATTCCGGCGGCATGACACAACCGTTGTAGAGAACGTAAGAGTTTGGAAAAAAGTTCATTATCGAGCGATGAGTAGAGATAAATCTTGTAGAAGGCAAGTAAACTCCTCCAACTGCGTTGAATCATTGATTTGATACATTTGTATTCGCTCGAGTTTCCATCGTCCGCTGGAAATGAGGAATCATCGAGGAAAGAGATGGAATGAACACTCTCAGAACCAGAATTGCGTGATGCAAGATCGATAGTAAACTTGCATATACCTTCAGACAAGTTAATGATCGATTGGGATGCAAGATACAATTGGTATGTGTCTGGAGATTGGGGTGGATCTGCCTTGTCCAACGAGTCTATGTATGACAATTTCATTGTGGACTTCAAAACCGAAAGTCCGGGCGAGTTTTCATCTTGTTGACGAACACTCGAAGGTGAGGATACAGGAGACACTTTCTTTGACTTTGAATTGGTGTTTGTTTGACCACTTGCTGAAGCAACTGGGGCCGAGGCGGTGTTCGGAGTCACTTGTGGTTGTTGGATAATGTCAGTAGTGCCGATGAGATGTTTTGACTCAGAAACAAGTTCAAGACACGACTTGAGAAAATCATCGAGTACACTTTTGCGCTCTTCCTCTTGATTATTGTCGTATTCAGAGAAGATTTTGCGTGTTAGATCAAAATCTTTGAAGATTCCACGGTAAATTTCCAGTGAAAGAGTCTTCTTCCACGCTGGTGACGCGGAATCCCTTGTAAGTGTCTGTGTTAGCAAAGAAAGGGTAACCTCAGATTCGATTTTCAAGACGTCGAATTCTTCGTGAATGAGCAACGAAATAAGTCGTGCAACACGAACCATGACGGTGAAATCTTTCGACGATGACAGGAATCTCAACAAGATTGGAGCAACTCTGATTCTTAACAAATGAGCCAGTTCTTCATGCTCGAGGAAAAGACGTTTATTGTTTTTGACAATACTTTCGAGTAACTCAAATCCAAAATCCTCAGTGATGTAGTTTGTCTTTAGGAATGAAGGTTTGTGGTGTTCAATGAGTGTACATAAATCATTTGCGATTCTCTGCGCATCATAGGCACATGGCCCTATTTTGGCAGACGAATTTGTTGATATTGGAACTTCAAACAAAAGACTGTCACGTGCTTCAGAATCGTCATTGTTCTTACGATCCTCCTCATTGACCTTGTCGAACACGATGTTGATGAGTTGTAAGAATGTTGCTTGCGCAGTGTTGGTCACTGCTCCCATCTTGTTAGAGCTTTGAAGCGATGAACACACGAGCAACAATTTCGATAAGGACTCATCACCAATGAAGATCGAATAATTGTGGAAAAACGATGGCAACAGTTGAAGGATCTTCAATTGGATGTCAATCGATGAATGCGTTGATTCTAGCAATGCATCAATAATAAGGTCCACTTTCGTGACGGGCAACAGGTTGGCCATAATGAGCTTACTGAGACTCTGGAGAGCAACTGTCGTGAACTTCGCATTTTTGGATTGGCATGATAACAGAAATGGGTTTATAAATTCAGGATTCGTTGACAATGACTTGAGAAATGCCTTTTCATCTTTTGATTTGTCTGGGTTTGTTTGGAACGATTTCAGTATTTCAATTGATCTATCGGAAGCGTGGCGAATATCTGTATTACGCCGCTTGGACTCGGACGCCAGCGTCGTCAGGTCCGCAAGCAGCTGTTGCACGATGCTCATGGTTGGGGAGAATTGATGGAAGAAGGAAGTGAGTAAAGAGGAAGTTATTTATTTCTTTAATAACAAACGTAATCAATAAGTTTGGGAGAACAACATCCGTACACCGATAAAATGGCTGAGCGAAGCAGATCGATGGAGCAGTGACGAGCAATGACGAGTAAGCGAAGCGAATTGAACAACGGACGCAAGTATATTTGCTTTTTAGCTCCCCTGTGAGTTGAAACAAATGAGGCTACTTGCAGGTTGATATAAATGGGCTCAAGTAAATTTCAATCCAAGTCATATTCATTCGCAATTGGTGACTACAGTGTAACATCATCAAGACAATCTACAGGGAGACTAATGACCCTATTTACCGAAACAGTAGTCCAGTATATTTTTGATTTGGTGCCTTGTTCAGTGAACAAAGACGAGCATCGGGCGGAACGATTCGTACTTCTGTGCACATAGACTCGGGGGTCTTATCACATCAAAATATTTTTTTTTCAGCCAAATTTTTTTTCACTACTTGGTTTTCATAATAGTGAAAAACTACAAGCTACTCACTACACTCTTTGTTTGTGTTGTTAGAATGAAAAGAGCCATGGACGGAGTCTTTGCCATCAACAAGCCATCAGGCGTCACTTCGAGTCACTTTCTCAACAGACTCAACAAAATTTTCACCAACTCTCAAGCGTTCCAAGAATCATTAGATCAGATCCGTAAGAACAAACAAGTTGGTAACCAAAAGAAATGGCGTAAGAAATTCCAAAATGTCAAAGTGAAAATGGGTCATGGAGGAACTTTAGATCCACTTGCCTCGGGTGTTTTGGTTATTGGTGTCGGAGCAGGAACTAAAAGACTGGGCGATTACACCAATGGATCCACTAAAGTGTATGAGACAGAAGCTCTATTAGGTGGTTCAACTACCACTGGAGACTCTGAAGGTCAATTACTTAATCTTGCAGAGGTTGATCATGTTACTGTGGAGCTTTTGGAAGCCACCAAAGACCGTTTTGTCGGAACTCTCGAGCAAATGCCTCCTATTTTCAGTGCTCTCAAAATGGATGGTAAACCTCTGTATGAGTATGCACGCAAGGGTTTACCGCTCCCGCGTAAAATTGAGCCACGTGAGGTGAAAGTCTACGAGTTTGAGCTGAGTTCGGACTGCCTTTCCACCGATCATGAATACGAGTTCCTCAAGAGTGAGGTTGATGAAGATGGGGAAACTCTTGTGGACAAGTTAAGCAACAACCCAACCTTGAATGACCATAAGGTTTCTTTTTCCCGGGAATACATGAAGAAATGTGAAGAAGACAAGAGTTTGGTGACTGAACCTGAACCACTTCATGAACTGAAAGACCAAAGTAAGTTCTACCAGGAAGGCTACAGAGCTCCAATGTTGCATTTCAAAGTGCAAGTTTCTTCAGGAACATATGTGAGATCGTTGATCAGCGATTACGCACGTGCTTTGGGTTCGTCTGCGTACATGGTTAAACTCATCAGACAGCGTCAGGCCGAATGGGAATTGGGAAAAAATTGTTTTGATGTCGAGGACTTTGAGGATAACGACGAATCCATTTGGAGCGAGGTTTTGCGTGAAGTTCTGGACAAAGGTTCGGATGTCGATGTGAAGAAAAGATTGGTGGAGGTCAAGAAGGTGAAAGGTGAAAGCGAGGGTGAGGAGGATTCTGCGAAGCGTAGAAAGATTACTAGTGAGGAAGAAAAAGAGGGGAAAGTAGACGATGAAGTTAAATGAATTAACATATAGATAATTTAGCGAATGAAAAGCGAAATGAAGAGCGAATAAAACGGGGACGTTGGTTAGAGAATAAGGAGCGATGACGAGGAGAGTCGCACTAGGGAGTTTACATCACACCTTGCACCAAACTTACTCCTCACACCTGCCGAGTTGAACTGAAGAGTGAATTTGAGTCCGAATACGCTCACTGGAGTAGCCCAACCAACACCCCCAACCAGACCAAACATGCAAGATAACTCATTCCAAATCGACTCGCCCAGCTCGACAAGACCGCACTACTGAACGAGTTACAGGCCATATACGACTCATTTGAATCTAAGAAATCATAATTGCCGTAACTCAACTTCACCTGAGATTCCACAGTAGGACACATGAACCCAAAGTCCGATGGGCAATCACGGACAATTGCGTGGCAGATATTAACGCAAGGGAGTATCTCATAATAACTTAGCGGAGGTTTGATAGTGTCACTCACAAACGTGCTACGACCTTCTGATTGGTTGTATTCTTTGTAAAGTGGTTGGTATTCAGTGGTGCACCGTGGAATGCTCACGGCGCAAACCCATTGTTTGTATGACAATTCGCAGTCTGAGCACGATTTGATCGTGGAGTAACGTGCATCCAGTTCTGTATCACAAGGAATCTGCTGCATGGCGTATTCAAAAGCTTGATAATGTGTTTCAGCGTTTTGATCATACAACTCTGCCAATGACGACATATTCTGTGTACCATTGAGGTACTGCTCAGAAGACGGGACTGCGTAGGCCACTAGTGTGCAGAAATCGAGTCCATAGACCACTTTGCATGCAGCCGAATCTCTGGTTTCAAAATGGAGATACTGCAGAACAATCTTGGTGTCACGGCCCACCAGTTTATCTACCAGCACGGCGGTGTATGTTGTCCCCATGCTGAGATTATCTATCGAGAACAGTTTCTCGGCGCCCGTCAACGAATCGTTTGTAATTGTGTAGGAGGAGAACGGTAAATCCAAGTCTGTATCGGTGAGGTTATTTGGCGTAAGATCCTGCTCGAATATCATCAGTTCGTACGTTGAATTTGTCTCTTGTGTGAGATCGCTTGCTGAGAAAAGAGCGGATTCATGATCTCTATCGACCAAAGTGACGCTTTTTTTACCATCCAACTCGTCAATCATATAGCCATTGTAAACTTCAAGCAGAAAGCCCCACGATTCATCAGAGGAACATTTCGAACACTCCTGAGAGACGACTCTGATGAACATCAGGTCATCGAACAGATATTCGGCTGGAAGAACAACAGATTCAGTGCCGGTCTCGGTGAAGTTTACAGACATCTGGCTCCCATCGTCACTCAAGTCCGATCCAGCAGAGTAATACAACGTCAGGCCAGCATCATCTGATGAGTCCCAGTCGTTGGGCAGGAATGTAATGGATCCAGTAATCGAGACATCCTCTGTAGTGTAGTTGATACCAAACACAAATATCTTGGTATCATTGCTTCCGATTGACGAATAAACGTAGTCTTGGCCGTTTTCCGTAGTGTGTTTGGTGCTGCGGCGTTGAATGCTGACTGTGTCACGTACTTCAAGTTGTTTATTTATTTCAATTTGTTCGAATAATGGTTCTACCAACAATGGAGCATTGTTATCTATAGCGTAGCCCAAATCCAGTTGCTCCGGACCATCAACGGCTCCTGAAAGTCCCAGTGCGTGGACAAAGACTAGTAAGAATGACCAGATCGGTATAAACAACATGGAGATGGCAGGTTTTTGGTACGTCTGATGAGCTGTCTTTGAAGGGAGAGAGAGCTTGAAAAAAATTCAAAAATATTTTATTTTGATTAAATATTTTGGAGAAAAAGATATTTTTATCACTCGGATCTAAAACGGTTCTGGATGTGAACGATGACCTGACTACACGAGAATTGGGAGAGCTTGTTGTTGTCACTATAAGACACGCGATTGGCCAATCTCGTGTTCTAAGTTGGCATATGCCTTGTAAGTGTCACCCTCGAAGAAGCTGTCTACTGTCTACTGTCTGGACGAAGCTCCAGTAAGCCACTAGGATACCATCAAACCCCTTGTAAATCGTAAATGGCAGCCACTTCGTCATCTTCAATTGGGTGCTGAAGAAAAATTGTAGTTATACCAGCTCCGTATCTTGCCGTATCTTGCCGCGATGTATTCAACAGCGTGCTTACAAGATCCATATACTGTGTAGGCCGTTGAGATCTTATCAAACTTTCTCAAAAGCAAACGTTCTGGAGTTATGTTCATTTACTGCACCACTCACATGCGACTCATACGGGCTCGGTTACTTATGAATCGATTAACATCACTACATAAATTCTTAATCACTGATTACCTGGAGGAAACTCGCACGACTCTGACGAGTCGGTTCGCTCGTCATGCTGTGCTCAGATGGTCAACTTCTCCTTCAACAACCCCTCAACTGCAGAAATGGCCTCCTCAATTCCATCAACCTCAGTACCCATTCCTTGGCAAACATTGCCCTTACCACCAGCTTTTCCTCCAATGAACTTAGAAGCAAGCGCAGCAACGTCGGTAGCAGGAACCTTGGAAAGATGTTCGTCGGAAATATAAACACCTTGGGCAATCTTGGAATCAGTTTTTTGACCAGTAATCAGAAACAATGATTTACCCTTGTTCTCTTTCTTGACGAGATTGATAGCCTCGGTAATCACCTTGGCATTGGCAGTGATATCAACGTGTTTAACAAGGAACTCAGCATCAGAGTTCTCTTTGAAGTACTCCTTAACAGTGTCCAAAGCCTTCTTGGTATCAGCTTTCTGTCTGGTTTTGAGTTCGTCTTTGTAAGTCTTTTCAATATTTGCAAACTTGTCCTTCAACTCGGCTTTTTGGATAACGGAAATTGATAATTGACCAAGTTTGGTACCAGTCTCCTTCAACTTCTTTTCTTTAGCATCACCGAATGGCATCTTATCAATTTGATCCAAAATCTCACCAAACTCTTTGGCAACTCTTTGAACCTCATGTGCCTCAGTACCAGTGACAGCAACAATTCTTCTGATACCTTTAGCAATACCACTCTCTTCGATAATCACAAAGTCCTTGATTTCAGAAGTCTTTCCGACATGGGTACCACCACAGAACTCAATAGAGTATTTGTGCCATTCCTCATTAGATGGGTTAGCTAAGAGCTCCTCAACAGGAATACCAACAGAAACAACACGAACAGGATCTGGATAAGTCTCACCGAAAACAGCTCTCAAACCAGTAATGGACTTGGCATCCTCCAAGCTAACTGGCTTGGCGTAAACCTGCAAGTTCTCCTTAACAAGTTTGTTGGAGATAGCTTCAACTTCTTCCAATTGCTTGACAGTAACACCAGTCTTGTGAGAGAAATCAAATCTTAACTTCTCAGCAGCAACAAGAGAACCCTTCTGGTCGACACCATCACCGAGAACTTCTCTCAAAGCAAAGTTCAAAATGTGAGTACCAGTGTGGTTGTTTCTCAATGGCCATCTTCTCAACTCATCATAACCAGCAATGACTTCATCACCAACCGAAAGTTTACCTTCAACCAAAGTACCGGTATGCAAAACATATCCAGCATAAACCTGAACGTTCTCGACATTGAATTCGGCAACACCATCAATCACGATCTTACCAGTGTCGTATTCTTGTCCACCTTGTTCAGCATAGAATGGAGTCTTTTCCAACAATAAACCGATTTGTTCGCCTTCAGAGATTCCAGAGGTAGATTCATGGAATTCTTTACCGGCATAGATGCTAACAATCTTGGTTTTGATATCCTCGCTACCATACTTGTAAGAATCATCGGTCTTTGGAACCTTATCGTTAGCATCCAAAGCACCCAAAGAGTGAACATCAAGTTTCAAAAGCTCCTTTCCAGATTTGGATCCGGTACCCTTGGAAGCTTCTCTGGAAGCAATTCTGGCCTTCTCAAAAGCTTCCTCATCGATTTTAAGACCAGCTTCTTCAGCCATCAGTCTAGTCAAATCAACAGGGAAACCGTAAGTGTCATACAATCTCCAAACGTCTTTACCAGCCAAAGTTTGTTCAGGAGTCTTTGAAGCAATAATAGCGTATTGTTCAAACAATTTCTCACCACGGTCTAAGGTTCTGGCGAAAGAAGCTTCTTCTTCATCCAAAATCTCGAAAATTGAAGCAGGATCTTGGGCCAATTCTGGGAAAATGTCCTTAACTTGTTCAATCAAAGTTGGGGCCAGTTGAGAGAAGAACTTTCCAATTGGATAGTTCATGTATTTTCTAACGTATCTAGCACCTCTTCTAAGAATTCTTCTCAAAACGTAACCTCTACCTTCGTTGTTTGGAACACCACCATCGGCTAAAGCAAAAGTCAAAGTACGGACGTGATCTGCCAAAACTCTGTAAGCAGTATCAATACCATCAATATCGTCTTTACCGAATTTACCAGAGTAAGGTCTAACTCCAGTGATTTCTTGAATCTTTGCGAAAAGAGGTTGGAAAACGTCGGTGTCATAGTTTGATCTAACGTCTTGCAAAATAGAGACAAGTCTTTCAAAACCCATACCGGTATCAACGTGTTTGGCAGGAAGAGATTTCAAAGAACCGTCGGCTTCTCTGTTGAATTGGATGAAAACGTTGTTCCAGATCTCCAAAACATCTGGGTCGTCCTCGTTAACCAAAGAGGCGGCGTTTCTACCACCAATTCTGTCGTAATGGACTTCGGAACATGGACCACATGGACCTTGATCACCCATTTCCCAGAAGTTATCCTTGGCAGAACCAGGAAGAATATGGTCATCTGCAACACCGACATCGGACCAGAACTGTTTAGCTTCGAGATCTGGTTCCAAGCCAAGTTTCTCGTCACCACCAAAGTAAGTAACGTAAAGTCTGTCAGGGTTCAATCCATAAACGACAGTGAGGAGTTCCCAAGTGTAACCAATGGCTTCTTTCTTAAAGTAATCACCAAAAGACCAGTTACCCAACATTTCAAAGAAAGTGTGGTGGTAAGAGTCTCTTCCGACATCTTCAAGATCGTTGTGTTTACCACCTGCTCTGATACATTTTTGAGAATTAACAGCTCTCTTGAGACTGGCGAATGGGGAAGATGGGTCAACAGTTCCAAGGAAAATTGGCTTGTATTGGTTCATACCAGCGTTTGCAAACAAAAGAGTTGGATCATCATGAGGAACAACTGACGATGATGGAACGAATGTGTGCTTGTTTTCTTTGAAATAATCAAGGAACGTGTTACGCACCTTAGTGGCTGACCAAGTTGATTGTAGATTAGACATTGTATGTGTACTGAATTTCCTGTATGTTAATGCTGAACGTGATTGTAATACACTATGAAACGCAGATTTCATAAATGTACTAAGAAACAAACTCAGCACGTGGTGAAGAAGGGTGAGGGGAGGCAAGGAGAACAGAGAGGGTTGGTTATGGTGATTTCAATTTTGCCGTTTACCCAGCGTTGGAAAGAAAAAAAATTTTGAGAAAAATCGTCGACGCTGCGTCGATAGTCGCACTCTAAGAAACATTTATTATACCCAGAAAAGTTTTCATTAACAAACTCCGTATCAGTCAATATTGTAGCACTTATCATTCCACATTCCAGTCTCCCATGGTCCGCCTCAAATCCAGATATATCCTCTTTGAGGTTCTCTATCCGAACAATAATGACGACAGTTTTCAAACACGGGCCCACAGCGTTCTAGCCCTCCATCGGCCTACAAGTGATAAAATAACGGCTAAAGTACTGATCCAGGAAATACGAACAGCATTGCAACAAAATTTTGGTGATTACGGGGCATCGGCGGCGGTGTCATTGTCGCTCAAGTACTTTTCAAACAAGACAAGCACCGGGATATTACGTGTGGCCCGCGAGAATTATCGCTACATAGTGGGGGCACTGACATTTATTAATTCCCTAGGCGGTGAAAGTGTTATTATAAAATGTACCAGTGTTAGTGGATCGATCAAAAAGTGCGAAGATCGGTCCATCCGCATTTCCAAGAGATTGATGGAAGAAGCAAAAGAGGTGCAAAGTGTAAGTGTCCTGAATGAGTTGTTCTCAAATGACGGGGTGGTCAACATAGAGGACGACGATTGACCAATCGCAATCGAATCGCTGTTTACCAGATTTACTTTATGTCACTAAATTATGTTCAATTTACTCACGACATGCACAACGAGCCAAGAACGCTTCGCTCGTCGTGTAGGCCATTCGCTTGTATTACCTACTCTCTAGACTTGATAATATCCAAGAACTCTGGCTTGAGGGAGGCACCACCAACGAGGAAACCGTCGACATCAGCCTTGTCCTTGAAGTCAGTGCTGTTCTTACCGTTGACAGAACCACCGTACAAGATTCTGACAGATTCAGCTTGGGAACCAATGACGGTAGACAAGTAATCTCTGATTTGCTTGTGGATGTTTTGAGCATCAGTAGAAGTGGCAGCAAGACCAGTACCAATAGCCCAGACTGGTTCGTAGGCAACAACAATGTTAGTCCAGTCCTTGACGACATCGACAACAGCTTGCAATTGTCTCTTACAGACCTCAAGAGTCTTACCGGCTTGGTTCTCTTCGTAAGTTTCACCAATACAGAGGATGACCTTGAGACCGGTTTCAAGAGCAAACTTGGTCTTAGAAGCAATGAGCTCATCGGTCTCCTTGAAGATGGTTCTTCTCTCAGAGTGACCAAGGATAACCCATGGGATGTTCAAGTCCTTCAAAGCTTGAGCGGAAACTTCACCAGTGTAAGCACCGGAAGCTTTGTCGAAACAGTTTTGGGCACTGACGGAAACAGTTGCTTGCTTGTTGTTCTCAGCAGCCCAGACCAAGTATGGGGCTGGTGGAGCAATAACAACCTCGACATTTTGAGGCAATTCAGCGGAGTTCAAGTTGTTAACGATGGTTTGAATCGAGTCCTTGGACCCGTTCATCTTGAAGTTACCACCAACGAAGAAAGTTCTAGCCTGTTTAATTATGTTAATATTTTCATCATCGGAGATCCCGGAGTTACTACCCGGGTTCAAATGCTGAGAGATCGACTCCAGCAGTGCAGAAGCGGAACGTACCATTTTGTTATGTTGTAGAGCTGATTAATCAATTACCTCTTCAAATTGTTGTAATAATTGTTAGCTGGGACAGCTCACTTTTTATATCAATCTCGACAAAGCTGCACGGGCGGGGAAATCAATCTCTCACGGGTGCCGCGACGTTGAAAAATTCTGGCACACGAAACTCCGGGAACGTGACAATCGGGACGGCGCTGAGCGATGAGCAAATCTTTGTGGGTCGACCGGGGCTGGGTTGGGTCGATCGTCGCGTAGTGGCGTGATAGTATTAACACATCATACGAGTTGTCAGGCAGCATCATCCTACTTTTATACGGACAATGTTATCGGCTAATAGCCTATCCAGGTGAGTAGAGTCGTGTCCAGCGGGGCATCGCAAAGACCCTTTAACCGACCGGAATATACCCGGAGTTAGCCTGCGAGGGTTAAATTTTTGCAAGGGGTGAGGCAGATGACTCCATGTGGCTGTAATGCACAGCCACATTCATGTGCCACGATACACTGTGTGTGAAGGTTTTGGGGTTTACAAGCAGATGCATGTCATGCGCCACATTACGCCAGATTTATTCTATAAACTATAAAAGACGGGCGAAGCGAGTGTCCAGGAATCAAGCTAATCGCTGACACGAACGATAGCCTCGCTCGCTGTGAGTTAGACTGTGTTCGCCAACTTATCTTCATGATCATCGTCAGCATCATCATCCCGAACCCCACTAGCCCTCCTCGTTCTCTCATACATTTCCTTAATCCTCAAACTCTTCTCGACTTGCTCATCTCTTGCGCGAACTTCGGCCTCAGCAACTTGTTCGGCCTCCCTGTCTGTTATCGGCACGGGGCTATTGAAAACAAACTCGTCCCTCGTGTCTTTCATGATCTTTTCATTACGTTGGCTTCTTTCCAGTTCAGACCACGTGCTCAAATGTGACCTTAGTTTGTATCTATGAGTTTCTTCATCCCTTTCCATCACAATCCATTTGCAATTTGGAACATTCTGTAAATCTTCGAAAGTTTCTACTGTCCATCTGAACCATTTTGTCAAGAAAACACGTGCCCAGATACCATGTGTCACTAGAACCAAGACACTGGGGAATGATTCCTTACTGAATTGACGAAATAGTGTCTCGTTGAACGATGCACAACGATCATAGACGTCAGCAGCACTTTCTCCGTGTGGTATACGATAAAAAAAATGACCATATTGCGCTCTTTCAATCCAAATTTGCTCCATTTCTTCACCTGTTCCTTGGAAATTTCCAAAATCTTGTTCTCTCATTCTTGGTTCTTCATAAACTTTGTATGGAATGTCCATATCCTCAATGGATCCTGTGATCTCATTTAACGTTTGTCTAGCTCTTAAGTATGGCGAAGTGTAGAAACAAATGCTATCGTCTTCTTTCAATATTTGTTTGAGTTGTTGACCGGCATCTGCAGCCTGTTTATGGCCTTTTTCCGTTAAAGGCACTTTGTGATTTGGAATGTATCTGTTGACTGATTTATCTTTGTTTCCTTGGGATTCGCCGTGGCGCACCAGTAGAATTAACTAGAGTAGACGAGGTTAGTACCGGGCGGTAGATCAAGCGGCTGGTGCTTACTTACTCTTGGTCGAGCCATTTTGGATGTTAATAATGGTGAGTGCTCAAGTTCAAAGTGACCGTGAAACTGATCTAAATAATAAACTCGTTTGACATGTTCTTTGTGCATTTTTTTGAGGCTAACTGCGCCAAGTGTGTGGCGCAGCAAATTTTTGATGGCGAGGACGTAATTGTCCTCACGTGATGACGGGTGAACGGTCACCACGAGTCCCTGTTGTGAATCTCAGTTGCTGAACACAAGAGATCTAAATAATGTGGAACTACTTCAAGGTAAACCCGTGTTCAACCAGTAATCTTCAAAATAAACCCATTCTGAGTCACTCATCCTCTGTTTCATTGAAGGTTGATTATTATTTTTCTAACTAAATTAATTCTGTCCAGGATAAGAGAATTATTTTATAGAGTAGTACATAAGAGAACGTAAACTTGTGATGTAAATGCCAAAGAAATTTTCGACAATAACTCATCAAAAGAGCAAATTAGGAGAGTTGATTATTGCTTCTGCAATAACAGCTTCAGCTTCAGCATCTCGCCGTTTCGCAGGTTCAACTGTAGGGTAATGCAATAGTCGAAGTCGTTGTGGAGCGGGCTGACCACCCGATCACCCGACCACCGCGTTCTATAGCCAGTACTTAGTACTCCCTGATTCACTGCTCAAAATCATTCTCCTCACCCAGTAACTCCCTGTATGAGTCGCACGCTCTTTGGCTCGCCCAATTTTTGCTCCCTCAATTTTTTCTCCCCAGCGCTACCCTTTTTTGCACCTTATCATACCTTACATTTTGAGCTCCACTTTCAACATCACTTTCATTGTTCCGACAGACAACCCACGCCATGTCACAAAAGAACCCCGAAGCCTCCAAACAGCTCGAATACTACCTATCCAAAGTAACCAGGATGCCCAGCGACCGGTGTCTCAGAAACACCGCCCAAGTCGACACCATGAGAAAGACTGTCTCTGGAGCATCTAAAAGGCCGAATTTTGTGTTGCTCGAGGCAGGAAAGGTCATCCGCACCAACAGGTCACTTTTGAACGAGAAAAAAGAAAAAAAAGACGAGTTCACTGAGTACTCGTATGAGGTCGAGGAGTAAGGAGAGTCTACTGGTAGGCACACAGCAAAAGCAGAGCTTGCTCTGTGTGTTGGTATTCTTACTCACTATAGGAGTTATATCGTTTGCTGGCTCGCTGCTTACACGGAAGAGTGTATGATCATTTTGCCCCTCATTTGGCCAGTTGCTGGGCCAACCTCATCCCCATCGCAACATTCTGAACCCTAGCGTCCAACTTATATCCCTTTTTCCCCAACTCAACCAACTCATCATAGAAACTATCCAGCTTCACGGTAAACGTCTCGATAAACTCGTTTTCTTCCAATTGGGTTTGTGGCTTCTTATTGCGTTCATCGTTCATGTCAACAGTCACTGAAACAATAACAGTGTTTGTATTGCAAAAACCAGGGTCATTGAAAACAAGAGGCGAAGAATCAACAATCTGTCCAATATAACCTGTTTCCTCTTTCAACTCTCTCAGCGCCGCCTCCTCGACAGTCTCATTCGCATCAATCAATCCAGCTGGCATTTCAATACAAACGCCTTCAACAGGTGGTCTAAACTGTTTCTGCAATATGATTTCCTTGCCTGTTGGTTTCTCGATGATGGCAATGATACCAACTCCGTCAATGTCTGTACCCTTTGGTCTTGTTGTTCTTGATGCCATTTCCCAGTCTCTTGATTTACCATCAGGTCCAACATACTCAATTTTGTCCAGTTTGATCCATCTAGCTTCGTCGTTGCTCATTGGCTTGACGTTGGTGACCTTCGCCGTTTTAAGGTCTAAAGTGGACATTGTTTGATGAATAGATCTGTTTTGCAATAATGGGACTCTTTTCAGGTTCCTAAATACTAGTTTAAACATATACGAGGACAATAAACGATATTTTTATACGATAAATTAATTGAATTGGCTAATTACACAGCCAAATAAATGTAATTTTTAGTGAAAAATTAAATATTGAGCAATGATAATAAACAAATCGTCTTCTTTGGATTCATCAAGCATGACGGAATCAACATCAGCAGATGAGCTGAAAGCTCAGATACAGCAAGAACTCATAGCTTCAGGAAAATATCAGGAAATTTACAATTTCCTAAAGATCCAACTGGCAAACTCAGGTTGGGTAGAGAAGTTCAATCAGCTAGCTACAGACGCTATAACCTCAACAGATAATGCAGAAGAATTGAAATTCGCTAACCTTGTGAATAAATTGGAAGGAAGAGGCCTGGAAATGGTTGATGACAAAGTTAAGGTGGAGACATTACAGAAGATAAAGGAATTTTTAGACGGAGTGGTGCAGTGACGAGCGAATGACGAGCGAATGACCAGCTACTTGGAACAAGTCGTTGAAGAGAGGAGTGTACGGAATAAATACGACCAACTGCCGACACAGCTGACACACACATTCAGGACTTGATGACATCGACTGGATCATCTTCAATAACCGACTTAAAAAAACGTCTTCAGGTTCGTAATTACCGCAAAATACATAGAAATGATTAATAAAATTTAATGGAGAATAAAGACATTGGCTACCGACGAGTGTCGAACAAAGATAGCACCATAAGTCGACCCGCAACTACTCTCAGCTTATTTTGAGCCGAGTTTCACATGAGTTACGAGTCAAGTTCCACAAAGAGCTGGTGTAGAGGTTAATTAGCCAAGTTCTGTCGATTATCGATTTTCCAACTAGGCGAGAGTGAACGGGTTTACTAAAGCACAAATTGTCAACGACTTAGTTCCATCAACAATGTTTCGTCATTCATGATCGGCGCTCACGACTCAAACAATCTTGTTGCTCGTCATCCAAAGAAATCGTTTGTCGCTCGCTCTTTCATTAAAATTACACAATAACTAAGCGTCACCATTTTTCTCCTCCGTTTTCTCTTCCTCCTTCTCTTCCTCCTTCTTCTCCTCTTCCTTCTCCTCTTCCTTCTCCTCTTCCACCACTTCCTCCTTCTTCTCTTCTTTCTCCTCCGTGACAGGCGCTGGAGTAGTTTCACTGGTTGCAGAAACAGGCGCTGCTTCTGGCTCACTCTTTGACTCAGAAGGAGTTTCTGCAGTAGCCGGAGCGGCGTCAACTGGCTCTGCTGGGGTGACAACAGGAACTGGCTCGGAAGCAACTGGCTCGGAAGCAACTGGCTCAGAAGCAGCCGCCTCCTTATTTTCATCTTCCTTAGACTCTTCCTTAGACTCTTCCTTAGGATCTTCCTTAGACTCTTCCTTAGGCTCTTCCTTAGACTCTTTCTTAGGCTCTTCCTTAGGCTCTTCCTTAGGTTCTTCCTTCTTCTCTGCGTCTCCGTTTCCATTCACTGCCACTCCCTCCTTTTTCTCATCATCATTATCATCATCATAGTCTTCATCCTCCTCGATCTTTCTCACAGGAGCCTCGCTCAAGACGGCCTGTTGTATTTTCTTTTCATTCACTTCCTCGGTGGTGCTTTTCAACTCATCAGCCTCTTCTTTCTCAATTGGCTTCAGTTCAATTGTTGACTTAGTTTCAGTTGGGGCAGCATCTTCAACAACAGCTTCTTTAACAGAAGTAGTTTTCTCCGGCTCAGCAGAGCCAGCAGCAGACTCACCGTTTTTTGACTCCTCCAATGTCACGGGCTTGACAGATGGGCTCAACTTCTGTTTCTTTTTACCTTCATCGTCTGCACTTTCTTCCAATTCCCTCTTGGCTCCATTGAGCTTGGACTCTGCGTCACCGTTGGTCGCTCCACCATTGACAGGCTTCTCCTCAGTGACTTTTTCTTCTTGATTTGGAACCTCAACCGGAGGAAGCTCGTAAGCTGGAGCAGCTCCGGCTGGTCTTTCGTTCACCAAAGGAGCAACGACAGGAGCAGGAGCAGCCACAGGAGCCGCAGCAGAGGCGGTCGCAGGTGGAGCAGCAGCAGGAACACCCGCAGTCGCACCTTGATGAGGTGGGGGAGGTAATGATGTTTGAGCTCCTGGAAGTTGTTGACCGCTACCAACTTGCAATGGAGCTGGTGCAGGACCGGCCGATTGTTGTTGTTGTTGCTGTTGTTGCTGTTGTTGTTGCTGTTGGACCAATTGTTGTGAAGGCATGCTCAATTGATGGTGATTTTGTGGAGGAGGTGGAGTGGCGCCACCTTCCTTTTGGTACTTTGTCAATTGCATGAGTCTTTCCTGGATATGAGGATTGTTTGGATCAAGAGAAGCAGCTCTGTGATAAGCATCCAAGGCGTCACCGATTTGGTTGTTGCAAGTCTCATAAAGAGTTCCCAAATCATACCAAACTTCAGACAAGTATGGATTGAGTCTGATTGCTCTGGTGTAAGCATCGAGGGCATCTTTGTATTGACTGATCTTGTAATAAAGAACACCAATAGAACACCAGAACGTTGGGTTTCTCGAGTCGATGTTGACAGCATGTTGGAAAGCTTCATAGGCATTTGGATAATCTTGTTTGGACATGTAGACACGACCAAGATAGTACCAAGAATGAGCGTCAGTGTTGTTCAATTCGATCGACTGTCTCAATAATTGAAGAGCAACATCAAGATCATGGAAAGGTGCTTCTTGTTGAGAGTAAAGACAACCAAGTTGTTGTAAAACACGGGAATGATTTGGTTTGTTTTGTAAAACTCTTTCGTAAGCTTCTTTAGCACCATTGTAATCTCTGTTTTGTTCCAAAACAGAACCAATTTGGAACCAAACGTCGATTTGAGTCAATGGAGCAGGTGGCATACTTAAAATATAATTGAAACATTCTAACGCTTTTGAAAGTTTACCTTGAAGTTTGTAGATGATTCCTAATCTGAAGTAGATTTCATTTGCTTTGTCGAATTGTGGGTCCATTTCTAAAACTCTAACGAAAGCCTCTTCAGCATATTCCAATGAACCGTAACGATCGTAAAGAATACCAATTCCATGCCAAAGCTTTGGAACACTCAAGTTTTGAAGATTCAACAGTGCTTGTTGGTAAGCAGTATAAGCACTTTGCAAGTCATCCAACATTAGATAACAATGGCCTAGAAGACCCCATGTTTCACCATTGTTTTGGTCTAACGACAAGGCACGACGATATAAATCTGCTGCCTCGGCAAAAGCATCTCTTGTTCTGTAAACATTTGCAAGTTGAGTCAGTGCTTTTGGATTATTTGGGGTGTATCTAAGAGCTGTCGAAAATGCTTCAACTGCTTTCTCAACGTTTCCAATGGTATCGGCACATGTACCGATTGCAATCCAAGTTTCGGCGTTTTCTTGAGCAAACCGAGCTTCTAAACTGTTAGCATCGGCTGCTGCCGCCATTGAAACGGGATTACCGTTTAATTGTTGGCTAATGAGTTGTTGGTTCATGTGGGAGAAAGTCTGTGTTTACTCCGTTGTTTTGGTCACTTTTGGGAAAGTTATACTCAATACTTTCAGTAACCTTTAGTTTCACTCGGTCCACGTTGAATTAGTTGATTCCCACCAATGCTGTCCTTTTGTTTTGCCTTTGAAACAAGAACAAATGATGAAGGAAAAAAAAAAAAACTCTCGCACAATCTCGGTGACGATCGTCTCAATTTGTTCAATTTGTTCCTTTCTTCACAGCTAATACACAATTTTGGAAATTTCTGGCTTCCCTCTAGCCTTGCCAAGACTTTTGCCCTGTCTATGCAAGTCCGGATGTATTGTATGCAGGTGCGTCGGCAACCGCACGCTTACTATCCCGGTTTACCTGTAACAATAGCGAATAATAGGTGGCTTGATCGATACCAAGACTAGGCGCAGAAAAACAATAGAGGAAATTTCTGTTGGTTTTCGTGAATCAGACCTGTTTTCTTCCTTTGTTTATGCACGCCTAGTTTCGCCGCCCTGTCTGAGGGGTGCGCGAATTCCAACCATTCACTAGCACTACAAATAAACGAGGAGCAATACGGGCACCACGGGTTAGACGACCGGAACGGGTCATTTGCTTTTACTTTACGCAAGTCAATGGCTCGCCTCCTCAAAATCTCTAAGCAGCCAATAAGAGACGCGCTCCCCTCGCCACAGGCCTTGATCGCCCAAAAGTTGTTCTAACATCTTTCACCCCGCAACGACTCCCACGACGCCCCTTCTAGCTAAGCAATTTAAACAAACACGCGAGTCACGTGATTATCAGGTGTAGTGAGCTAAATCCACTTCAGGAGAAAATAGAGGTAGCAAACCTTAAAAGGTTATACTGTTAGCTTGGATAGTTGTAGTTGAGTAGTAAAGTAGCAACGGGTACTGGGGTCTCGCTTGGATCGTCAGCTCGTCAGCTCGGTAGTTGTTTCGGCACTGCTGTCGGTCTCCAGTCTCTTTCATCACATGACCTTGGAATAATAGTTTGTGCGGCTGTAACTGGCTTTAATTTATTTATTTTTATTCACTCTGGCTGTGCAAAAATAATGTCCGAAACGGACCCAAGCGACGACCGACGACCAAGAAGCGACGAGCGAGAAAAAGCGCCATCATAGCAACAATATCCAGGAACCATCAACATAACTCGAGCTAACGGTTAACAAAAAGATCACTCGGGTGACTAGTTGATTACACAGATAATCCATCCGGGCGGGACTACTCGGGTGAGCACATACTGATCTCCAGACGTTTTTCCAAACGATCTCCCGGATGATTACCCGCGTGATTACCCGAATGATTACCGGAGTGATTACCGGAGTGATCACCAGAAGATTACCAAAAGATCATCTAATTAATCATCAACTCACTCGCGACTCACTCACAACGACTCGCTTCGTTCGTCGTTGGCTTATCGCTTGCACGCGGTTGCTCGCTTAATATACATTTATATACAATCCTTAACGCAACGTCTTAATAAACGAATCCAAATTATACTCCTCCTCATACTGCTTTTCATCCCAAAGTTCAGCCAACTCACTGACTGCTGAGCCGGCTTTACCCGTCAAACCAACTTCATTAGGAACGTCCATTTCCTTCAACTTATCACCACCAGGAACTGCATCTGAACCACCACGATCATCCTCATCAGGCCCACGTTCACCAAGTGCCTGCTGAGGCTGTTGCTCTGAATCAAACAAATCCAAAAGTTGATTGGTGTCCATGGATGCAAGTCCCGAGTTTTGTTGATTGATAATAGTCGAAGCAATATTCATCTTAAACTTTTGAAGACCCATGATTTTCTCCTCCAAAGTATTCTTGGTGATCAACCGATAAACATTCACAACTTTCTTTTGCCCAAGACGATGTGCACGGTCCATAGCCTGGAGATCATTCATAGGATTCCAATCATGCTCAACAAATATAACAGTATCTGCACCCGTAAGGTTCAATCCCAAACCTCCCACCTTGGTAGTAAGTAACAAAACATCAATAGAAGGATCGCTGTTAAATTTACGAACGACATCTTGTCTTTTTCTTGGTTCTGTTGAACCGTCAAGTCTCAAATAGGTAACTGATGGCATATGTTTTTTCAAAAGATCATTCTCAACCATGTCAAGCATATCTTTCATTTGACAGAAAATCAATGCTCTATGTTGTGAAATAACACCCTCGGACGAAATCAAATCTTTTGATCCGCTTCCTCCATTGCCAATACCACATTCAAGTAAAAGAGTTCTCAATGATTGCAATTTGGGTGAATGTTCAATATCTCTTATATCCATCTTGTAAGTCTTCAAATATTTCATAACTTCTGTATATTGTGGATGTTTTGGTGTCAAAACTAATGCAGCATGATTGCACAATTTTCTCATATATTGCAAAGCTTGGAAAATGTGTTGTTTGCTCTCCGTTTCAACTGATCCTTTCACTAGATCTTGTTCAACAGTAGTTTTTTGTTTATTAACAAAATCTTTGTAAAGTTGCTTTTGCAAACTAGACAATTCACAGTAATAATCTTGAATAATTTTTGGCGGAAGATCAGATAAAACATCCTCTTTTAACCTTCGGAGCATGAATGGCAAAACTTGCTTGTGTAACGATTCCAATGCCAAAGCACCAGCTTCTTGTTCTTTATCACCTTTGTTTGACCTAGAGACAGCAATCGGTTTAGCAAACTTTTCTTGGAATGCTTTCTCAGTACCAAGGAAACCTGGCATTAAAAAGTCAAATAATGACCACAACTCCAAAACGTTGTTTTGAATTGGAGTTCCAGACAATATTAATCTATGTTCAGCTTTCAATCTCTTCACAGACTGTGTTAGCTTGGTATTGGCATTCTTAATAATATGACCTTCATCAAGAACACAATAATTGTAATCAAATGAACTGACAAATTCAACATCATTACGAGCAACGTCATATGACGTAACAACAACATCTGCTTGTCCCAATTGAGATCTCAAACTTGCTCGAACCGAAGGAGATCCAGCATAAACCATAACTTTCAAAAATGGTGCATATTGCTCAAATTCTTGTTCCCAATGACCAGTTAAAGAAGGAGGACAAACGATAATACTAGGCAGCTTACGAGCTTCCAAAGAACCTGTTTTTGCAAATTCCTCAGCCCTCATATGATGATCACTTGCAACGATACAAATTGTTTGAAGAGTTTTTCCCAGACCCATATCATCACATAAAATACCATGGAGATGATATTTGTTCAAGAAAGCCAACCAATTAACTCCTTCTTGCTGATATTTACGCAAAGTAGCTTTGATGGCAACAGGTAGTTCAAATGGTTGAATCTTCGTTGGATCCATCATCTGTTGAATGAATGCTCTTTCTTTGTCTCTTCCACCTAACAAATCTTCTGGCATGTCTGGAGGATCAGGAATACCTGCTTCCAATGGAACCAATTTGATAATCGATGCAAATGTCGTTGTTGCCAATATTCTAACATCACTGTTGGAATCACTCATTCTTCCTAAAACAGGAACAATCAAAAACACAACATATGGCAATATGTCTGATCCCATAGTGTTAGATAATCGATAAACACATTCAATAGCACCTTGTCTTTCCTTCACTTCCAAAGCATTGCCCAACATTGGTAAAATATTCTTCACAAAATACTGGAATCCCATAACAGGAGCCGTAGCACAAACCGTAGCAAAACATTTTGCTGATGAATAACGGAACACAGAATAATTGGACTTCAAACCCTTCAAAATTTCAGGTAATTTTTCCAAAATGCGTCCGTGTAGTGAAGGATCAAGCTTTTTGAGTAGTGCTCTGATCAATTCGAGAGAGTCAACAGCCTTTTGACCTTCTATGTCATCAATTTCATCAGTCTTGGCAAGAATCGACAATGAGTCAAACATTGTACTATTGAGGATTGGAAGTTTAGTAAACAAGTCACCTTTGTACTGTTCCAAAAGCTTTTCCAATGCCATTTTGGCACCTCTTCTCTTGATTTTTGCTAGATAAATATCTCTTTCAGCAGCAGCAATCTCAGCAGGATCAGTTTTAGCTTCTTCTTTCCTAAGCGAAAGAACAATGTCAGTGAACTGTTTGTTTGGTGAAAATTCAGGAACTTCGGAAGTATCAACACACAGGAATGCACACAAGTTTTTCACCATTTTATCAGCAGCCCCGCTTTTACCTGCAGCGTTCAAATCAACAATCAAAGAACAAACTGCAGTAGCAGAACGCATTTGTAATAATTTTTGATCCTCAGTCTTAATGCTATCCATTAAAGATCTGATAAAAGGATTCAACTTCTTTGGTAAGCCAGAAAGTTTTAACAATGCTGACGAATAGGCAGAAAGAATGCTGATTGCACGACTGGCCTTTGAAGCAGTAGATTCAGCAATAGACAAACTGATCCTGTATTTAGCATCTTCCAAAAATTGTAAAGAATTCATCTTGTAAATTGGAGTCAACGAATTCAAGAGCTTTTTATATGTTTCATTGATAACTGTATTGGCAACACCAATACCAAAGGCATCCGGACCAGCTTCTTTTTCTCCTTGAACCAAGACTGGTAACGTTGGAACTTTGGAAGGTGAGACTTTGCCTTGTTCTCTGAAAATCTGGAACAATTGCAAACATTGAGTTCTAAGACCACGAAGTGTTGGTGTGAATTCTCGGAATGATGGTAAAGAATCTGGATTGATCAATGCATCATTCAAAATAGTCGAGAATCTAGATTTGATCGATTCATCACACGGAATATTTAATTCAGACAAAGCAGAACAATACTCTTCCAAGACTATCGCAGTCAATAATCTAGGGGTGGCATGAGGATCATTCAGATACTTGACCAGTTGATCAAAAACAGGATTCAAATGTTCAACATTTTCAAAACGGGCAAGGGTTTTACCCAAAGCAGTTGCGGCTGCCAATCTTGTTCTCACCAAAACATCCATTCCAACTAATGTCAAATCACCATTAATAACAGGAGTGTCGATATTGACAGCAACTTCATACTCAGATGTTGGGATGCCTTGATTAGGAGCTGGTGTTCCGTTCCCATTCGATTCTTCGGGGTTGCGTCTCTTCTTACCTTTAGGTTTGATATCGTCCAAATTGAAACCAGTTAACGGAATGTCTGTGACCGACAAGGTGTGTCCACTGGGACGCAAAATATAGTTGGGATTCATCGAATAGTTGAATCTTGCAACACCGATTGGTGTCATCAGTAAAGAAAGCAACGGGTGGGCATGTTCAATGAAAATTTCATCCATTGAGACTTTTGAGCTCTTGGTTATTTGTTTGATGAGAGTTTCATACACCTCCATGGAGAGTTGTAAAACCTCTTCGTTTTGTTCAACGAGCAAGTTTTGGAAGATCAATCTGCAAGCTTTTCCATCTATCCAATCTTTAACGGCATCATCATTGATTTGCAAGAACGCGATCAACGTACGTAAAACTGACTTTCTAATATTGGAAATTGAATGCCTCAAAAATGGATATAATCTTGGAATCAAGAATTTGAAACTATATTGTGGATAAGCAACGGCATACTCTTTCATTCTATCCAGAACTTCTTTGTGCGAGCAAAGTTTGGCCAAAAGATCCATAACAGAACCAATCGATGCCGAAAGATCGTCTTTGAGATCCGACAGCCCTTGCCAAATAACATTAACAATATCGAAAACCATTTCTAATCTGAGTTTGACAAATTCACTAGCAATTGGGATCAATGTTGAAGCTGCCACACTTTGAACATCATCATCACTATTATTATTCAAGCAATAAAGAACCATTTGTATGGTGGCGTCTAACAACTCTGTATGACTGAACAACAAATCCGTTCGTATACTCACAAAATAACGAAGTCCGAGCATTCCTCCATGTTTGGCCTCCCAACATGGCATTTGTTGTGTGGAATCAAGAAAGTCTTGCTTAATTAACTTTGTAAGCGCACCAAATGTTTTCATGACTGTATCTTCCGGTAAATGCAACAATAATGCAGCCAAGGTTTGAGCTGCATTTTCTCTGACTGGAGCCACAACTGTGTCAGAAACATAATCTCCAAATCTATCCATCGAAAATAAAGTCAAAAGTCTCACACAAAGATCCTCTAAAGTTTTATTATTAAGTTCTTGATTTTTTTCTCTTGAATTTCCTCTAATTCTACCAGCACCTTTCGCTTGGTATTTAATCAATTCTCTTAATCCCATAGCAGCTCCATGTCTAATTTCCCAGATATCGTTGAACAAATCTTTAATGAGCAGTTCATAAACTCCTTGAAATTGCCAAACCCAATGGGCAACTTTAGCATGACGCTGTAAAATTGGTGAAATATCCGGAACTTTATGTTCCACCACCAATTTTGAGCCATTTGCTTGCGAAGTGATATCCACGTTTGGTGTGCTGGAGCCACTAGAACTTTCTTCAGTTTCCGTTTTGATCACACCATCTTGTTTGAGTCTTCTTGAGACAGAACTCTGGGATAAATCAACTGGTGCAACTTTACCAGAATTCGTTCTTGCAAATTTAGCTTTTCTTTTGGCCATAGCTCTCATACGTGCTGATTGTTGTTGGGACTGCGATGATTTGGCGTTGTCTTGTTCTTCAGTCTTCAATGGTTCATCCAATTCGGTCTTAGCTTCTGTTTTGATTTTTTCTTTCGAGAGATCTTCTAATCCTAACTTAGCTGAGAAATCAGATTGTTTGCTCCATTCCATTTCGGAGCCTAACTCAGTGGAGTTTGAGAATTCAGTTCCAGAACTTGCCAATAAAACTCTTTTAGATTTGAGAATCTCCGCAAGATTCCAATCATCGAATGTTAAAAATTGATCTTCTGCTTTCTCAACCAACTTTTGTAGATCTAATTGTTCGTCATCTTCCTCTTTTTTAATTGCTGCGTATGCTGTATCTTGAGGGTCTTCCTTTTTAACCGTCGGCTCATCTCCTTCTTGGTCATTTGGATCCCATTGCGGCGTGTGCGACACGATACCTCCAAAAGCACGTGCCGCAGCGACTCTTGTTTCCCATTTCTTGCTTTTGAAAAAAGGATATACACGAGAAAGAAGGTTCAACGCTTCTTCGGGATGTTGTTTTGCAAGGTCGCTAACTTGGTCTGCCGCAGTATTTCGTATAAATTGAGTCGACCCCGTTTCTAGCAGAACCACAAGTCTTTCAAGTCTTGACATTGTGATTCAATGGAGTGATGGTGTCATAAACTATCTCAGTAGGTGTAATTAAGAAAACAAAACAATCAATTTTTTTCCCTTCAAATAAAAAAAAGGATCATATCGCCCTGACGGTTTTTAGCCATCCCGGGTGATTCCAGCGAGGATTCATTGGGATTTTATAGTTCGCGAGAGGGAGCCGGTGGGATTTGGTGTGAGGGTGGCTCGCGAAACGAATGAATGACAAACCTAGCGAATGACAAGCATAATGAATCAAATGCTTCGTTGATGAAACGCATACTGAGTAGGAGGTCAAGCAGAGCACCAGTTGCTTTGCTTTGATTGTCGTTTAGTCTGGAGAGTTGCGAGTTTCTGGCTTGGTTCATCTCTCAAAGTGCTCACTACTACTGCCACGTGACCTTTACACCGGCGCGTCGATCGTCTTCGCATGCACACGACCCGAGACCAGGACGTTCAAAAAAAACTACACGCATCTTGGAGAACTTCTAAAGGTCTCTTGAGCTGACAAACACAGTCAATTGAAGATACAATTAGACACATCATGGGACTAATAGACTCTATCTACATCACAAATGACAGAGGGTAAGTAAAATCATGGCGTGGTTGTCAGGGCTGGTGGCGAGTACAGCGAGTCATCCAAATCAATATTCCATTACCTCTGAATCCTCCTTCCCTTACGTCTCATTTCTCGAAAGAAACTTGCTTATACGATTTGCACGATTTGCACAACGTTCTTGTTGTGCACATTGTGCTCTTCGTTTGCGTGTACTAACATTGTCAGCACCCTCATCTTCGAACATATCTTCAATACCTCAACACCAACATTCAACTACCTCGATGAGAAACTTCAACAATTGAAGAAAGACCAGGGCCAACAAAACACTGCTGATCCTTCCGACGACTCCTTTTCTTCCTTCCTCAATGTCAAATCTGTCTTTGATGGTTCTGATGGTTACGGGCTAGACCCTATTGTAAAAATAGATTCCAAATGGCAGTTGGCATGGATAGAAAGCGATGGATTATACTTTATTGCATTGGGGGAAATTGAGCCTGATGAGATTGATGTTATCAGTGATGATGAGGACGAGGAAGAAATTGAGAATGCTGTGCCAAAGACAGAATCTCAAATATCCAACTCATTGAATCCCTTACAATATCTCACCTTTCTCAATGAGTTCGTCGAGATCTTACGACTTTTCCTTAACACCACCAATTTAAACCAACGAAAAATTGAAACAAACAGTCACACAGTTGTTCTGCTTCTACAAGAGATGGTCGATAGTTCGTTCCCTTACATAACCGACGGCAATCAATTGAAAGAGCTGTTGCCATCTAACAGCATTATCAACAGAATTATTTCCACTACATTACAATTGCAGCACACCGCAGCTTCATCCCTCGATACCATTGCACAAAGTTCTTCATTGATGCCTCAAGCAAATTCTTCGTCTCCGTCTCCACGTTTAGGACCTGCCAAGACTACAACGACGCCGGCGTCGACGTGTGTTTTCGAGAAATCGGGCAACGAATACCCATGGAGAAAAGCCAACACTAAACACACACAAAACGAGATTTTAATTGATGTTAAAGAACGTGTGAGTTGGATTATACCAGCATTGAAAAACTCCAAAAAAAATTATGCTTCATCTTACTATAACCCACAATTAAAATTGAAGACGACGCGGCCGGTTCTTGCGTCGATCGACGGAGAAATTGAAGCAACTTCATCACTTTCTGGTACACCAACTGTTGAGTTGAGTTTGAATCTAGCTGGTCATGATATCGGTATTCCGTCTTTACATCGTTGTGTTGACCTGGATTTGTGGTTGCAAAACCCTGGATTATTACAGTTCGTTCCACCAGATGGTAAATGTACACTTATTTCGTACAACTTGAATCTTCTAGATGAGGAGAAAGATATCAATATTTGGAATTACATGGGATTGGTTGATTTGGAATTCGTTACGGACCTGGGGGTGGAAAGTAATGAGTTTGAGGTAAAGTTACAAACAAGAATGCTGAACTCAGTAAAGAGTGTCGAAGGGTTGAAAATTGAAGTTTATTTACCCGAAGGTGGCGATTACGTAATCCGACCATTAAGAGTTACACATGGTGATTTACAACAAAAGGAAAGTTGTTTCGAATGGGTTTTTGATAAAGTACTCCCTACTGGGTTGAGTTGTACATTGAGGGGACAGGTTATTGCGGAGTCACGTGTGGAGAGGGGTGTTAGACCTAGATTTGTTAGGGTCAGTTATGCTAATAAGGGGAGCGTTCCAAGTTCGATTAAAGTTAGTTCGTTGAAGGTGTTGAGGGGATTGAGAGGCAATGTCCAACCTTATAAGGGAGTGAAGTATGCAACAGAGACGGGTGAATTTATCCTTAGATGAAAGCAATATATGCAGACCTGTTCTATAAATCGTTTGTTCGCCCTTCCGCTTATGTAATGCTAATCTTGGATCTAGCCGGTGTAAGGATGGCGGTACTCCAGACACTGAAGTATCGCATGGAGATGGTTGAAGGACCATTATTTCGAAGCCAACAAACAACATCAAATGATCTGATTAGTCTTTCAACTAAATCTATCAAAAAAAAATTGCAATGCCATAAATCTAGTAATTCTATACGATGAGTTGACTGTACACAAGTCAGTTTGACTAGCAGACTGACTATGCTCGGCATAATTCTAAACTAATCTTGATAATCTCGCTCTAGTGATCAGAAGGGGAAGGGGGGGACCAAAACACCAATCCAGCTAGTTTGTCATTCGTCATTTGACTATTCCCTCGCAGATCAGCTCAATGAACTCGCCAAAATCCCTCACCACACCATCAACGGCCACCTTTTCCAAGACCGCACCATTATCTTGATGCCTTAACAAAACAACCTTACACCCCGCATTTTTTCCGGCCATCATATCATCCATTGAATCTCCAACCATGATGACCTCATCAAGGCCGACTCCCCAACTCTTTGCAATATGTAACAACGGCTCTGGTGACGGTTTCGGTGGTTGGAAACTACGGGTTACAATTGGCTCACTGAAATTAGCTTTCGTCAGCACTGTCTCTCGTAAATGCTGGACTGGCCCAATAAGATTTCTAGTACATATGGTGTACTTGACACCGATTGAACTTAGATAATCAAACATCTCGACAACACCAGCCGTCGGTTCGATTTCCATCATATACCTTTCTTCAATTGCCTTTAATTTCGCATCTGCAGTGTCACGTTCTTCCTGTGTCTGTAGTGAATTGACATGTGTCAATATATCGATTCCACAGCCATCAATTCCGAGTGCCTGTCTCATCTCCGTGAACATATAAGTTTGTGGTTTGGTCAGTGTTCCATCCATATCAAAGATGATTCCTTTGATCTGGGTGTCATCAGGCTGGCTTGGTTTGATGATCAATCGTCCAGTCATATTGGGAAGTGAGGTTAGTCGAGGTTCTAGATTTGCCGTGGTCTAAAGTGGTCTTATGAGATAAAAAATGATGTAATATTTCGCTCATATTTTTTGCGCAAGCAAAAACTAGCGAAACAATCCAAGACTGGCAAGAGTCACTGACAAGGGAAGAACAACAAGCAAAGCGCGTACCACGAGGAAATACCAGGAACGAGTGGAACGAGGTCAATTAGTGACAGGCGGAGCATTGCGATGTTCTTGCTTCGCCCGCTATTGGCTTTGCTTTGTGGCTCGTGCTTCACTCACTGTTGCTCAACCTTTCTTCTTTCAAAATTCAACCTTGCTAATTGCTCAGCAAAAAACGTGTCTTCTTTCTTTTCTGCTAGCAATCAAGTGACCTTGCTGTGTTAGTGGTATATAAGCGTAGTGATATGTGTAGTAATCGTCAGAGATATCACTGAATATGTTTGTTGAATAACGCAATCTCATCATGTCAGGAATTGTTAACAAGCTTCAAGATAAATTAACCGGTTCTCACAACGCTCAAGGCGACGAACAGTTTGGCCAAGGCGGTCAACAAGGCTACGGCCAAGGCGGTCAACAAGGCTACGGCCAAGGCGGCCAACAAGGCTACGGTCAACAAGGCTACGGCCAAGGTATGGACCAACAAGGCATGGGCCAACAAGGTATGGGTCAAGGTGGCATGGGTCAAGGTGGCATGAACCAACAAGGCATGGGCCAGCAAGGCATGGGCCAGCAAGGTATGCAAGGTGGCGGTATGGGCCAATTTGACGACAGCCAACAGTACCCATCCAGCCAAACTAGAAGCAAGAACTCCAACTTCAACAAGAACATGGATGACAGGGTCCGTAACAAGATGAAGGAGGACCAATTCGGTGGCCAGGGTGAGTGGAGCGGCAACGCTGCTGCCAAAGGCTTGGATGATTCCGGTGTTACCCAGGGCAGAGGACAGTGGTAAGGCTACAACGAGTTGTGCTAGTTGGCTGCAGATTCACTGTGACCTCGGGTCTAGTAACGTATATGATTTACGTATGAATGAATTTCTATGAATTGACAAAGAAAGAACGAGTAAGCGGTAGCCACGCGGTGAATTGAATATTTATTAGTTCAACAGAAGATCTATATGTATCGAGAGTCACTGGTCATTCAAGCATACCACCCCAACATAAACTCTCTCTCATAAACCACCTTCAAGTAATCACTTGCTTGTAGACACCAGTTCCTCGAGATTTCCAAAGCATTTAAATTACCACCTGAAAATCCAATATCCTCGTCTCTCCTGTTTTTAAGTCCCACTAACAGTGCCTGAACAAACGGAACAGGAACTTTCAAACCCAACATCCTGTTGATATTACCATCAATGAACTCCAGTAACCTAGGCAATCGAGTCTTGAAATCATCATTGTTGATCATATTATTCAAATCAATCAGGGAACTTATCAAAGTTTGTAGAATCTTCAGTAGTTTGAAACATTTAGCAAGAATCAGCGGTAGCAATGGCTGAACACGTGCAAGTTCAAAATCATCCAACTGTTCATCAATCAAATTGATCAGTTTCTTGCTGATTTTGGAAAATTCCAATTGGAAATCAAAAACGAAATCATCTGCTTCTTTTGGCCCAAGTCTGAATAAATTGGTTTTCAACTCATTGAAGAATAGATACAATTTGTTTTCAGTGTGCAATATGTTCAGAAACTTGATGCTATCATCAATGATTTGAATCTCCTTGAACTCCCGCGAGCCCAATAAATAGTTTGTTTGTTGCGATATCAACAATAAATTAAGCCCAATCTTGAAATACTCTGATTTATCGTTTTCTTCAATCGACAGAAATTTCGAAACAAACTCAGGAGTAACGTTGTATTCCAAAATTGAACTATTAGGGGTTCCAAATTTCAATGAGTACAAGTTGTCAAACACCAATAAATGGATCAAACTTCTGAAATTTGAGTTCTTGATATCCTCTTTGTAGATCCTCCAATCGGTGAAAAACGAGAACGAAATTGAAAACCCAATTGAATAATCGTGGCCTGAAAGTAAAACCGCATAGTTCAAAAGTACCAATGTCGATAAAAAGATCATTTTGGAGTATTGATCATTATAGATAAACGATTTAGATGCATATAATAAACTCACCTGTTGAAAATTCGAAATTATCACATTGAAGTCAAAATTAAGGTCCATGGAGTTCAGAATTTGTAACGTTGAATTGAATAACTCGACAACTGTGAACTGCTCGTCATAGTTCATTCGATCCAAACATTCTAAAACATACTCTTTCTTCGCTAACACGGGATATTGGTTGTGTAATTTTGAAAAATAAAGATCGAGATTGAATTCTGTTGATTTCACCAAATTCGTCAACTTTTGCTGTTGATGAGGCATTTGAGGTAATGAGATCCGAGACGAATTGTGGCTTTGACTCAATCGTTGAAATGATTGGACAGGACTCAACGTAGTTTCTTTGGTAAATGAAGTGCGTGGTGATCTACCAGACGTTAATGGAATTTGGAAGCTTGAACGACTCAGTTTCGAAGCATTGTTGTTCAAAAACTCATCCTCGGAATCAGACGTACCAATTGAATCTAACCCGGAGGCAGCTCTTATTCTGGGCGAATTGATAAGACCAGAAATAGACGAAGCTCTGTGTGATGGTGAAAGTGATCCAGAAATCGATGATGAGATAGAATCTATCGAGCCTCGACGTTCGTCAAATTGAGGCATTTCGTATGGAACTTTCCAGAATATGGGCTGTTGAGTCGATCCGAGCGATGACGAACGATCTCTTGGCTGAATTGGTGGCAATATGTGAGGACCAGGTGCTTGACCGGGACCGGGTCCGGGAACGGAGGCAGCTCCAACTGGGCCTCCAGGTCCGGGACCAGGACCAACAGAAAGTGGAAGTTGCAGAGCTTGTGGTTGAGAAGAAGGTAGCGAGTTTAGAGGTGGCAGCACAACCTGAGATTGCGAAAATGGTTGGTGCTGTTGTTGGGGCTGTTGATTTTTTTGGGGCTGTTTACCAATCGGCAGCAACTGTGGGAAAGCAGACTCTTTTGGTTTCACATCATTCGAGCTCGAAGACATCGAGGCTCCCTTCGTATAGCCTTTTGACGGTCCACGTTTCAAGGGAACCCTCATGAACGTACAAATGTCACCACTCTTTTCACAGTTTGTACAAACTTTTGAAACCTGATTATTCGGATTGTCAAGAGTGGCGTCACAACGAATCTTCTTACGGCGGCATTCATCGCATGCGCGCGAAACTTTAGACCGTTTGCGAGGTGGAACATCTGTTCCTGCTGAGGTGGTAGCATTGGAAGATTCTTCGGCAGAATTGGTTGTAGTTGATTGTGGGACTGTCATTGGGGCTGTTGAATAATTCAAATCGCCCCCCTGGGGATGCCCTTGAGCTTGCTGACCAACTACAGTCGAGCTTGAAACTGGCGATGCTGAAGAATCGACTGACGGCGAAGAGGACGAAGAAGGTTGTTGTGTTTGGTTGACGATGGTGCGAAATGAATCATTATCGGAGTGGTCGGGTTGTTCAATGAGCCCCGGAGCGGGACTGCGGGGATTTGCCGACTCTGGTGGGTCTGCGGGGAGTGCAACTGTTGGTGTTGCTGTTGGAGATAATGAACCACGGTCCTCATTGTGTAGTTTTGCCAGGGCCGACATTTTCAATGTTAGTTACTCCAAAATCTGGGGTCTATGATGCGGCAAGCGCGGCAGAAGGCGATGGAGGCGTGCAGCTTAGCACAAATTGAGTATGTAAATGTGTTATTTATTGCCGAAATTAGCCTTCAAAGGAGAGATTGTCGAGTTATTGAACAAGAGGATTAATGATAGTGAGCATTCAAGATAAAAAAGGGAAAAAAAAAGTGTTGAAATGAGCCGGGGAATCTGTCATTGCAAAATCGGCTATCCCGGGGGACAATAGAGTCGCCGTGAGCGAGCCACTAACGAGCCGCAAATAAAGTTAGATTCGGACAAAGCGAGCTCGTGACTTCCCGACATCACAATGAGTCTCGACTTTGCATAACTAGGTTGGTAAGTAACACATCTCAACCATTCAGTAACCCCTCCCCCTATTGTGTCGTTTTTGCCTTGTTGCGACGGCTGGCTTCCCCAGTTTCGGCCGTACGGTCGCAGCCGCACAAACCCCGAATCCCATTCGTGGAGCCGCTTTCGCGGGGAATTTCGCGGGGCAATAATAATTTCGAGTGTACGGGTGTGACCCAATTTGGGTAATATCCCGCCCCTTAAACAAAGACAAAAAAATATAGAATTTAATTGACTCAAGATGAACAGCCGAATAAAACTAAATTAGCTTTTACTTGTCCCCCCTCTCTTTTTTGAAATGCAAGATCAACCAAAGAAACGAAGGAGAACACCATATTCATGTCTGAGCTGTCGACAGCGGAAAGTCAAGTGTAATCGTGCACGGCCTGTTTGCAATCACTGTGAAAAATCTAAACGGGTCTGTGAATATGATGGACCAGCAATCTGGTCCGATCCCGATGGCAAACAAGGAAACGGCTCCCAGAGCAGTGTGATCCAAGGTGGCGGAATTCAGTTTGTTGCGACATTGAATTTGAATGGACGACCTGACTCTCTAGAGCCAAACAACAACAACGACAATGGAATCAGTCAGATCAAATTTGCTAAGGAAGAAGAGGATAAGAAACCGATTTTGCCTGTTCAATTCAAACCACCGTTACCACCAGCGGTAAATTCTTCTCCAAAAAGAGGCAACGCGATAACAAGCAACGACAGCACGTTTTCCCTTGTTGGTTCACCAGATCATTTAGGCAAAGATGGACGATTGATGTGTCTTGGTTCGTTCCAAAAATCGGTCCTTTGGAGGAAAGATCCATTGGTTTCTGCATTCATGGAGCAGTGTTTTGTCAATCACAGAAAACTGCGCAAAGAGGAAGACAAAAGAATTCTACAACACACTTCTGGCCGTGGACCTGCTAGTCTTGAACGTCAAGTCCGTTTACGCAAACGAACGCATAAAAATAGTCTCAGGGCAATTAGTGCAGACGATGCCAGCGACGATTCGTGTTTCCTCAAGTCACAGATGGCTGCCATTTTGCCAGGTAAACGACTTTTACAATTACATCTTGATCGATATTTCCGGGTTTTACACCCATTTGTTCCTATTCTTGACGAACGCGATTTCCGTGAAGCTCTTAACAGAATACTTATTCCTGGAGTCGCTCAATGGGAGTTAAAGACTGAGAAAAAGACGGATCTGATCACTATTGCGACTTTGTTGATTGTCCTACGTCTTTCTTGGAGTTCTGTTTACATTAAAAGTGATGCAACGACGCTTGTTGCAGGATCCGAAGAAGAGCAACTATTGCAATGGCCTGTGGAAGCTGACGTTGTTAATCTTGCGGAGTTGACATTGACTTCTTCGAATTTTCTTCGAAAAACTGGAGTGGAAAAACTCCAACTTTTGTTACTTATGCGAAGTTATCATACGATGGCTCAAGAAGATGGAGATGGAGATGGCGCAGACGGATATGTTGTTAACGGTTTGTTATGTGCCTCTGGATTGAGTATGGGACTTAATAGAGAGATCGAGAAACCGGTCTATGAAACTCGCGGTACGCTGTCAGTGAGAGAATCTCCCCGTCGATTCAAAGGTCTTTGGAAGAAACTGTGGGGTCTTTTACGTGAGCTTGATTTGGATAACGCTATGCAATTTGGCAAGACACCAACATTACGCGCTGATGAAGATGACAATCCTCAGGAACCATGGACTGCTGCGATGGCCACTACTAACGATCTCGATGTGGATAGAGTGGCCGTGGAACACAACAATGCAATCAGTTTGTTATATCCGGTGATGTATCGTTTGCTCTCCTCTTTACATGATATTAAAGCCCGTGCAACTATTTCTGATATTATGAACGATTTAGCATCTTGTGAGAGGATCCGAAACGTTGTTTTCGGCAATACTACTACTCCATGGATGACTGAAGTTGATAGGACCCGGTTTGTTCTGTCTGCACGATGGAGTTTAAAAATTGCAACTGTTGAGATTGTCATTCATCATTATTTGATATTACATTACGAAGAGAAGCAACTTTTGAGTTCATTCCAGAAGACGTTACAAAAGCTGGTTTCTCTTTCATTGGGCAGTCTTGTCTCTGGCTTGCAGATACTGATTCAAACAGGGAGTGAACTGGCTGATTATATTACTGTACTTGTTCAACCTCTTGTTAGCTGTGCTCATAAATGTTTGCAATTTTTCGTTAGTTTGGGTGCTAGATTCTTATACTTTGAGTCGAAGCTGAGGAACGGTAATGGCAATAGTCAATTGCTTGATGTTCTGGGTAACATGACCAGTAACTTACTGTTGGTGATGAAATTATGTTTGAAAATATTGGCATTCACTGGTGATCAATATTATTTGCCCTATAGACTTTTCTCAAGGTACAACTTCGTCATTGATCTGTTTGAAAACGGTGGTTATTCGCTTTTTAGTACAACGAGCACGAAACAACAAATGATTGAGGGTTCTACAATAGAGGATTTAAAGGTTTTAAATCTCACGTTGCAAGAGTTTCTCTCATCTGACGCGTTCCGCGACTTGAACGGTGCTGATAGGATCTGGAAGGTTAATTTGGCAGAAACATCGTTGTGTAGGAAACTGAGTGTATCTGAGTTTGGAAGACCAGAAGGGCTGGGTGACTTCTCTTGTGAGGCCCTGGAAGAGTGGCTGCCAAAAGTAGATTTGTTTGAAGAATTTGGTGTTTTCGAGTGATCGATTAGCGAAGCAATGGTGAGAGAATGACAAACACAACGAGCAAAGCGAGATATTCACTGGGTTGAACGGGGAGTTGGATTGACTGCCTCATCCTCGGTAAAGTCTCCCTATCTTTCTACTCGTTGTCCGTGCTATATATTTTGGTGCCAGGTGTTTCAGGTTTGAGGTGTGTATATTACAAAAAAAGGTTGGTTCATTATAGATCTGTGATTGATTAACTCTATTTACATAACAACTGAAGGGCGAAGCGATCATATCAATAAGTCGTAAGGGCCGTCCAACTGACTGGCTGACCCGGATCGACCCCCTTCATTGATAATGGGTCGGCCTAGTAATATTATTGTTGGTTCAGATACTTGACAAATCACCAAGGACTCACCCGACAAGCTTTGGTAGCTGTTCGCTTGGAACTTCCTCAGCGTTCACATGTCCTTAGCTCGTCAATCTCGTGTACTTATCACTCATCGTCTCCTGTATATTCTCCGCTCAACACTCTCATCTCAATCAACTGTTGTCTCTTCAGCTCCTCTTCCCTCCTCACCACGTTTTCGAATTCCATAACCTTTCTCTCAGTATGAAATGATGCACATGATGCAATCCAAATTGTATGATAAAAGATTCTAATCCTCAAACCAAATGCCCTATAGAAGGGTGAATTCCAACGTAATATGAGCTCCGATGGAACCGAAATCAAAGCACCATACAAGCCTCCAACGAAAATTGATTTAGTGATCACGCTGGAAAGTCTGTTGATCCGGTCTTGGGAGTGGTGTGCAAGTTGCTTGGTAGGGTCTGAGGGCTGCGCCATTGTTAAGTGGTAGGAGGCATGGGGGAAATGAGTTTTTTAGTGGTGAGATAAAAAAAAAAAAATAATGACGTGCGAAGAATAGCTAGAGAAGAGTGCCGAGCGAAGGGTGAAGAGCGAAGCAAGTCATTCAAACTGGTCATGCGACTGGTGAAGACATGCCCAAAATTCAGCTGGGTTGTGTGTCCAACGCTATTGTTGATTCACTTACTTACAAGTACGCCTGTATCTTCGGCTAGTCACTCCGTGTGTTGATTTATTAGACGATGTACGGGTATCTTTACTAATACACGATCAGCTGAAGCTGTTTGAAGCTGATTAAAGCCAGCGCTGATATCAGTTATTCCACTGTGATATGAGAACATCGAGGACCACTGCGTAGTCCACAACGAGCAAAGCGAGCGCTCGAGAGTGATATGCTAATGTGGCTGGAGTATGGCGGTGTGGTGTGGCGGGTGCCCGATGTTCGAAAAATTAAGCAGATCAACAAGGTTGAAGCGAGCTGAGTAAGTAGGACTACAAGCAAATGAGTCGTTCTGGTAGTCGCTTAAATGCTCACGACTTTCTTCACTCGTTGTACCTACCATTGCAGCGTTTTCAACACCTCCTCCTTGACGATCATGTTGTACTTTTCTCTATCCTCCCTCCACAACTTTGCAGCGTCAACGTTGGCAGGAGAATTGACGTTAGGCTCTGCCAACATCGAGCAAACACTCAAAAGAATCTTTTCAACACTCTGTAACGGCCCCCAACGTTCATCAGCACTTTCATAATGCATTGGATCATCCCCTGGTGGATGCAGAATTGAAATACAGACAGTTCCATCTTTATAAATGTTTGGATGCAATATCTCACTCTTGAACTTCAGAACAGGTGGTGATAGTGGATAATCCATAGGGAATTTCAACTCAGCTTCGAACACACCATTCTCGTATGCAGTGTTTTCTGGGCCTTCCATTAGACAATTCCACACAAACAAATTATCCTCGCTGACGGGGCCAGCCACAATCCCATCGACGGGCTGTCGTTGAAGTTCTTGAAACTCTTTCAACAGTCTGCGTTGTGCGGTTGAAGTCTTTGGTGGCATACTATTACTGATTTGATGAAAAGTGTCCATTATCAGACGAGCAAATTAACTCAGATTCTCGTCCCTTTTTATCCGTTTAGAATTTGGGTGACACACGACACCAGCCGGAGATTTAAAAAAAAGTATATAAATATCTAGTTCCCTTAGATGAACCCTTTTTTCCCTTTTTAGAAGCTCCAATGATATGGTGATTCTCTCGCTCTCGCTTTGCTAAGTTTAAACTATAGTTCATAGAGTTTCCTACAGACCCTGATGATCCTCGTGGAAGGCGAAAAATATGCCTGTGAACAATGTATCAGAGGACATCGTTCTTCAACTTGCAAACACATAAAAAGACCACTTGTTCTGGTTCGTTCCCGTGGCCGTCCAATAACTGACTCAACACAACGTATTGCCATCGTGGCCGAGGAGCTTGAAAATGTGGCCAGTGGAGCTGAATCCCGAAGCAGCACTAGCAGTTGCTGTGGCAATGAGGTTTGTCAATGCGAACAGTCTCAAGAATCAAAGGATCCAAAAGGTGAGGAATTCCAGAAGCCTGGAGAAAATCAAGATTGTTCATCATCTAGTCGGCCTGTTTTTGTACTAAAAGCTTCGAAAAGACAGGTTTTCAATGTGGCAAAGGATTCGTTGAAGCTTTTAGAGCCCGTTGTGGAAATCCCAAACAATAAAGTGGGATTAGAAGTGATGAATAGAGTGACCAAAACAAGACGGCATGGAGGTGGAATCTGCAAGAGTAGAAAGCAAAAGGACACGGCATCACAACCTCCGGAACCCATCGCTTCTTTTCTTTATGACATGTATCTTGCGGATTCTTGTACGGTAGCAGGATCATGTGCCTGTGATCCCGATAAATGTCGCTGTGAAAACTGTCTTGTTCATAACCCTCCACCTCAACTGGCTCCAGTGCAACCTGCTCCTCCTATCAGCTACCCTATCAATGCTTGGCCTGAGGAGAAAACAAAAGAATTTGAAAATCAACATCTGATACCGTTTGGGACAGCACACATTGAACCATTATTACAACGGCAGTCGTCATCCCCTGGAACTGCTACTCCAGATTGTTGCTGTTCAGCTGATGATTGCGCCTGTTACGAGTGCGAGTTGCACGGAATAGTGGCTGGTGTTCGTATATCTGACGGTGTTACTGTGGGAGTGAAGTCAGAGACTCCAGAACCTCCATTCAACTCTCTACAAGCGGCTGCAAATGAGTTTTTAGATACTCTTGATTTATCGGAGTTTGACAACGATTGTTGTTGTCCGGACGATTCATGTACATGTCAAAATTGTTTCAAGCATGGACGGTTCGGAAACACCAGCATTATTTGAAACGGCAAACAACGATCAACGAACAGTAAGTCAAGTGAGCTGTTCTCCGGAGCGCCTGATGTCAGACTTAATAATTCGCCAGACCTGTCATCACTTCCCTTGCGATACCCGCTTCGCTTGACGCTTGCTCAGAACTCTTCAATCTCGCCCTCTATCAGACCCAATTTGATCAACACATGCTCCGCTTCACGCTTTCCACTCATCCAAGCTCCATGAACAGCTCCTGCTCCATCCATTATCGTATGTTCACCTGCAAACCGAACATTATCGAGTCCCTTTGACAAATTAACGATCAAATCAGTTGGATCGTCTGTGAACCTGCACGCAGCATAAGATCCTCGAGAGAATGGGTCAATAGTCCACTGACTTCCAATGACGTTGATTGGATCTGGAACCGATTTATTGACAAGTGTCTGAATGATGGGTTTCATGTAAGTCCACGCTTGATCTGGCTGGGCCTCAAGGTACTCTGTTAAAGGTCCTTGTGTGAAGCACAGAAGAGCAGGGACGTTGTTGATTTTCCACATGTTCAGCATCATCACCGGAAAACTCCAAGGTTCTGGCAGATCCGTGTTGCTTGTTGATTTCAACTTTGGCTTGGTGTTACTGAGGAGCTGTTGGTGAACTTGAACTGTGTCTGGATCCGAAATCGCAATAAATCTATCATAATCCAATTCACTCCAAAAAGCTTCATCAAATTCAAAAATAAACTTGCCCAACTTACCAAAACTCATGCGCGATAACGACTCAGTGAGTCGTTGTGGAAGTTTTGGATGCCATTCAATGCTGCCGATTTCTGGTCTTTCTAACTGCAGGATACTTTGAGGAACTGTGACTATGACAAAATTACCATTATAGACTCCTCCGTCGCTGGTTTCAACACTGATTCTGTTCGATCTATCGATTTTAGTCACCACCTTGTTTATAAGAACTGAATCTTTAGAGAGTTCACTCGCCAAGTCGTTCACCACCCCGTCGTATCCACTACGGATGAGACAGTTTCTACCTACATTATCCACTAGACAGTACTTTGAACTCATTTCATCCCAGCTGATTCCATGCCACAGTTCAAGTAATCTAACAAGTTGAGGAACGTAATCGATTTGGTCTTTTGTTAATAATTTTCGCTGTTTGTAAAGATAATCATATGTTGTTTCATGTACACTGACATCTTTTGCATCTAGATCATCGAAGTATTTCAATTCAATAAATTTTGTGAGTTCTTCAGCTCCTGGATGTATTTTCATACTTTCCAAGTCTTTGGTTGAGACAGTTTTTCCGTAATGAAGAGGCTTTTGATCGTCATAATACAAGTCATGCTTTTCAGATTCGACGATCTCATCAAACAAAGGATTCATGAGAGTGTCATGAGCCCATGATGCTCCAAGATCGTATGGGGCTTTACCTGATCTGTCTGTGAGAATTCGTCCACCTAGTCTATCTCTTGCTTCGAGAAGCACGTATTTAACTCCATGCTTTTGTAAAGTTTGTGCTGCCTTAAGACCGGAGATCCCTCCGCCAATGATTATGACTTCCGTTTCCGTCATCACAAACAACAATTTAAACAAGTCGTTTGCAAAAGTTCGATTACTTTGATAAGGTTAAAATTAAATGTTTTTCAATTCGAGGAATTTTTTTACTTCGAAGAGCCGCATGGCCGCAAAAAGTTAACAAAATTGGTGTTTTCTATTCAAGATATCATTGCACTGTAACGTTATAAATGAACTGAATGGTGATCTGAGAACTGAGAAAGCCTATAGTATGCGTTTAGTGAGAGTCACTAACTGTGTATGATCTGTGTCCATAGTCCTCAGCTTTCCTCATCATTAATTATATACCTTTCAATCACTCCCCCTGTATCCTCTAAAACCAGCTCGTTACTAGCGCGGTATGCTACAACATCTGCGCCATCACTCTCACCCTTTAGTGCAAACTCACCAGTAACATCACCCTGCGAATCAACCAGAACAACTCGGTTCCTATAAACATATGCACTGGAAGGGTATTCGTCTGATCCCCTATTACCCGAAGGTGGGACGATGGACAATCTCGACAAAACCCGTCTTCTCGAAGTAAAAGTGGACCTTGATGAATTTGGGGATGGAACAATAGAGATGTCAGAAGAGTTCATCTCAATTGAATTCGAATCATCATTTCTGATGGTAATCTTTTTCGCTGTATTGTAGACGGTGAAACAGGTGACCGAAAACCCGTGCACCAGCACCGAGACAACAACGACAAACGTTGAAATTGGCCAAATTATATCATATAATACACGGTGATCATTGAGATTTTCAGCTTTGGTCTTGAGCAAGTGTTTAGCTAGAAGACAACAGAAAATGGATCCAACACCACGTGGACCAAAATGGCCCACAAATAATGCATCTTTCCAATTACGTAAATCTGGTGTAATTGGTTGCAGTAATAGTACAGCTGGGATTCTTGCTATAAGAACAAACGCAATTCCAAGCACCACCAACTGCCAAGCGTACGGGGTAAACTCTCCCCAAGGAATGATTGAACCCAAATAAACGAAGTAAGCGGTATTCAACATGAGGTCGACGATATTTGAAACATAAATATCTGGATCATCATTCTCTCTATTTGTTTCATTGAGAACCAGTCCCAAGTGAAGATGGCCACTCCAACTGAATGCACAGCCCGCGCTGAATGAGGTGAGTAGATCGTCACAGCCAATTATTGTACCAACACCGGTACAGATCAAAGATAAAGAGACGTAGAAGATTAAGTAAGACTCATGGTCGATCCAGTTTTTGCGTCTAACAAACACGACTGCTATTCTTCCTAGAAATCCGATAACTGAGCCCAAAACGACACCCAATACACATTGATAAAGGATCCCTAGCACTATCCAATCACGAACAATATAACCGGCATGGGTGTTATTTGGACGATTCAGCACCAAATTGATTGCCAGAGTGACAAACGGAAATGCCAATCCATCGTTAGCCCCGGATTCGGCTTGGATAAGGTTCCGAACATCGACACGGATTCTTTGGGCGAATTTGGATTTACCCACGATTGCCGCTGCCAAAACAGGATCCGTGGCAACGAAAGTTGCTCCAACAAGCAAAGAATCGGAAAATGTGAGACCAAATTGATGGAAAAGTCCCCAAACACACAGAGCCAGGACCAGCCAGCCATAGATCATAGATCCAAATAGGACCAAAGACACCGATGAAACATGATTCCAAACAAATTTTGCAGGCAGTTCTGCTCCAGTGGCAAACAGTTGGATGATAAGAATAATTCGAGATAGTTCGAATGTTAATCCGTCAACGTTGGATGTCCAATTATTTGGGTTGAACCAGTTGAGGACGTAGGGACCAACCACGACACCGAAGATTGTCCCTGCGATTGCTTCTCCGATGAAAAGTTGTTCGCGGAGGATTAGCGAAAAGAGAGAGAAAACGAGCGAGACAACTCCGAGGAGAGCATACGCCACGTGAGCATTTGTAGGGTCTAATTGATACCACATGGGCGAAGAAAAGAGAGGTTATCCTGACTGCGAAGTATGTGAGAGAAGATTTTTTTTTTCAAGAGGGGCTGTAAAAATTTAAGGGCTGCCAAGACTGAGCAAATAACGGATTCACTAGGATGGCAGTGAGTCATCACAAGGGCGGGTCATTAATGAAGCTCTTCCTGCTACAGAGTCGGATACGATACCCTCCACATAACTGAACCTGTTCACGTGATTCCCGAGGGGGACCCTGATCGTCATAGCCCTGAAAAATTTCACTATTTTATGATAGCGATAACGAGCGAATCGAGTTATGAGCGATGGGGAATGGGACTGACATGTGCCAACCACCATACTAATCGCATTTTCCACACACACATGACATATAACTAGAAGCCCAGCCTAACGGCCCAGTTGGTCAGCGAAGCCGCGGTCGTGTATAGCAATTAAGATAAACCGTACAGTGTGGCAACCGTTTCTGCCAAACTATCAGCCTGTATTACTATCGGTGTTATATATTAGGCGAATGAGGGAGAGATGATGAGCAACGACTCGTTTCAAACTCCGCTAACTTAAAGACTTGTCACACGCCGACACTGTTATGCTTATTGAACGAACTCAAGTCGCCCAGTTAGTCGCCCAGTTGATTCTAACTGGCGAGTATATCTTAACTTCCTCGAAAAGCACGCAAAACTCACTGCACTACTCCGAAGTGTCCTTTTCGAAAACGACTGGTCCTGTCCCCGACCCTGCTCCGGCTATTCCACTACCACCCAACCCCTTGGTCACGCCATCTCCCTCGGCGGAATCTCCCCGTAATCTACGCAACTCCTCATCGACATCGGCCTCAACACCACGCGACGCTCTCGCTCTGTACAAATCGTTGACGGCATCCTGACCTCCAAAAAGTGGCTTGTCGTACAACTGGTCCTCACTGTGTCTCGCGTTGGCTCCAGCACCTTTCAAAAACAACCGCGAATCATACAGTGTGTCGGTACGCGGTTTCTCTTGTTTAGCAACTCCAATAGCAACACGCTCCGAAACATCACGTCCACCTTCGCTCGCCAGCATCCGCACCTTGTTTTCCGTGCTCATCCTACTCTGTTTCAACTCGATCTCAGCACGACGCCTGCGCTCTGCGCGTGCAAGCTCACGTCTCTTGGCCTCAGGGTCCCCGTCCTCGTCATCGTCGTCAGCCCATCTACTAGCCCTTTTCGTTCCACGAACCTCCTGGGCAATTCCACGTAGCTTCTCTTGGTTCTCCAACACCCTCTGCTGGTCCAGTTGGCTCTTCAACTTGGCTCTCAATCGTAGCTCTTTTTTCGCCTGTTCACTAGCATCCTTCAATGCAGAGCTCAAATCAGAGAACCGGTCGCTCTGTTCAGGCTCTTCAGACGGTCCCATACTGGCCAGACGTTTGTCCACAGAGATGGTGAAACCTTTGGTGTTCTTCCAGTTGGAAACTGCAGGCGGAATATACCATTTCCGCTGGTCTTCAGCAGTCAGTTTCACCGTACTTTGCTCATGTAAAACAGGGACAGGAGCATCTCCAGGGCCTGAAGGTGCTTTACGAATCTTGAAACTCGGAGGCAATGTCGGATCTGCTTGTTTGTCCACTATTTTAATAACACGTTGTTGATTTGGGTCCTCCATAACTCCACTAGGAGTGTATCTGATATATGTAGCATCTTTATTGCTCGAAGAGGCAGCACCACCACTTGTTTGGCCGCGTAACTTCCCTTCAATGATTTTGTTCACGGCCTCCTTAGTTCGAAGGGCCGTTTCGTCTGCAGATGCGTCGCGGGACATCTCTACGTAGCTTTTGGAACGATGAAAAAGTCGGTTGAAAAGGAGATTGATTAGATTCTTTTTTATCTACTGAGAAAAATTATCTAAAATATTTCAAAATATTTCAAAAAAAAATTTGGCACGAATTTTTCAGGCCTCGATTACCCCGGATTTTGCGTGTGAGCTACCAGGTGGGCCAAGATCGTGGTGGAAAACGCACCAAACACTGACTCTTTTGGTTCATTAAACACTACAAAATGACTCTTTCACCGATTATATACTTCGCGGTCTACTGTGCTTCCGACTGTGTACAACCACTCGCTTCACTTGTCGCTGTGTTTGTGCTCACAGGCCGAGGAACATGATACTCCTTTGCAATTGCTCCCGCTAACTCTTCATCCTCCTCTTCTAACTCTCCCAACATTTTAAAAATATCTCCCCTAGCATAGTACTTCGGCAAGACTTCCCCTCCTCCTTCATATAGCTTGACTACCTCAGTGTCCACCACCACAAACGAAATGCCACTGCCAGGACAGTCATAATTGGCTGCCAAAAGTATTCTTTCGAGAATAGACCTCAGACCTCTTGCCCCCGTACCATTTTGCAACGATAGCCGTGCTATCTCCTTGATAGCTGCCGAGGTCACTGCAAGACGAACACCTGTCTTGGAAAAGAAATATTGATACTGTTTGACTATGGAGTTTCTTGGTTCCGTCAAAATTCTCTCTAGATCGTCTTCAGTTAGTCCGTTCAAACTGGCAATAACTGGAATTCTACCAATCAGTTCGGGAATCAGACCAAATTGAGCCAGATCCTCGGGCATCACATGTTCAAGCACATTACCTGTTTCATCTCCTAATCTCTTAGAAACAATCTTTTCCAATCCAACAAACGCACCCATAGCAATAAATAAAATGTTACCAGTATCAATTGAAAACGCTTCGCCTTTTGTAGGTGAAGCAGTTTTTTTGTTTTGTTTTTTCGGCTCAATGGTGATATTGGTTCCTTCAATCAATTTCAAAAGGCCCTGCTGAACACCTTCACCAGAAATGTCCTTAGTTCCAGAGAATACCGATGGTTTGGCCAACTTATCAACCTCATCTAAAACTATAATCCCCCTCTCACAAAGCTCAACGTCATAATCAGCTTGCGCCAGAAGCTTCTCGATACAGCTCTCAATGTCCTCACCCACATAACCGGCCTGTGTTAGTGACGTACAATCTTGAATCACAAGAGGAACTTTCAAAACCCGTGCCAGACTCTTAGCAATGAGAGTCTTCCCAGACCCGCTGGGACCAAGAAGTAGAATGTTTGACTTTTCTAGCTCTGGGATTTCGTTACCGAGTTCTAAATCGGTGTTTGCAAGCGAGAATCTCGCTTCAACAGCTTCCAGTTCTCTTTCACTCGCAAGATTCACTCCCAAGGAAAGTTCCTGCTTTAAAAGGTTTTTGGTTTTTTCGGTCTCTAATTGTTCATTCTCAGCCTGTCGAGCAAGCGAATCATTTATACGAACATAATGATTATAAACTGCCACAGACATGATTTTTTTGGGTCTGGATTGGCCAACAATGAACTTATCCAGAAAGGCCCGTAACTGTTTAGGTGTTGGCATTGTTCGTAGTTCTTCACGAAGTTTCTCCATATGTAGTTGATGGTGTGAGAGGTTTGTCGGTGGACTGGCTTTGGCAAATCCGTTTTCTATGGCGAACTTTCCAGGAGTAATAACAGACTGCTGAGCTGGCTCACTCGGTTCATCGGTCTTCCGAGCATGTATGGGTATATGAACGTTCTGATCATGTAACTCCTTATTGATCTCAAGAAGCTCTTCTATAGTTGGCGATCTGTCCACTTTTATACCACCACCTTTCGTCCCCTCCCATGTAGTCTTGTGCCTTACAACTGCTCTGGCAAAGCATTGTGCCGCCCGGGTGGTGTTGATACTGCCCAACATCGTTAAATTTGCCCAGTCCGCCTAAGGTGGTGCCTTTCATTTCTTCAAGCATTTTTTTGTTTCTCGAAAAACCCCTGGAAAATGGATTTTTTCCCCTCCCATATAAAATCACATTGATCCCCAAGAAAAAACTTGGCCCCTCTTTGTTCCTTATTTGTTCCCCTTTTTGTTCCCCGTTATCCTTTTACACACCAATCTCACATCATGTTTTGGGCAGCTTGGCTTCTTTTGTTTGCCATTGGTGTTCTGGGACACTCAGATCATCCCTCAGTTCAACTAAAACTGCTTGCAAATTGGGAAAAAACACCTTTCAGTCTAAAACTACTTGAAACAATCAGCGCTCAAAACGAATCACTATACCCTCAATTGGTTGCCAAAATTCTGGGGATTCAAGAGTTTGTTGACCCCGACTCGGGAGATCGTGAAATCACGCTCGACGAGGAATCACAACTGTCTGATGAAGAATTGTACGTGTTTGCAACTTCTCTACTAACATCTGAGTTCGACAAGGGAATCGTCGACTTCAATCTAGCAAACAACTATTTTTCTCCAAGAATAGTCGCCCATTATCAACACTACCATAACATTCCAAACCATTGCGGCGAAGAAACGACTGCCTGGGCAAAACAACTCGATAACGTCTACTGCAAAAGTGACGATGCCTTTGCCTTAAAGACTCTGCCAATCTCTTCTATTGCACGTGAAAATATGCTACTACCCTTTGACAGAATCATTGGGGAGTCAGAAAATCTTTTTGTTCTCTACGGAGATCCATCTTCCCACGATTTCAAGACATTTTTTCTTCACATGTACGAACAGGCTGTTTCTGGGAAACTTAGCTTTGTCTGGCGTTACATACCCCAATTCACCACGGAAAATGAAATAATCGGAGGTTATGGAGTAGATCTCACTCTTAAACGTACTGACTACATTGTGATTGATGATCGTGGATTAACAAAGGAACAGCAAGAAAAATTGCGTTTCGATTCAGAGACCTCTCAACAAGAAACACACTCAGAAGATTTTTTCAACAGCTACACTTCAGAAATAAGACCTGTTCCTCAAGATCAGATAGAATCTCTCGATCTTAAACTGGTCGATTACGTCTTGAAACATGCAAAAACTGCTTCGGAACAACTTCATCTCCTCACCCAGTTAGTTCATGATTTCCCAAAATACGCCTCGGAAATTGCTTCACAACCAGCACCTTCTGATGAATATTCTAGCTCTATTTTACACAATTTCCGTATTGGAATCCCCAATGGTCTTTACATCAATGGTGCACCAGCAGGTGAAAAACATTTGGGAGTGTTCGACCTTGTCAAAAAACTCAAACAAGAAAAGCATCTAGTCGATTCTCATAGTGCGCTTCACATGACTCCATCTGCTTTCAAAAACGCTGTCTTAGACTTTGCCGCACGCTCTGCGTCAGTTGTTTCGGGCGAGGACAATTCGCAAATGAGATACGACTTTAGTGAGCATTCTAAGGCTATTGTCTTTTTCAATGATGTGGAAACCGACCGTCCTTATAGTAAATACGGACCAGCAAAAGAAGTCTATATGACACCACCTGTTCCCGGTCAAATCCCTGGTGCGGCCGAAAACATTCATGAAATCATATTTGTCATCAACTTGGGAGATCCACTTCAACTTTACTATTCATTGTCAATTACCAATATGGTTCTTAGAAATCTTCTTCCTCAAAGGATTGGTGTTGTTCCTATGATTAGAACTGCAGAAGACCGCATCATAGCTGAGCAATTCCTTTACATTAAAAAAGCCCAAGGAACTAACCAAGCACTTAGATATCTATTCACTGTGAATGAAGGCCTCAATTCCGAGATTCCAGATTTGAGTAATATAGTTCAGACCGAAATTCCTACAACCACCAACAAGGAAAAACTCTTCGAGTCGATAGAAACGTTGAAATCAGAATTCTCAATTGATCGTCCCCAAGTCATCGTCAACGGTGTTTTCTATGAGTTCAACGAGCATTGGCAATACGCTTTGAGTGAGCAGCTAATCCGGGACATTGATTTTCTACATCAATCATTAGTCCAGGAAAAGATTGATTCACAAACATCTCTGAGAGATTATCTCAGACTTGATGCTTTACCAAATAGAGATCCATTGTTAACTCCAGAGAATCTTATACAAGCCGACTACAAGCCTGCTCCATCGGTCGAAACATTGAAAAATCTCTTGTCATGTGAAAATAACGTTGTTTCTATATCAACTGGTGAGTTCAATAAGGACTCGCCAACATTGACACTTGTTGGATCCATTCACCAGGAGAAGTTCAGACGGGAGATAGCCGAGGCATTGAAGTTTGTCAGCTCAAGTTCAAACATCAAGTTGAGAATAATAAACGTCTCACTTACCGACCGTTTCCGAGAACTTAAAGAGGCATTAAATAACTCAATTGATGATGCATTGATGTTTTTGGAAACAGTTTCCTCTGAGTCAAAAGAAATCGATCCTGCTGTTTCTGATATCGTTGAAGAAGTTTTCAAGTCTCCGAAAATAGACATTGATACTCGTTTCCTTTTCATTGGTGGAAGATATATCAGTTTGAAATCTCACAAGCAACTCACTCTTTCTGACTTTTCTCGTCTAGCTGCATATGAACACAAGACAAGATTATCATCCGTTGGTAAGATCCTTGTTGAAAACGCTTTCGAAACGAAAGGTGATTTCGATGATTTATTCGATTGGTTCGACTACGCTGCGTGGGTGTTAACTAGCTCTTTTTACGTTGATGACGGAGAGTTTATTCAAATCGCGTCTTTTCCTAGATATGATATGAGAGCGTTAGACTTTTCCAAATCCATCAACTGTCGGTCATCTTTTGATTCACTTTTCGATATTGTTGTTCTCATTGATCCAATAACTGAAAACTCTCAAAAACTGTTGGCATTGGCCACCATGCTTGAAGAAATGGAGTTTGTGAATTTACAAGTCATTTTGAGACCACAATTGGAAATGTCTGAAATTGTCATTAAACGATTCTACCGTGGAGTGTATCCAAGCAAAGTTACTTTCAATGAAAACCACGAACTCGTAGAGGATAATTTGTTGGCCTTTTTTGATAAGGTTCCCGAAAAAACTCTTTTTACTTCCGATATTGATGTTCCTCAATCTTGGATCACATCCATCAAAGAGGCCAACGCAGACTTGGACAATGTGAAGCTTGATATCAGTGGATCTGTCGAGGGTGTCTATGAGCTAAAAAATATAGCCATCCATGGTTTCGCCAGGGAAACGGGTTCTTTCGGAATCCCTCCAACTGGTTTGGCGTTAGAATTGCTCAATGCTAAGTCGGAGGTTTACTCGGATACAAATGTCATGGCCAATTTGGGATATCTTCAACTGAAAGCTAATCCAGGTTTGTGGAGTTTGCGAATCAAGCCAGACACTAAAAGTGACGAGATTTACTCTTTGAACGCTTTAAACGATCATTACTTGATCTCAGATACTTTTGGCGAATCAGAGCAAAGTACTTATGAACGTTCCATTTTTACCTTGGAAGGATTGACAATTTATCCTGTTGTTTCTAAAAAACCTGGTAAAGAAGATCAAAATCTGATTTTAGATCAAGAAGAAACCGAGCATGCTACCTCAAATGTTGGTTCTTTCTGGAACAAGATTACCAGTTTGATTACGAAAAAATCAAAACATGCTGACATAAATATATTCACAGTGGCAAGTGGACATTTGTATGAACGTTTTCTTGGTATAATGATGGCTTCAGTGATGAGACATACAACACATACTGTCAAATTTTGGCTGATCGAGAACTACATGTCCCCTAAATTGAAGGAGCATCTACCTATTTTAGCCGAACATTACGGTTTCGAGTACGAGCTCATTACTTACAAATGGCCAGTTTGGCTGAGAGACCAGAGAGAGAAACAAAGGACAATTTGGGGTTATAAGATTTTGTTTTTGGATGTTTTGTTCCCACAAGACTTAGACAAAGTCATTTTCGTTGATTCTGATCAAATTGTGAGAACTGACATGAAAGAGTTGGTTGACTTGGACTTACAAGGAGCTGTCTATGGGTACACGCCTATGTGTGATTCACGTACTGAGATGGATGGTTTCAGATTTTGGAAGCAAGGTTACTGGAAAAATATTCTGGGGGAAAATTTGAAGTATCATATTAGTGCGTTGTATGTGATAGATCTGAAGAGGTTCAGAAGCATTGCAGCAGGAGACACGTTGAGACAACATTACCAAACGTTGTCTCAGGATCCTAATTCTCTCAGCAATTTGGATCAAGATCTTCCTAACAACTTGCAAAGATCTATCAAGATCCATTCTTTGCCACAGGAGTGGCTATGGTGTGAGACATGGTGCTCTGATGAAGCGCTCAAAACGGCCAAAACTATTGACCTGTGCAACAATCCATTGACCAAGGAACCCAAGCTGGACCGAGCCAGGAGACAGATACCTGAATGGACGGAATACGATGACGAAATCACTGCTCTTTTGGAAAACAAGTCAGCCAAAAATACAGATCATGATGAGCTGTGAAGTGGTTGGGATACGAGCATTGTGATTCTTTATGTCACTTAACATAGCTTTTCCATATATTTTTGGTGAAGAAAATCGTTGGAGATCCTTGCACGAATCAAAAGGCTTGCTTCGCTCGTTGTTTTGGTTTTTCTTGTTGCTTTCGCTCGTCTGTTTTGCACGTCATTCCTAGTCCATCTTTCAGTAAAGATACTTAATGTACGGACTCAAGTCACCCTTCATCACCTTTGTTCTCTCATCAAGAGCTTCCCATTTTGCAATATACTCTGGATCCTTCTTTTCTCTGTTACGCTTGACAAGAATAGCAGTGTACAGCAGGATGAACACGATTGCCAAACCAGAAAATCCAATACAAATTCCCAAACCCTTTTTGTATTCAGGGGCCTCGTTATTTGGGAAAATAAATGAAGAAATGATACCCGCGATGTTACCAAAGCCAATGACAAAAGCTGTTCCAACACTCTTTCTAGTGTGACCCGCAAAATTCAGACTCAGCCAGCAGAGAACAATAGGCATACAAGTGTATAATCCAGAAGCTAGGAGAAAGCAACCAGCGTACTTAACATTGTAGTGAGAACCACCTGCAAGGACCATGGAAAAACCTGAGATGGCGACGATATTTGCAAACAAGGCGAATGGAAGACGTATTTCGGCGAAATCAGAGGCAAAAGCAAGTATCATAGACATTCCGAGCGATGCTAACCACGGATAAATCGAATGAGCTTGGGCATCCATGGCGCTGTAACCTAAAAGTTTGATGATAGTTGGAGCAAAGTAAGCATAAGAGTACGATGGAACAATCAAACAGAAGTAGATAAGAGAAGCAACATACAACATTGGATCTTTAAAAACTTGCAAGACATCATTCCAGGTTTGCTTAATCTCAAATCCTGAGTTACCAGAGTGAACCTCCAACTTTTCTTTCAAGAACTTGGTTTCGTTAGCATTGAGGAATCGGGCTTGTTCTGGGAAATCAGAAATAAAAAAGTAAAGAATGAATCCGAGACCAGTGGTGAAGGCACCTTCAACAATGTAAATCCATTGCCAAGCAGACAGTCCGTGGACGCCGTCCAAATCATGTAATCTGTAGGACAACGCACCACCACAACCAGCAGCAAGACAGGTACAACTGAAAAAGATGGAAAATCTACGCTGTGCTTCTCTTTTGGTGTAGAAATTTGCCATGATGTAGAATATACCAGGGAAACTACCAGCTTCACAAGCACCCAAAACAATTCTAGTACCCACCAGATCACCAAATGTCTTGACATAAGCAACACAGATGGTAACAACACCAAATAAGACAATCATAGCACTCATCCACAAGTGTGGTTTAACAATCTTCAAGCAATAATTCGAAACAACGTCAAAAATAACATATGGAACGAAAAAAACAGTTAATGCAGTGTTGAATTGTTGTCCATGTAACCCCAAAGCGGTTTCTATACCATAAACTTTGGCATTAGAAATATTCACTCTATCGAGGAAAGCAAGAAAATATAACACACAAAACGGTGGAACAACACAAAAGTCAATTTTCCACATCAACTTCTTATGGTTAATACCATATTGTTCAGCAAGTTGACTGACTCTTGAAGCCTTTTCATATTCTGATAATCCAACTCCAGAAACTTCAAGTTCCTTAATGGAGTATTTAACCTCGGTTTCGGACCCTTTTTCGATACTAGGAATTGACGACATTTTTTACCTCGATTTCGTAAAGAATAGTCCCATTGGTCTGACCTGGGGAGGGCTTGAGTTCTCATATATATACAAAGTGTAAATAACTCTAACTTGATAAGATCAAATGCGTATAATCATTTGCAGACCTCTCTTATCCGGACTGCAAACCTTTTTTTTAGGTTATTTGTGGGGAAAACCGAAAAAAAAATCAGCAGGGCCCTTCTTAAATGAAGATAACAGAGCCCTGATGTCTGCAATCCAGGTAAAATAGACTGGGCACTGATGAGCCATAAGGACCAATCCAGATAATTGGGCATTGTCTGGGCACTGAGCAATAAGAAGAAACGTCAAGCAATGATAAGCGATGACCAGTGAAAAGTAAAATTGTTATTAACTCTTGACTGATCTCCAGCTCACCCCAACTTCATTTTCTTCTTCACGGTGTACGGATGCTATATGAATAATATTTGTGTGAATCTATAGAGAGCTACCATTGATTAGGATCGATTCCTTGTTGTCTCATGAGCTTTTTCTTTTCCTTTTCCTCTTTTCTATTGAATTTGGTGTCATCTGGATTGAAACCTGCTTCTGTTGAGCCCCAATATGCCCATTTTGGTGTCTTAGCAATATAGTCCATATCGTTGAAACTTTCACCACTCTCTAGCAAGTTGAAGAACTTTGGATAGTCGATATGAGTGTACCATTCACCGTTGATCTTGAACTTACGTTGGGCAACAAGTATACAGCAAGAATGAGCATGTTCAGCTGCAATATCATAGTCCAAACCTCTGTTATTGAGCTCCTCGTTAAGTCTAACAACGAAATTTTGACACTCTTCGTAAAATGGAATGTTTTGCATGGTGAGTGGATTTCCGTTGCCTGAACTTGAACCGCAGAATGTGGCTCCCTTGATTTCGATGAGCGATGGTTCGGCTTTTTCAACAAGATCCGCATATGCCTTAGCATCGGACATATTGAAACCTTTAACGAGGGTGAGTCTGAAAACAGTCCTTTGATGAGACTGCACAGTCTTCAAAATATCAAGACATCTGTTGAGTCTTTCCCAATAGTCTCTGAAAAGTGGTCTATCCACCACTTTCAACTCTTCTTTTGTTGGAGCATCGATCGAGACATACAGCTGAGTCACCTTGTTGAGAGTTTGTAGTTGGTCAGGGTGTTGAGCATTGCAAACAAGGAAAGAAGAGATGTGTTTTTCGTGTAACATACTCAGGAATTTGTTAATATGAGGATAGAAGATTGGCTCACCAACAAGTGAAAGAGCACAGTGTCTGACATTGAAAGCTTCATTGAATCTGTCAGCAGAGACACCAGGAACGCCTCGCATCTGTTTGATCTTCTTGTAATGAGCTGCTAGCGCTCCATCCAGAATAACGTCTGGCTCATCAACTTCCCAACGCCACGTAGTTCCAACAGGATTCGTGCCGTGTCTCCAGCAAAAGACGCACTTGTTCGAGCACGACAAAGAAGGTGTTGCCTCCATACAAAGATGGGACTTGATACCATAAAAGGCAAATTTATAGCAAGAACCTCTGCCTCTCAAAGCAGATTTGGTCCAACGACAAATTTTAACACCAGAATGCGATCCAATAACTGTATAACCTTGTTTTGTTAAAGATTTATAAGTTGGAGATCCGTCTGCAACCATTTGTTTCACGTCTCTAGTAGCTTCGGATTTCATTATCTTACCCATATCTTCAACATCGACAAGTGTTCCTTCGTCAGAGGATGATTCGCCTGCAGCTTTATCATCAGCCTCATTGTCACTGTCATCATATCCATCGTCTTGACTAACGAATGGTTCAGGATCTTTAAGAATTTCCATCAAAGATTTCGACCACTCTTGAACTTTTGAATCTCCGCCTGTTTTGACGCAAACCTTTCCTAACGGGAAAATCCGTTGTGCTCCCAATTTAGCAATAAGTTTATCGGCCAACTCAGATTGGTAGCAGAATTTTTCCGGCCATGATTCCAGGTCTCCAAGTCCCAGAACTGCAAAACCAGACAGCTTTTTCAGTGGATGTTTGTCGATTCTGAAATCTGTGGCAGTTTCGTTCAAGAAGTCAAGGAAATAGTCGATTGGAGAGTCGGTTTCGTAAGACGGAAGAACAAAAATGTACGCCAGATTTTCGACATCTGGTGTCTGAACAAAATAATCATCCAAGTCATCAATATCTTCGTCCATATTGATCAACTTTGGAGCTTTTCCCAAGGTTGAAATCTCGTTGCAGATTAACTTAGCTGCACGAGCGGAGGCTCCAGTTAGAGAAGAGTAAAAAATAAGAAACTGAGATTCCGAGAGGGGGGAAGCAGCAACCACCATGTTTGAAGTGGTTTTCTTAGTAGCAACTGGTCCAGCGGATTTGATCACTCTGGGAAATTTCTTAGTGCCGGAGGTTTGGCCGGTTTTTCTTCTGAGAGGCACTGCTCCGTTGGCTAGAGGGGCAGACGAACTTGTAGAATTTGCAGAGCTGTCAGAACTCTTTGGATTAAATGAATAAGTGAAATCGATTTCCCTATCCTCATCGTCTGAAGGGCCTTTAGGAGTGCTAACCGGTTTCAATTCAACCTCACTTGGCTCGAAGATTTTTGGACCTAAAAGGCATAAAAGGCCAATAAGTAACACAACAGTCCATCTTCCACCGGAAAACAGGTATATTGAGGCAGCTAATAATCCGATTGCTGTAAGAGACATGTTGTGGGATAATTATTCAAGCTTCAGATCTGATCAACGTCTGCAAAAGATTGAAAAATTCTGAAAAAAATTTAAAAGGGTTGGGGGAAAAAAAAATGCTTACGTAAGATAGCTTACGTAAGATAGTTTTTTGATTTCGACTTTCAGAGAGATATAGTGTTTCTGAGTTTGGTGAAACATGATCCTGTAGTGATTGTCACGTGATTGATCAAGTGGATTGGTTCGACTCGGTTTGAGTCTAATCGTTACGGCTCTTCCGTCTGGCAACTGATATTTTATCGCGGGCTATACTTTCATTGAATGTCGCTTCTACATTGTCAGTAAATGAGCAAGCGACTATGAGTGCACCGAACTTATATTGCGAGATCTTAGCTCTACATAGGAATGATATTCTAACATGCTGATTATCTAAGCACCGGAAATTTTTGAAAAAGAAACTTTCTGTCGCATGCTTTGCTCCAAGCTACAGCCGTTCAAGGCAAAATCCCACGTCAAATAAAAGTTTAAGTTTTGCTGAGGTACCAAAATCTCCTCCAAGTTTAAGCTAGGCCACCTAGGTTTACGGACACCGACATCTACCGAGCCAAAATAGTTCCCGAAATGCCTCGAATGATACGAACGCGACGATCACGCAATTTAGCCGGGGCAACAATATTAGCGTTATCTTACAAGATTTCCTTTTAAAAAGTCGTTGGAGTGTGCATTTTGCTGGGCATATTTCGTACGGCAATGGGACACCAAAAATATTTTTGTTATGTATATGCGAGCGGCTGCAGGGTCTCTTTACTTTTTTCAGTGTATTTTACTGGCAAATTTATCAGTAGTTACCCGAAGGTGGGTAGTTAGTGCATTGTTCCGTATGCACAAGCACAATAGAAGGAAAATTATCAGGGAAGCCTTTGAAAATGAAACTGTGGCGTCTTCTCTTAAGTAGAGAGATTTTAGCTGTATCTATACTTCAGATAAAATCAACTATTTTGCCGGTTGACAGTGTTTGTTCGAAGAATATCGGTATCTTTCTTCTCTGTAGACCTTACCATCTGTTTCATCATCGTTGCACACAAATAGACACCCTATTTGTGCTTGCCTCCACCAAATTTTACTAATTATGTCTCAAGAAAAGAAAGCGGAAGCAGGAGACGAGGTTGCTGAGCCAAAAACCACTGTCTCGAGGATCGAGATCGAAGAGCTCGTCCGTCAAGAAGAAACTCCTACGGTTCCTCACTGGTACGATGCTTTCATCCGTCTTTTCTACTGGTACCCTTCGTACATGTACGACAAAAGGGAGAGAAAGTTCCTTGTGAAGCTCGATACCTGTTTGCTTATTTATGTGTGTTTGTCATACTTCACGAAGTCGCTTGACAAATCAAACCTTTCGTACGCTTACGTTTCAGGTTTGAAGGGTGATATTGGGTTCAACGGTAACGATCTTTCGTACGCCAAGTCGCTCTACTCTGCTGGTTATATTGTCTCTATGGCCGTCGGTACCTTGTTGGTCACGCAACGTTGGGCCCGTTTCTTACTACCATCTTTTGAGCTTTTGTGGGGTGTTTTGACTTTCTGCGGAGCTGCAGTCTCCCAGCCAAAACATCTTTTCGCTTTGCGTTTCCTTATTGGTTTCTGTGAAGGTATTGCATTCCCTTCATCGGTCTACATTATTGGTAGTTGGTTCACCAGAGATGAAGTTTTCAGACGTGTGATGGTTTTCTCTGTTTCTTCCAGTTTGGGAGGTATGTTCTCTGGATATCTTCAGGGAGCAGCCTATGACAACCTTAGCGGAAAGGGTGGTCTTGCCGGTTGGAAATGGGGATTCATCATCGACGGTATTATCACCGTTCCTGTTGCTCTCTTTGGTTTCTTCATGTTCCCTGGTCCATTACAAGCAAAGTCTCAAAAGGATACCAAGCCTATTTGGTGGATGACTGAAGACGAGTACGAGATCGCAGTTGAGAGACAGCAAAAGAGTGGTGTTGATGGTTCTAGACAGTACGATATCAAGATTGTTCGCAAGACTTTCATGAACTGGCATATTCACTTCTTCGCTACATTCTGGGTTCTGTTGAACGTTGTTTCTCTTCCAGACGGAACTGCCATGCCACTTTGGCTTGACTGGGAACGTGAGCATAATGGACGTTTCACGGTTTCGCAGGTCGACAACTACACTACTTTCCAATCCGTTATCAGTATTGTTGCACAATTCTTTTTCGCTGGTTTGTCAGACTCTTATTCAATCTATCCATTCCTCAGTATTGTGCAATGCTGTTTCATCATTTCTTACTCTTCTCTTGCGGCTTGGAACATTCCGTACGGTTGGAAATGGGTTTGTATGCTTTTGATCGGTCTGGATTCGGTCAATCAGTCTATCGTTTCTGGTTGGATCAACAGAGTTTGTCGTCACGATAGTAGAGAACGTGCGATGGTTATTGGTTACTCTGATGCCGTGTCCCAAGCCATGAACATTTGGACAAACATTGTGTTTTATCCAACCAGTGATTCACCAGAGTTCCATCTCGGTTTTATCATTTCCACAGTCGGTGCCATCTTGATGCTTTTCCTTCCTCTTGTGGAGATTTTCCTTGTGAAATACGATACCAAGAAGTATCTTGCCAAGAAGGAGGAAGAAGTTTTGGCTAATGAGAACAAGGTCTTGGTTGAGGGTTCACTTAATGACAAGTCGGATAAGTCTATCTAATTAGAGGTATATTAATAGTGCGTTAATACATTTGAATCGATAAGCGATCGAACGATCAGCTACGAGCGAAGAGACTCGTTCAAGCTATAGGACGTATTTGGTGGCACGGAGTAAAGGGAGACATAAATGTGAGCTCTATCACAAAGGTCGATTGAGGTCGATTAATGGACACATTTATTATGCAAATGATCGCCCTGGCCACGAAGTAGAATCGTCATCGTCGGCATAGTCTTCGCGACATCCTGCTTCCGTGCGTCAAAAAAGGTTTTCTACCCGTTTCAAGAAACCTTTGTTATCAAATTTTCGATGCGAAAACTGACGGGCGGATATCAGGTGCCACTAGGGTGAACTGTTTGCTTATTTTTGGCTATTCTAGCAAGAACCACTTCAGAAGTTTATCTGTTCACCCCGTGGAGTCAGCCCGTTATCACAAACTCTTGGCAACGCCGCCCGATCTCTTCCCGGAGATCTGCAATGGGATTTTATCCATTTTAGGAAACCCTCTTTTATCGAAATTTATTTGGTGCTGCGATTCCTGGGCGGAGCCGGGGCTTGAATCCAAATCGCTCGCTAATCAATCGTGACTCTTGCGGTTGGGAAATTGCGATGGCGGGAGTTGAATGAGTAGAGTTGCTGATCGGTACCCGACGATATAACGGTTAAGCGATTTTATAGTAGATTACGCAACAATCACTGAACCTTCTGGTTTGCACAGCTCCGCACTCAATCTCTTATCCAGATACATTCTAGTAGGGAGCAGGCGAAACATAGTAGTCACCTGAACGGACGATTGATTCGGTTTGCTCGTCATTCGCTTCGATTGTCTTTGGCTTGTCACGTGCTCGTTGATTCCCCAATTTGGCTAAATCCGCACCAGGGCTGAGTTTTTAAAACCTCACTTCCGGATATCTCGTGCGCAAAAAACTTTATATAACCATCTCTGACCCTCCCAAATCAGTTCAGTTGGCTTAGTTAGATCCCAGAACGCCAAGAACTCACAACAATGTCGTACCTTCATAGGTTTTATGACGAAATCGGACTCCGAACTGTTGTCAATGCACCATGGAATATCAAAGTTATCTTCTGTCAGAGAATCATCAGAGGTCTTTCATACAGTGGTATCAACATCATATTGGCCATTTATTTGAAAGAAGTTGGTTTTGATCCAGGATCCATTGGTGTTTTCATCGCCGTTGGATTCCTCGGTGACTTGATCAAGACTTCTTATTTGGGCTTGATCGTCGATAGTGTCGGTCGTAGAAGACTTATGGGCTACTGTTATCTGGTCATGTTTGCAACCAATATGATTTTTTACTTGGTTAGATACAGACCGTTGCTATGGATCGTTGTTTTCTGTGGTATTATCTCAACCGGTGGTGTCGAGGTTTCGATTTTCCGTCCAACTGAACAGAGCGCAATTGCCCAAATGGCTGAAATTTCTGAACGTTCAGATTACTATTCCTGGTATGCCTTCATTGGAATCTTGGCCCAAGCAGTCGGTAGTGGTATCAACGGCTCCTTGATCTATTATCTCCAGACCAAACTCGAATGGTCTGACTACAACGCTTATAGAATCGTGTTTCTGGGAACCGCTTTGCTATCTCTGCTGCTATATTTCACTAGAATGGCATTGACTTCAGAGATCGAATTGCCCCAAAAGGTTTCTTTAGCTGAAGATGAAGAAGACTCCAATAAACTCACCATTGACGAGTCTGAAGTCGTCGAAGAGAACAAACCTCTCACTGTCATGACACTCATGCAATCACCAAATCTCGGAAAGATCTTGAGAATCGTGTTCCTCTATTTTGTTGATATCTTCTCAAAGGCAATTGTCTTGGACTCATGGCTCAGTTATTATATTGTTGAAAAATTCCAGGCTGATACAAAAATGGTTGGTAACTTATTTTTGGCTGCCAACTTCATCTCGGCCCTTTCGTCACTTTCGGGTACAATCTTCTGCAAAAGATATGGTCCAATCGAGACTATGATTTTCACCCATTTCCCTTGTTCAATCTTTGTCTTTTTGATCCCATTTGCAAATACTATGGGTATGATGTTTTTCCTAGTTATCATGAGATCAATCTTCAAAAGTATGGACATGGGATCAAAGACTGTCTTTTTGACAGCAGTGGCCGCAGACAACGAACGCTCAGCAGCACTGACGTTGCAGAACTCGCTCAGAACGTTTGGACAAGTTATTGCTCCTATTCTTACAGGTTTGCTGACCGGTTATAATTTGCAATGGGCCAGTTTCCTCTTTAGTGCCGGTATTAGAGTGGCCATCTATGAGTGTGGTATTATGGTGTTGTTCTGGAATGATAGACACAAGTTCAAGAAATAAGCATGACACGAGTCGTGCGAGCTATGGTTGAATAGCTGAGATAAGACAAGCAATCGACGCGTCGATCGACGCGTCGACAATGACGATTTATGTCTGTTTTCGCTTTTTAGCCGGAGGTTCATCCACCTCTCTCTTTATTATGGGATTCTCGGGACTCTCAAGTTTGCTTCTGTTGCTTCTCTCATTCTTCATTTCCTCCTCCCCCTCCTCCTTCACTTCCTTCTCCCCCTCCTCCTTCACCACCTCTTCCTTCTTAGTTAATTCATTTGGTCTTATCCACCTGTCTAGGGGACCTCGCTTCTCCCTCTTTGGTCTTGTAAACTCCTTTCTATCGTACTTAACATTCCCAACATCTCTGCTCACTTCATACCATACCAAATTCTCGGTTGCAGGGTTGAAGAGATGTTGAATTTCTGACCAACTTTTCTTCGGATCCAGCCAGTCAAAGAAACTCTCATTAGTTGGATCTAGTAGCAATGGCACTCTAGGATGCAGCCATTTCAGTTTTTCCGGTGCTTCACAAGTGATTATTGAATATTCGCATCCATTGTCTGTCACAGAATAGAGCCCAGCAAGAAGTACCAAATTATCGTCCTCTCTTTTGATGTAGTACGGAGTCTTTTTCTTGCACCATTCATAGTATCCTTTGATTGGGATGACACATCGATGGTTTTTCAATGTCTTCCAGAGCTTGCTGGTGGCTACAGTTTCGAATCTGGTGTTGAATGGGGTGATGAATTTGGCGGAGTTTTGTCCGTAAGGCGAAATTCCCCATTTCATATACTGGATAGTGTAACTCTGGTTTGCTGGGAGGTACACCGGTTCAATTGCGGTCGGTGCGATGTTGTATTGGTGGGAGGACTGGGGGGGTTGGCCACTGAGCGAAGGAATAGGGAGGTTGAGTTTACCGAATTCCTGGGGAAGTTGGTTGGGATCAACCGGAAGAGCGTAGCGTCCGCACATTCCAGAGTTGTTCAATCAGTGGAGCAACTAGGACGTATAGCAGTGGCAAGTTGTAAAGTATGCCAAACACACGATTCCCGGAGAAGGTTAAAAACCCCTCGATAAGGCTAGAAAATATGGGGAACATCGACGCGTCGCTCTTACTGACCCATACTCTTATTGGCAGACATTTGTAATTTTTCGTATTCTCCAGGAAAAAAAAACATGTTTAACCTACTCCAAATCTGAATTCTGACTTAACCAACCATACGCCAGACATGTACAGGAACCTTTTTAGAGCTGGTAAGTTGGCGAAAGCTACACATCCAAGGCTAGCACAGCCAATGGTGAGGTGGAGTTCGTCTCCGTCCGACATCAGCAAACAACCGTCACTTAATCAATTTCAAAATCCAAATCGTCCTCCCGTCAGCGGAGACGTAATTCTTTCACAGGGTCAAATAAGGACACCACCGCCACCATTCAGTGGTCCAACTGGGCCAATCGGACCAACCGGGGGGAAACCTCGCCGTTTCCTCCGCAGGCCAGATTTGGCTGTTCTCTGGCTCATTGTTACAGCTGCCATCGGAGCCACCACTGTTCAAACGATCAGAGAGTATCTCGACACAATATACAGTGATGAGATTGCCGATGTTCTCAAAGAGGCTCTCACTGCCGAATACAACGGTAATTCTCAAGAAGCATTGGCTCTGTACAAAAGATGTCTTTCTGTGTTGGACGATGAAGGAACTTCTGAGTTGAACCAAACGTACACGGGGATTGTTCTCAAAATCGCCGAGATCTATGAGGGTGATGGTAACTACAATAAAGCACTTGAAGTGTACAAAACTGTGAGTGACTTTCTTGCACTCCGATTGAGTGACACCACGAAGATGACCGACAAACAGATCAACATGCACGTTCAACAGAGTTTGGTTGCCACGATGAGATACACCACTTTGCTAACGTCAGAGCAACGAATCGAGGCTAAGAAGGCGTTGTTGGTGAGCATGATTTATGCTCTGGATAGAATTTGTCAGGTTCATCCACCATTCTTTTCAGTTTTGGAGGAGCACTTGAGCACGTGTTGTGTTGATTTGATTGCGCTAGAGGACAAAAGATTGATTGAATTGCCACGTCCGGTTAAAGAGGTGATTAAATCTGTCATGAAAAGGAAAAACGGATCACCGATTTTCCCGGAAAGAACCTCACCAGAGATGAAATTGTATACTTCTTGCGGAGAGGCATGGCCGAATTTCACCAAAGACCTTGTGTCTGCCAGAGATTTGTATGTTGATATGTTATTGGAGGAAGAGGAGTTCAGATCTGCTTCGGCTCATACGCAACAAAACCTGATGTTGATGCAAAGCTGTGTTGATGAACCGGGTAAGCTCTCGATGACATTGATGAAACTTGGATATATTTCATTTGCATTGGCCCAGTCGTTGGGCTTGGATGGAGAGCTAGCTGGTGGTAATAATGATGCACATGAGGTTGTGGAGGTGTTGAAGAAATTGAAACTTGTCCCTGGTGGTGTCGATGACGGACAACTGGAGACGCTACTGGAGCAACAAAGCGACGCCGCGTTGCGTGCTTCGGAGACGTCTTTTTTGGAAGCAATCAGATTAGGAGGAATGATTAAAGAGGCTTCGTACAATACTGCCACGCAGATTCCAGAGTTTATTGAGATGGGGTTGCAGTTGTCTGAGTTGGTCAGTTGTGGCTATTTGGGAATGATGAGGTTGCAGGAGGGCAGATTGGAAGAGTGTACCAAGTACCTGTTAAGAGCCAGGGGATTGGCTGTGAAGTATAAAGCGGAGGATTGGGTGAAGGACATTGATGGCGTGTTGCAGTTTATCAACGAGCGAAGCGAGTCAACAAACTAGGCAAGTCGTCCGGTACCTCACCTTCGCATCGTGCTAATTCTGTATATAGTATGAATCATCCATATCTTAGTATTAAACGGCTACACTTGTTGGTTGAAGATTGTCAGCGGAGTGCGTTATTCTGCTATAAATTGATAGCTACCAAAATCGAACTGAAATCTGCTACCAAAGTTTTACTGCGAAAATGGAGCTGGATTCTTCTTCCTAAGTTCCGCTGAATTCTTTTTCCAGTTCATCGAGTAGAGGTCGATTGACTCGAATTGCCGGTTTGGTTGCCAGTGGTTACATTTGCTGATCTTCAAGCACTCGAGCGATCTACCGGCTCTCTACCTCTTGCTACTCGCACCGACAGTTGGTTCATCTCCTTATTTACGGCTGTGCAAAAAATATAAATTTTTCAGATAAAATTTTTTTATTTTATTTTACATCTCCTTCAACTGTACCACCATCCCATCGAACACCACTTTCGACATGTCATCAGCCAGAGAAAGAGTCGTCCACGTGAGAAATCCAACCCTCCCAGCACAAACGACGCCCGAACAGCGTTACTGGAGAGGATTCACCTCGTCCCAGCTCGTCAAAGAACACAATTCAGTTACCCACATACATTTCGATCCAAACTCACCACATGATTTTGCAGTTACTTCATCAACAAGAGTGCAGGTGTTCTCTTCCAAAACAAGAAAAGTCACTAAAACATTTTCCCGTTTCAAGGATACTGTTTATTCCGGAGGGTTCAGACATGATGGTAAACTTCTCGTTGCAGGTGATGCTTCCGGTTTGGTTCAAATATTCGATGCTATACATCCAAGAACGCTGTTGGTCTCCATCAATGCGTCATCCCACCCAACACATGTGACCAAGTTCCATCCAATCAACACAACCCAACTTTTAACCTGTTCCGATGACCGTGTTGCTCGTTTATACGATATTTCAAACAGTCAAAAACCAATCATCAGTTTCTCAGAGCATGAAGATTATATTCGTACCGGTCAATTTATCCCAGGTTCATCAACAAATCTGATTGTGACAGGTTGTTACGATAATTTCATTCGTATTTTCGACGCCAGAGTTGGTTCCACTCCTGTTGTCAAGTTCAATAATGGCGATCCAGTCGAAGATTTGCTGTCCCTCAACCCTACAAATCTTGTCTCAGCAGGTGGCTATGCTGTCAAGACCTGGGATCTTACCGCTGCAAAGAACTCAAGATCTTTGAGTAATTTCAGCAAGACCGTCACGTGTCTGAGCGATGCTGGTGAACGTGGAGTTTTAGCTGGATCTATCGATGGTCACGTGAAGGTGTTTGACTCATCCTCAGTCAACTGGGAGGTGAAGTTTGGCTGGAAATTCGGCAGCGGAGTTTTGAGCTGTGGTGTTTCTCCAAATCACAAACATCTGGTCGTCGGTCTCAACTCAGGACTTTTAACCATCCGTACCCGTAAAACGGAGCCAAAGGTCAAACAGGGAGAGAAACAGCTCAAGTCGCACGCTTTTGCTCGGATGATGCGCGGATCCGAGTACCATGGAGAATCAGAGTACAGAATAGTCGATGATAAGACCACAAATAACAAGAAGCTGAAACAGTTTGAAAAGGATTTGAATAGTTTCAAGTGGGCAGAAGCTCTAGACCACGCTCTTATTTCAGGTATGTCGAAAGATCTCACGATTACGTGCCTCGAGGAGCTGAAAAAGAGAGGTAAAGTTAGAGTCGCTTTACTCGATAGAGATGAATCCACATTAGAACCATTGCTCACTTGGTGTTTCAAGTCGATCAATGATTCGAGAAATGTTAATATCATTGCCGATTACCTCACCTGTGTCTTCGAAATGTATGGAGATCTCATTGAAAGACAGCCAATCTTGGAAGAGTTGATTTGGGGAATCCAGAAGAAGATTGATGCTGAGGTGGTCAAATGTCAGGAGGCGCAGAAGATCAATGGTATGTTGGAGTTGTTGAGTGCATAGGCAACAAACAAACCACAAGCCAAGCGAATTGTTTGCGAGTCGCTTGCACACAGGGGCAAAGCGAGTGGTTCAACTGGTCATTCTAAGTTGGGTGTCAGGTGTACAATGTATAGTAAATTACTGAGACTACTAAAGTGAAAACATTGTAATTCTTAATCATTAAAACATAAGTCTACATGACTTGCACAACCCACTCTGCTAGCTCTGCTGGCTGTAATTGTTGTTCAGTTCCTCCTCCTAAACCTACCCCCCTTCTTCTTATTTATATTAAGTCGAACAAAATTGTTCGACAGCGGATGCTTTCCGGTGGATTTTTGGTCTTTGTAATCCACCTTTTTCCTCTCATAAATCTCCTCCACTCCTTCCTCTTCATCACTGAGATTGTCGATCTCGTCGTTACCACTACCCTCATCAGCGTCGTCGTCTCCACGACGACGTTTGATACGTTCCATCGCGGCTTCATCCATTTCCTTGATGATTCCACGCAAATCCACATTCTCCATTTCGTCTGGCGTCGTGTCTGGACCTGAAGTCTTGAGTTTGACTCTACGGGTGGTTCTCTTTATAGTCTGCGTCCGTTTACGAGAGGTATCTTTTTTGTCCTGATTCGGGAGGTCAGGGATTTCTTCAACCTCATCTTCCTCGGCATGAACTTCTTCAAGCATCACCTCATAAGCATCTTCGTCATCGTCAACGTCATCAAATTTCAAAGTCTTTCGAAGCGATTGAACCTCCTTATTCAATTCAAACAGCGACTTGCCACCAACCCTTCGGATCACAGGACTAGGCTCAATGAATCGACCAGGAGAAACCTCTACCGTCTCCGTACCCTTGACAGGACGTTTCTCAGGGCTTGGAACACCAACGTACCTACCTGAAGTCTGCGAGTCCATTCGAAGATACGCTGGTGTTTCTTCTTGAGCCATCTCTAGTTTCCTGCTAACAGGGGTTTTCAGTGGTGATTCAACCGGGAATAGTAATTTCCTATCAACTTTTTTCGTTGGAGTTTTGAATTGTTCGGGTGAGCCCATGGAACCGGTAGAATCTGTCATTCGCTTCAACGGACTTGTCTTTTCAGGAGACTCTCTCACGTCAATATCAAAGATCCCCAAAACACGCCCTTCCAATTGTGGAGTCGGACCTATCTCTTGCTCACTATCATTTTCCTCAGATTCATTAGGTGAAACTATCTGTTCTTCTCTCTTTGGTTTATTCGCACGTTTCACTTCTTCGATTGTCTTGGTGCCATCTTTCAACTGCGCTATTAATCGCTTCACTTTGTGATATTTCTTGAATAGTGGTGCAATGTCTCTATCTGATCTGATAGCTTCAGCTGATGGTTTACATTTGTTTTTGCTGAGATAGTCATATTCCCACCGTTTTGTTTGATATTTCAGCTCCTTGAGATACTCTTCAAGCTTGAGAATCTCTTTCCCCATAGTGATACAAGACGTTAGGCGCCTGTATCAGTCAGTATAGCACCACTTCTTCAATATTTCTCTATCTACTTTTTTTTTTCTACACGAAAATTATAACGCGTCTTGTTGAAATATTCCATTCCGTTATATAAAGATATTATCTGGTAGAGGTTTATTTGGGGAATTAAATCAGGAAGAACAAAAACGAGATGAAGAATAAAACAAAGGTCTATTTCTTTAAGAAAAATACACTGTAGGACGAGCCAATAGCGAGTCAATGATGAGCAAAATGAGTTAAAGCGACTTTCATATAACTCGCATCTCGAGAATTCCTCGCAGCTTCCTGGCCTAATCCTCACAAACAACTCGCACAATTTACTCGGCTCGTTGCTTGCTCGTCGCTTGCTCGTCGTCCGTTCGTCGCTTGCTCGCCTACTCCAATGAAGGCTCCTCGGCTGCCTCCTCGACAACCTCTTCAACAGCAGCAGCAGCAGCAGGCTCGTTATTTTCAGCTTGTCTTGGATTGGATTGTTCATGTTCATGGAAAATCCTCTTTGAAGACTCAGAAAGGAACTTCAATTGCTCCTCCATGAACGAATCACACAATGACTCTCTTGGAGAATTTTCAAATGCCTTGAAGTTCATCTTCTTATCACAAATATAATGGTTGATAACATTCCAAATGAATGCTTCAAGATCAAAGTCAAAGGTTGGGAAATCTTCACCAAGGTTTCTAATCTTATTACCTTCCAAGTCATAGGTGAAACGTCTATCCATGATGGTGAATGGATCCATCTTTGGATCGTGAACGTGATAGAACAAGACTTTCGAGTTCGATGGGAGGAAGTAATTTAGGAAGAACTTATCATAGTTATATTCAAAACTGTCACCTTCTTGAGCAATTGCATTTTCAATATTCTTTTTCACATTTTGCAAATTTTCGTAATCAACAAGTGGATCGTACTGAATAATTGACGAGTGTTCGTAGTTTTGTTCATGATTATACCAACCATAAGCTCTGTCGGCCATCTTGTAGACTTGGTAGTATTTCAAACCATAATAAGTTGCAGCAGCGACAAAAGTTTCTTTATCACCTTCACCAGCACCACCTTGAGATAACAATGGATAGTAACCGTAAGGACCATCAAAGTTGTAATACAATGACAAAAGAAGAGTACGGAAATGAAGTTTCTTGTTGATAAGCATTTCACCAGATTCGGTGGTCCATTCTGGCAAAGTACCTTCTCTGTCATGGAAAGGAATTTCTCTGTAAGGATCAGCAGATGGGTTCGAGTAGTATTTTGGATCAGTGAAGTAATCATTGAGATAACGGACACGCTTGTTGCTAACTTCTTGACCTGTGATTTGGTAAAACAATGGTGAAGTCGTTCTTCTCCAGAAATCTGGCCATGTGATCATTTGGTAATCCTTGTACAATTGGGATTTGAACAGCGGATCTGGGTTGTGAACAGGGAAAGTATCAGAATCCAAAAGGAAAGCGTTCTCAAATGAGGAAGCAAACAAAGCAAACACCTTATATTGATAACCGCTGACTTCGAACTTCTTCAAAGTTTCCTTACCGAAGACTCTGTTCATCTCAACACAACGAGCATTGAGGGCAGGCAAGATCTGGTCACAGAACTCGAACTCGTAATCAGAATCGTTTGGCAAGATAACTTCAACTGGCAGGGTGGAGCCTAACTTTCTGAGAGTTTCAATACCAAGTAACGAGAACCACGAGTACTTACCACCACCAACGATAACGTAACCATCGCCTTCGTAGAAGCTTGGAACGATATTTGGGAGGCCGCTGACAACGGTTTCGTGTTTCAAAGTCAAATCGTTAACGAACTGTGAAGGGAAGTTGACGAATTGGGAGCAGATTTCTTCACTCAGCAAGTCCCATGTTTGTGCGTAGAAAAGAACATTCTCAATGAATGGTTTACCATCTTTCAAGACTTTTCTCTCTTCCAATGGGAAACTGAGCTGATTCTTCCTCATGAGCTCGAAAATCTCAGTGAAGAAGTTTTGGAATGTAATATCACCTTTGATAACATCACCAGGTTTGATTTTACTCATTGATTCTTCTGTTGGTGATTGGTTTCCGGTCAATGGCAGCGACCGGTCGTCTGTTCTTTGGCCCTTGGACTCGTCGATCGACGACGACTTTGAGCCTTTCGTATTTCCGGTTGATCCACCGTTAATCACACCATCTTGAGACGGATTGAAGTATAAGTTTTTCAATTGGTCGGCATCTTGTGGTGTCGACGAGGCTCTTGCGGAGTCAACGTCACTTTCAGTCGACGTGGTTGGGTCGGTTTTGGCCTTGGAAATGCCAAAAGATTCTGGGCGCAGTTTTGCAAACTGTTGTGGACTAGTAGTCGATGACAAGATAAGTACCGAACATATTATAGCAACCGCAAGAAGAAGCGTCTTGGCTCTTCTGTTTCTTGCAAACAGCATGGCGCGCGATGTATGGCGGTGGAAAGCGGTAACGGATGCTTAAACCGGGTATGGAGGGTGACAGCTAACACAAAGGTTGATATGAAATTGCCAATGGACAATTAGTTGTAAGCAACGATTAAAATACAGCAACAGCAGGGCACAGCACAGCACAGCAGAGCAGAGCAGAGCACACGAGCCGCGGTAGTTTGTTGTTTCGAACCAGCTAAGTTAGTAGCACTGAAGAAGGACAACAGGACAACAAGATAAAGGGTTGAAAACAGACACGACTTGCTTAACGACGAAAAGTTGAGCGGGCCACGGTAAAAAATTTTATGGTAGAGCGGCGCGACTCTGGCAAGGGCACACGCCAGGGGGAAAATCCCACTGGGGCTGGTCTGGCGAATCGCGCAGGCTGGTCTGGCGAATCGCGCAGGCTGTCCCTGCGATAGGAACAGTCGGGATAAGCCGCTGGCGATCGCGGAAACCGCATCACGAAGATCACAGCGCACAGCGCACATGTGCCAGTGCCAGCACTCCTGCTGTGCTGTCTTTGGTGGACCCTTGCCACCTGGCAATACCAGCCACCTCACCGCTCACGCACCATGCACCACGTACTTGCGAGGTGCGTTTCCGTTTCCGTTACGTACCTGACTCTAATGAGATTCGCGAAAAATGGTTACGTGTTCTGTCAGGCCCAACGCGGGCCATTATTACCGAATCTGACCAACACACTAGCGTGTCCGCGTGGCGATTTTTTTAAAGAAAAGGACAGAATAAAGATTTTAACTCTACTAGTTTCTTTGACAACTCGTTGAAACCCTTTGAAAAGCTAGCTTGCGCGTTTGTCACCTATCGCAAAGGAGATCGCAAAGGGTTCTCTATCACGATATTTGCAATACTTTGCGCATCCCACCAACTTTTGTTTGCCCTATAAGCAATGTACCAAAGAATAGACAGCATGGGTATCGGTAGTACCAGCAGTGGCAACTCAGCGTCGGTGGTGGCCGGAAACTTGTGGAAAAACTACAAGTATCTTGTGATTTCGACCATTTCCATGTTTTTGGTTTTGAACTTGGTGCTTTCGAACTCCCAAAGTGTTCCATCGTTCAGTTTGTCGCAAATCTATACTAAAGATACTGGTTCTTCAACTTACAATAACACACTGACAGTGTTGAAGCCACCAAGAAAAAATGTCAAGGACATGTACACTATTGAATCCCGTCTCGCTTATCATTTCCCTTACAAGAAGAATGAAGACGTGGAGTTAGGAATCTGGCAATTGTGGAAGGTCAAAGCTGATGACAAAGAGTTCCCTGAAGAATGCAGACCTCATATCGAACGTTGGAGAACTGTGAACGATAATTACAACTACAACATCATGTCTCTGGCTGAGGCCGAACTCAATGTTGTTGATTACCTCAAACCAACTGTTCCTGAAGTTGTTGATGCTTTGAGATTCCTCCCTGATGAAAGACTCAAATTCGAATTCCTCAAATATCTCATCATCTACCTTAACGGAGGTTTATATGCCGATATCGATACTACCGACATCAAACCTCTCAAGTACTGGTACGATTCTAAGGTGATTGGCGGTAAGCTCATGGTTGGTATCAATACTGATTACAATGATGTGAACTGGGAGAAATTGTACAACAGAAGATTGTCCTTCTCCAACAGCATTTTCCGTGCTAAGTCTCACCACCCTTTCCTTGCTAAGCTCATTGCCAGAATCACTTACATCTGTTTCACCCAACAAGATCTCATTAGAGAAACCAACTGGGATGATATGTTCAACAATGTCGATGCTAATGGTGAACCTCTTGTTCAATTCACTGGTCCTTCTATCTTCACAGACACCTTGTTTGAGTTCTTCAACGAGATGCCAAACGCTATCTATCTCAGAGTTGCCAAGAACGAAAGAGACAGAGAAGTCAAGCCAATTGTCGGTCCTGAAGTTCCAGAAAATCAAAGATTCTCATACCGTTCGTTCAGTGGTGCAATTGCCCCAACTCAAATTGACGACGTCATTGTGATGCCTCAAATCACGTTCAACGGTCCAGAAAACGCCCAAAGAGATGAATACGACGACAACGATGAAAGACAAGGTTACGAAAAGTTTTACTACGGTAGACCATTGTCTTTAACTGTGTGGAGCAGCAAAAAGACAAAGATTGAATCTTCTTAATTTTAGTGCTGTTTGACTATTTTTTTATCCGAGTTGTCATATTCAACCTGTGTTTTTTTCCGAGTCTAACATCATTATAGATAGACTTAATATATTACTGTTATCAGTCAGCGGTAGTGAAACGTAAAGCTTAGCAAAGCAGCAACCAAAATTCATGCAATCACATAATTTGATTTCTTATGTAATATAACCGGAAAAACCGCAGGTGTCACCTGAAACCGTTACTTTTTTTTTTTTTTTGATAATTTTTTTTTTTTTTTTTTTTTTTGCACACGTTTCCGGTATCGAGGACTAATCAGAGCCATTCCGAGGCCTCATCATCGTATATCAATCAAAAATATTATGCGAATCAAAAAAAAATTAATGCTCCTTGATCAAAGCCGGGTAACTTCTGCCGCTCTGTCGAGATACATACAGTTTTTTTGCAGCAGAGCCAACCAAGTGCAGCCGAGTGCTGCAACCTGGAGCCCAAAGTGGATCAAAGCTGCATGAGATCCTAATTGAGGGGGTCTTAACTACGCGGAAAATGCAATTTTTTTGATGTGAAAGGGGCTAGCCTTGATCGACAAGGAGTTCAACAGTGATGATGTTCGGGACTACAACAGTGTATGAGATGTTTATGTTATAATAGTTAGATTGGGTTGGTGGAAAGAAATTATATTCTTTATCGCGAAGCAAAGTTGTGTTATCGTGTGCTTTGAAGCCCAAAGTTTCCTGACTGTACAGGTTTCAGTTTTCTTCTCTAAAAGCCGTGAAAAAAGAAACAAAAAAAATTATCAGTATTGTGTAAGTTACTTGTGTGTATGTTCTATTGCAGAGTTAACAATAAGATTAGCGGCTCTGCAGGAATAGGAATGATGCCTTATTGCGACTCATCAGTAAGCTTTAGCAGCGTTTTGCAACCGTCGGATGGACTCGCAAATGCGATTAGGTGAGTGCAGTAGTGAGGTGAGGGGGGAAGTTGAGTTTGATTCAACGTCATCAACTAATATTCACAACTTACAAGTTACTCTGTTTTTTTTTTAATTCGACTTACTTTCGGTGATAGCCCAGATTTTGAGGATTTGCACCAGTCAAAGCGAACCAGACTCTTCACGAAGCAAGTGAACAGCTGCATTAAGCAAAGAAAACATGGCCGCAATCCCCAAAAGAGTCGTCCGGGCTCTGGTGATAGGCACAGTGGCCTTGTATGTCTTGGTCCTTTTGGTGACAAATGGATTCACCAAAGATTTAGATGCGATGTACAAGCTCAAGACACCAAGTCTCAAGGGAATCCTCGAACATAATGGCCAAAAACTCACATGGGAAGATATCAGCAATGCTCTTGTATTCAAATCATCGGTTTATGAGCCAGACGCCCCTGCATCTTATGTGAAGAAAGATTCACAGAAGTTTTACAAATCGGAATTCAAAAAGAAGATCAATGAAGAACCAAAAGGTATGGAAATCACTCATAAATCTACCACAGATGAAAACTACACTCTAACAAATGCTACGCTTGTTTCGATTGTTACTAATTCTGAGAAGGAACAACTTATTCGTACAATTCGTCAAATTGAGCGTCAATGGAATTGGCGTTATCACTACCCTTATACTTTCTTCAATCATGAACCATTTGAAGAAGACTTCAAAAGGGAAATTTTAGACGAATGTTCAGGAGCAGTTACGTTTGAACAAATTCCGCAAGATTTATGGCAGATGCCAGAGTCTATCGACGTTCAGAAGTTTCAAGAAGGCGTCGACCATCTCTCATCGAAAGGAGTTCAATTTGCTGACGATGTTAATTACCGCCATCGTAGCAGATTCAAGGCCGCTCATTTCTACAACGTTGAGAGTATGAAACGTTACAAATATTACTGGAATTTTGAAGCTGGAAATGAATATCATTGCCAAATTGAGTATGACATGTTCAAATTTATGGAAGATAATAGTCTGGTGTACGGGTTTACTGTGGCACTTTATGATAATCCTTGGACAATTGAATCCTTGTGGCCAGAAACGTTGAGATATATTCGTCGTTATCCAGGTGCGGTCAACCCAAATGCTGCTTTTAATTGGTTGACCGAGTCGTATACTCATCCAGACTTCACTGAAATTGCCAACGGCTATTCAACATGTCATTTTTGGTCGAGTTTTGAAATTGGTGATATGGACTTTTACAGGAGCAAACCTTACACTAGATGGATACGTTATCTTGAGCGTAGTGGCGGATTCTATTACGAGCGTTGGGGTGAATCACCTGTTCACTCTATTGGAGTTGGTCTTTTCGCTGATAAATCGCAAGTTTGGTGGTTCCGTGATGTTGGTTTCTCGCGGTCTCCATACAATCAGTTGCCATTGCGTGATAACTGTCGTTACAAGAATGATCCACCGGGATATTTCGCGGAAAAGAATGTGTGGGATCAGAATTGTTTAGCTAATTGGATTAGGTATGAGATGACAGACGAGCAGTTGAGTCGTTTCTTCTAACGAACGTCGGCAAGCAGTGTAAGCAACTGCAAGCGAAGCCGGTGGTGTGAGGACTGCGGGGGGTTTGAATGCCAACCTTTCGGCGCCCCCACTAAATAGATTCAAAATAATTAATTTGTATTACAAGTGTCAAGCGTAGCTTTCTGTCATCAATCGTGGTTGATGGGAGACAGTGATGTGAAACAAAACACACATGTCAAGATTTACTGGTGAACGAATGCGATTTATAAGAAGTCGATCATGAAATGGAAGATGAGAATAGCGAGTCAATGCAACACTCCCTGGTAACAAGTGGTTTGAAGTCAGACTACCAGGGGCCTTGCTTCAATCAGACGGTATGCATCACCGATCGACGCTCATGAACAGTAACGTCCACGATGCCATAGAGCTATAGAACTTGTCAAAGACAAAGTCCTATTGAAATGTGTCCAAAAATTCCTCAAGCAAACCGAACATGTTCGGTCTACAGGAGAGCAGTCTGTTGAAAGTTTTCAACCAGCAAAAACATGATCTCGGACGAATCCTCACTGATACACGTAATGCCCTTGCATAAAGATGGGGAAAGGAGAGGAATAAATAACTGAATGTTTATTTTGTAGGATTTTTTTCTCCTTTTATATTCTCGAAAATTTATTCACCACCGGTTATGAGCGATGGCTGGGTAGAATTAGGTAGCCGGATTTGGCAGTAAGAGAGCCAGCCAAATAGCTAGCAACGACTAGCAAAGCAGCTCATGTGTTCAGTGCGAGTCGCCCCAGTAGAACCAGTGTCAAAACGTAAAGTATGCGTCTCTAACACATACACTACAGATCAGGCAAACTACAGCCGATAATTGACGGATTATAATCGATGAATGAGTCGTCTGGCTTGTCATTCGTCTTATTCATTCCAAAAAGGCCTATCGACATATAAATCATAGCAAGCATTGCTCGCCTTCAGCTATCAAAAGATTCACTTAGCTCACCACTCCACATATCGATCACTATGTACACCCCTACAACTTGACACCGATATGGATGGCGGCAACACCAAAAGTAAGGTTTTCGTAGCCCTTACCTGGAACATAAAAACCTGCCTTTCTAATCATATTGGCAAAACTCTCTTGGTTAGGGAACTTTCTGATACTCTCCACCAAGTATTGGTAGGAATCTCTATCATTGGCGATGAGTTGACCCATCAATGGAAGGAAAGAGAAAGAGTATGCTTGATACAGGTAATCAAGAGCTTGGTTATCGACTTGAGAAAACTCAAGACAAGCAAAGATTCCACCAGGTTTCAAGACACGGTAAGCAGTGTTGAGACCTTCTTGGACGTTGGTGAAGTTTCTTATACCAAAAGCAATGGTGTAAACGTCTTTTGAGTTATCTGGGATTTTATCCATGATTTCACCATTTTGTTCGAGGAACGAGATACGAGGTGAGTTGGCATATGGAGTCGAGAGACATCTCTTAGCACCTTCAGCGAGCATGTCTGGATTGATATCTGCCACCACCATTGTACTTGAGTTGTCGCCATACTTCAATCTGGCATGATCCAACAAGCCAAAAGCAATATCACCAGTACCACCGGCGACATCTAAGAAATGTAATGGTTCATTTGAATTCTGTCTCATTCCGCAGTCCAGCTTGTTGATGAAATGTTTTTTCCAAAGTCTGTGGATTCCCATCGACATCACATCGTTCATCACATCGTAGTTCGAAGCAACCGATGAGAAAACGCCTCTAACCAACTTTTCCTTCTCTTCTTCAGGAACTGTTTGGAATCCAAAATGTGTTGTTTTGTTTTGTTGTTGTCTTAAAATTGTGCTTGAGAATTTTCTCAAGTTGTTTGCCAACACTGGCGTTTTCTGAGGTCTTAAAACGTTCATTTTGCTTGTTTAAAACGCTTCAATTGACAGTAAATACTCCAGCTAATGAAGGTATTATTCAATCCAATCATTCCGGATATTTTTTTGTCGAGCGAAAAACTTGTGTAAAAAAAATCCAGCGGCTCAAAAGGGAAGAAACTTTTTTTATCCCTTTTTGCTCCCTTTTTGATCCCTCTTTCTTCCCCTTATGAGGCGTTTACAATATAAAACGCACCGAGCCCACACAATATTTGACAAAATTTGCTATAAACCTGCTACTCTGCAATAGATATGTTTTTCGCTCGCTTTATTCTGCTCCTCCCACTGATTGACGCCGCAATCATACCATCAAGCATTGTAAACCTTTACAAAGGGATCAGCAAAAACAACGACAAAGATCTTCTCAAACATTCGGAAACAACCAAGTATATGGACTATCATGAGCTGATTATGCGTAAGCAAACAGATTTACCATATTTGGACGTTTATAAAGAAGAACTAAAATTACATTCTGATAGTTTTGACGAAGACTACACAAGCGGAATAATTGTGACTAGAAATGCCATGAACACTAAAAAATTACAACAATATGGACTCAAAAACACAGCAAAGGACTCAAAAGCTTTTGATCTAACCAGTATCAGCAGTAGTTTCCACACGAGTGGTCCGATCGTTTTACCAGGAACTTCAAGAGGGTTGTTTTTGTTCAATACAGGTAAATCAAATGAGGAGACAACGCTCACACAAAAAGTGCCGTTATCGTTCGATATCGGTAAAGGATTTCAATTGGTTGACTATGCGCTCATTCTCCCAATGAATTATTTGAAAAGAGTTGGGGATGTTCCGAAATATTCATTGTCAACTGCTTCAACTCCATGGACTAAAAATCTTTATCAAGAGAAAGACATTCTTTTCTACAATAACGACAAATTAAACTTGAATTCGAATGATCCAATTTTTGTTATTTTATTTGATGAAGATCCTCATCAGCCTGCAAGAACAGCCTTTTTTGATTTTTTGGCTAAGGGTTGGTTCAAGTGTCTTGGATCATTCAATTTAGCACACTCTGTTTTTTGTTCTGTCAAAGGAGCAGATGATAGCGTTTGTGTTCGTATAAACGAAAAAGGTGACTCAATCCATGTGATGTCAGGGTTCCAAGACTCAAAGATCGATTATAACTCTCTTTTCCCAAAGAAGGATCCATATTCTAAACGACAAATTGATCAAAGACTGATGCAACCTCAATTTTCCAAATTTTCGGTTTTCTCAAATTTTACAAGACTCAATAAAATGACACAAGAGGCTGACTCATTCAAAGCATTCAAGATACAAGTAAGTGATCCCAATATGGAGTCCAACTTAGCTTATAAAAATGGATCTCAATGCGTCGAAGAGGAAGATCCTGATGAAAAGGGAGATATCAAATATAGTGATATCAGTCGATATCTTTTGAATCCTGCACCAAGACATCGCTCTACACAGCCCCGTGCTTCGTCCTATTCCCAGGTTGTTTATCCCGATTTGCGGTTCATGAAGGAGACGAGCGGGTTTGATAAGAGAGGGGTGGTGGATTATGGAGATGAGGGAAACGAAGAGGAGGAGGAAAGGGATTGCGTGATTCCTACGTGGCTAAGTATTATTGAGGATGGCTTAACGGGGGGGAAGACGAAGTTTTGCGAATGATGAGCGAAACGAGAAATGGTTGGATCCATCGAATCACCGACAACAGACTCTCAAATAACGTATTGAATGTTTAAGATTTAAGGACTTTATGACGATTATTGCAAAGTAAAAATATATAGATGGAGCACTACTCTGTGTTGTCTCTTGTTTTCGTAGTAAATGACCAGTAATTGACTTCAGCCTAGTGGTGAGCCTGCTACCAACCACACCTCGCACCTACTGCTCGCGCCTGTGGGGATGGCCTTTCAAGCTACTATCGGGAGTTTAGCGAGCCGAATGGCGAGTGTAGAAACGGAACAAACGAGTCATCCACTCACTATCTCCTACGTCAAGCGGTCGCACAAAGCTTGAACGACTCTGTCGACTAGAACGACGCAGAATCCTACGTTCGCCGTCCTCGTCGTCCTCGCACACTAAATTTTTCAACCCGAACTAATCAAGCAAATCGAGCAAATCGAATGCGGCTGACTCAACGAATGGTGGGGAACCAGATAATTCTTGTTAAGCTAGCTTTATTCATCGTCTTATCAGCTTGACTGATTAGAGCGAGTCGTTCTGTTTTTCTCAGCATGCCTGCATCGAACATTTCCAGTCTAGAACATGTACTCACATACCATGTTCGATCGTACCTGACCAAGAACTATGACAAAAACACCATCAAAGTATCATCATTCATTCTTTCCTTGTTAACGTGTCTGTTTGACGCATCAGTGGTTACATTTTCCATCTTTTCCCCTCAATTTCTCAACACATTAAATTACAATCAACTCAAGATCAACATCATAGGGGCTTCGATGCTCATGGGCCTGTATCTCCCGCTTCCTGTTCTTGGATATCTGAGTGACGCACACGGACCTGTTCTTTTGGCTCTTATAGGGTTTTCATTGTGTCCTGGTTATTTGATTGGTGCATGTGCGTTCCGGTATGGCCTTGGATATATATCTATGTCTGTTGCATTTTTCATCATTGGTTGTGGAACCTCATCGGCATACTTTTGCTCATTACTTACATGTGCCAAAATTTATCCAGATAGAAAGGGTTTGAGCATTTCGTTGCCCGTGACATGTTACGGATTATCTTCACTTATTTTATCATCCATGTTCAAGATGGGCGTATTCAGGGCTGGTGATGATTTAGATCTACAAAAAGTGTTTGTTTTCCTCAGTTTGATGTATCTTGTGACTGGTTTGATAAACTGGTGTTCTTCCGTGGTGGTTACCATTGAGAAGGAAATTTTATTTGATAAAAATGTCAATGAGGATGTTGAGAGTCCATTATTGGAGGCAACAACTGACTTGCAAACACCTGGGCTGTCGGAGGAAACACCACTTTTGAGCAGTGAATTTCTTGAGCCGCAAGATCATGAAGCAAAGTTTAAAAGGTTTTTGAAAGACCCAAGCATGAAATGGATGTATCTGGCTCTTTTTCTGCTCGGTGGTCCATTGGAAGTGTTTGTTACCAATTTGGGTTCGCTTACTCATACCGTTGGTGATATAACCCATGCCGACATATCTACACAGGTGACCCTGTTTAGTTTGTTCTCAACACTGACAAGATTATTCATGAGTGTTTTGAGTGACATTTTCAAAGGTCCAACAACCACGATTCTTATGTTGCTTTCGTCTACTGTGATTTCAGCAGTAGCATTCGTTCTCGTTGCCATTGACTACAGTGATTTCAGAGTAGTCAGTTCCTTGGTTGGAGTTGGTTATGGGTTAGTTTTCACCTTGTTCCCGACACTGATTGCTACAATCTGGGGTGTTGAAATCCTGGGATCCACTTGGGGGTTGTTTTTGAGCGCTCCAGCTTTGGGCTCGTTGGTTTATGGACTGTTGTATGCATTTGAGTATGACGAGTACTGTGAGATCAAGCTGGAGAGATTGGGAAGTAATTGTTTGACGATCCCATTTGGAGGAGTTGCTGGAGGATTCTTGATCAGTGGGGTAGTTTTGGCATTGTGTTGGAGGTTGGCATGGGGTGGGCGAATTTCAAATACAACGAGCGAGGCGAACCGTGAGACCCATGAGTGAACGACGAATCAAGGGCGATTAGGGTAACGAAAGAAAAAATCATTAGTCGGACGAGGAACGGAGCCTGATGCTCTGCTCGTGGTCATCTCTGCATCTATCATTTATAGAGTATCAGTAAGTCAACTGTCATTTACAACTGCTCAACATTAGTAAAGCAAACAACAGGGGAAAGACTAGTTTTAAAACACCCGTACACCAAGAACTGACACCTTTTCATGGAGATGAAAAATATTTATTTTTTCACTAAACTCCATCACCAGCTGCAGTTCAACGTAGGCAACCCCCACAATGAACAGACTCGCTCGTGCAAACACCCTCTGGCGTGGATATCGTTTTGTCCCTGTCTGTGCAACTGGTTTGCCCGGCTTGCGTGGCGTCAGAAGCTATTCGACCACCGAAACTGAAGCTGAAGATGAATACGTCATGGACGTCTCCAACCTTCCGAGTAGATGGTTAAAACTTTCAGGTGACGATCAATTGGATGTCATCAATTATCTGAACGTCAAGCAACAGTTCGGTTGGAGGTTTTTGACTGCCGACGAAAAAAAGGCTATTTATTACATTAGTTACGGTGAATGGGGCCCTAGAGATCACAAGAATATGAATTTTGCAGAGTTGGTGTTCAAAGTGATGAGCAGTAGTATTCTGTTTGGTGTTGTTGGATTCTCTCTGTTGAATTACGCCGGTGATAAGGCAAAGGTTGAGGAGATGACGAGCGAATGACGAACGAGTCACTAGACGAATCGAGCCAGTGAAGAAAGTGGTAAGTAAGCCATAAGTCAATGGTCAATACGAGCGAAACGAGCTTGGCTCTCGAGGCGAGAAGCATGTAAATAGTTTAATGAAGATCGACGAGTGTAACGACTAGTAATGACGAGTACACGACTGGTAGCTACGAGTACACGACGAGCATCTGAAGAGCGAAGCGAGTTGGTCAAGTAAATTTGAGCTAACGATCATCACAAACATCGAGCCTGACAGCTCCTTTTGTTTCCCTCAGGCCTGGTGGGTAGCGATCTACTTGCTACTGGCACGACTCGCTTTCGTCGTGCCGTCGTCCGTCCTTCGTTGTGACGTCAGGTCTCACGAGATCTAGGCATTCCTCTTTACATAAGACATTATCTAATCTATTGTGATTCAAGCACGGCTCGCTTCGCTCGTGGTGGTGGCGATGGCTACGCCTCGCGTGGTAACCTCGACAACCTCGCGGATCAACTGCACGCTTCCAAAAATAGAAATAAATTTTCCGGTGAACGAATTCTGACTTAATAAAACACGGTCAAAGGGCCTTTCTCTTACGTAATTGCTTACTCAAGCTAAGGCTTAGAGAGGAGAAGAATTTTTTACCAGACCGTGTGAGACAGAAACCAAAAAAAAATCAGGGAGCTCGTGAATCTGTTGATGATTGGAGTATCTTACATTAGGTTTCTTCAAATTTTAGGAACGCAAGAAGACGATTTGGCGTGCAAGAGTGAAGTTGGAGTTTGAGAATCAAATAAATCGATCTACTAAGTCGACTGAGCACAAAATCTCCCATTAAATCCATCTTCAATAAACTTCATTGCCACACAACAGAACAGGTGTTTTGAATAACTTGATCGTTTAACATGTCGGCAAGGAACCTCACATCGCGTTCCCCTCATCTTGAGTCGAACTCGAACTCGAACTCGAACTCGAGCGAGAGTTCTGCGAGCGATCCTTTCAACCAAGAATATGAGCAGAGTTACGATGAATCTTCATCCAATTCCAATGGTTCTGGTTCAAAAGATCGTAAACAGTTTCTCAACTACAGTTCGAGCTATGTCAACTCATCTTCTTCGATACTCGATCCGTTTGGATCCACAAACAATGTGAACTCGCAACCGCTGGATTATGATAGATATCCACAAGGACTGACTGGATCTCGTGCTGTTTCAATGCAGTCTGTTGGTTCAAGCTCAAACCTCATATCAGGAAAACGCAACAGTGATTCGTCGTCACAAGGAACAGATAAGTCATCTAATCCTTTCTTGGTTGACACGGATTTCTCGCCATTTGGCGGATATCCAGCGTCATCATTCCCACTCCATATTGATGAAAAGGAGGAGGATGATTACTTACATAATCCAGATCCAATTGCTGATGCACTTTATGAGAAACATAGGTTTAAACAGGATCTGAAAAACATGGATAGACGTTCGGCAACTGCCCTTATAGGTATCATTGTGCTCAGTTTGGGTGCCTTGGCACTTTTCATTGTTTTGCCTGCGCTCACCTATACAGGTGTTGTTGACGGTGGAAGCACTGTTTCGGTGAGTTCATATGTTGTTTTGACTGATTACGTCTATCCACAGTTGAGTTCAATTAGAACCAACTTGGTTGATGATGATACTCCATCAGATGCTCTCACTAGAGAAGCTAGAGACGGTACTTTGTGGAAGCTTGTTTTCAGTGATGAGTTCAACGCTGAAGGGCGTACTTTTTATGATGGAGATGATCAGTTCTGGTACGCACCAGACTTGAATTATGCCGCCACCAAGGATTTGGAATGGTATGATCCAGATGCAGTTACTACTGCCAACGGAACTGTCAATTTGCGTTTGGATGCTTACAAGAATCACAACCTCTATTACCGTTCCGGTGCGCTCCATTCATGGAACAGAATGTGTTTTACCCAAGGTGTGATGGAGGTTTCTGCTAGATTCCCAAATTATGGTAATGTTACGGGTCTTTGGCCTGGTCTCTGGTCTATGGGTAACTTGGGTAGACCTGGTTACATGGCGACTACCGATGGTGTGTGGCCATATTCGTATGATGCATGTGACGCTGGTATTACTGCTAATCAATCTTCGCCTGATGGTATTTCTTACTTGCCAGGTCAAAGATTGAGTTCATGTGTTTGCGAGGGTGAAGACCATCCGAACGTTGGTACAGGTAGAGGTGCCCCAGAAATTGATATTATTGAAGGTGAAATTGATACCACAATCAAGAATGGTGTTGCTTCCCAATCACTCCAAATCGCACCATTTGATATTTGGTACATGCCAGATTACGATTGGATTGAAATCCATAACAAATCTATTACCACGATGAACACCTATGCCGGTGGTCCATACCAACAAGCTATCTCAGCAACAACCACCTTGAATACAACATGGTACCAATACGGTGATGATGGTGTTCACCGTTTCCAAAAGTATGCCTACGAGTATCTGAACGACAATGATGATGGATACTGCAGATGGTTTGTCGGTGACAATCCAACTTTCACCGTTCACTCGAAAGCATTATCTCCAAGTGGTAACATTGGTTGGAGAAGATTGTCTAAAGAACCAATGTCGATGATTTTGAACCTTGCTATTTCAAACAATTGGGCCTACATTGATTGGCCCTCGATTGATTTCCCAGTCACCTTGGAGATCGATTACGTTAGAATTTATCAACCAAATGATTCTGTGAGTATCACTTGTGATCCTGATGACTACCCAACCTATGATTATATTCAAGATCATCTTATCGCTTATGAGAACTATAACAAGACATCTTGGACAGATTGTGGTTATGACGTTCCAAAGAATAACTTGACGGGTACCTGTTGAGATGCATTGTATATTAGACGACGGCTGGCGAATCACGGATGGCAGACAAAGCTATTTGTTTGCTGTTTTCTGTTCGCCATTCATCGTTCGTTGTTCGACGAGCCACGCGATTCCAGCAGATAAGTGCTACTCCGTCGCTCGTTGTTGACCGGGTTTGTCTTGGATGTCAAGGATATTTAGGGTGTCGAGGATATTAGGTATCAAGATATCTCGGGTGTTTTTCGTTTGTAGCTTTCATTAAATCGTTTATTAAACAGTGACCAGCACGATAACCCGACCCATCAGCGGAGTCTGTCGTGTTTGTCGTCCCATACTAGTAATTTGTAAGACGAATTGTTCACGCGAGAGACGAGCAATCTACAAGGAGTGAAGGACATCGACAGACAGTCCGTTTTATTAATACATATAGACAGACCACGAGCGAGGTGTGCCTTTACGACTCGCTCGTCATTCGCCCGTCACCCTCTTCAAAACCTCCCCCCTCTCCTCCTCTCCCAAAAACCCAAACTCCGGAACCTCCATCCACACGTTAATCCCCTGTTCTACCAACTCCTCCCAACCCCCATTTCCCTGTATTACCTTTGCGATTCTGCCGTTCTTCTGCAGACATTCACAAACATACCCAACAGGGTCCTTCACCTTACGAAAAGCCACGTACTTCTTGAAAACAGTCTCTCGCAGCTTGTCATCATCCAACGCTGCAAATTCACTCGCACCTTTGAACTTTCGTTTGAAGTCGAAATAGTATTTGTGTTTGGTGTTGCAAGATCTGACAAACCGACAAAATTCAACAAGAGAGCGCGTTTCATCGTCAAGTTCCTCACCATCCCCCTCCTCCTCTTTCTCCTCCTCCTGGGGGAGCCCCCGGATCTCTCTGGAACACCATTCATTGAACAATTCCGCCTGCTCTTTCTCATCTTCAATCTCAAAGAAAACGGGATCGTTCACCAGCTTCGGATACTCCAACTCGTAAGAAGAATACGGGTCGATTCTGTGTCGTGACAGCATGGCAAAAAACTTCTCACGAGGTGAACCAGCCATAATCGGAGAAGTTTCTTGGGATGATTCTAAATCTTCCAGATCAGATAGGTTGAGTCCGTTTTCTTCGTCCGAGGACGAGGCATCTGAGGGAGATGAAGAATCTGGTGACAGAGGGGTCTGCGAAGGTGTCCCCGGTGTCTCTTCGGACACCTCTTCAGGCACCTCCTCAGGCACCTCCTCATCGGAATCATCAGAATCATCAGAATCATATCCCAACGCCAGTCCGCTTCCGCTCGTAGGTTCATGTGGTTCTATGATGTCATCAATCGCCGGTTGATCATTGTAGTTGTTCTCATCATCTCCAGGGCTGTCAAAGCGCTCTCCGAATTGCGCCTCGGGCTCTTCCTCGGGCTCCGCTTCAGGCTCCTCTTCAGGCTCTGACTCAAACTGTCCCGCATGAATAAACTCTCCAAGACGTTGTATCGCCTCCTCATCCTCAACGCCTCCCCTCACCAGCCCAATCAATGCAATCACCTTCTCCTTCTCCGCGTCTCTCACTTTCAACTCCTCACTGTCTGCCTCATCCATCTGCCAATGTGATACTCCTCTCTCCGTATCGTAATAAAACTTATTACCACTTCTAGTCACGATCAATGTCCATCTATTAGATATAGGAATTTGAAAATATGGAGTCCCATAGTCGTCCGTCTTCTGTTTCTTGTTTGAAGGCTCCACAGCCTCTCTAGAAACGCCCATTTGATAATTGTTGAACAGTCGGTGAATTCAATACATCCAAATATTTTTAAAAAATCAATAAATATAAAAATTATAGATTTTCGAGCAAATACTGATCTGATGATCTAGTTTTTTCGTGACTCAACTGGAGGGTCGAACCAAATGATGCGGCACCGTTGACGGTTTAGCAGCCGCCAAAGTGGTATCTCCACGTACAACAAGATAAGCGGGTCTAGTCAATATAAATCTCTTTTATTTAATGATCGAATCATTACTTACTCACGACAAAACGGGAGAACAAACCTTGTCCCCTCGCCCGTCCGGTCGTGATCTATTTACAAACAGGCCACCATAATCACTCATGGTGCTTCGCAAACTCACGTGGCAAGTGACTGGCTTCGCTCGTCATTTGCTTAATTCACCCAGTCCAAATATTCATCACCGTATTCACTTGGCTTGGTCTTTCTCTTCAACACCTCCTTAACCTTCCAATGAACACCATTCTTGTTGCTGTACTTAGCTTGGAAGTACTTCAAAGTCTCCTTGAACGTCACAGAATACTTTCTGTTGGAATCATCGTTACCCTTGATGTAACTCTCAATTTCAGCCTGCGTTGGAAGACCCATTTGATATGGATAAACATCGAAATTGTCATTAACATCCAAATTCTTGAATTGCTTGATCTTCAATGATTCGAGAGTCTCAATGGTTTCCTCAGTGGTGATAGAAGAATTCGATTTCTCAGGATTGTAACTGTCCAAACTGATCAAATCATCAATTAACGAAGCTGGAACGTCTTTCAAGTCGCTGAACTGTGGCTTCAACTCTTTATCCTCAGGATTTGTCGACTTCTTATTAATCAAATTCTTGGTAATGAATTCGTTGAAATCATTTGGTCTGTAATCCAACATCAATTTGGCAGCAAGTTTGAGTTCATTAGTCAATGCTTCATGGATGGTGGATTCAGCAGATTTGTTCAATAATTGCCAGCACAATTTGAGCGAAATTTGTGACTTTGATTGGAGATTCTTTGCGGTCTTGATTGCAAATTCGGAACCATCAGCAATAAGAGAGTCAATAATATCTTCAACATTCTTTTGCTTGCGAGGATCGAAACAATTCTCAATCGTTTCCAGTTCAGCACTTGTGAACTTGAATTTATGATCTTTTGGAATATCGACTGTGAATTCTTCAATTGCTTCATTCACCAACGCATAATATTGGTTACTATCACGGAAAAGTTTGGATTTTTTTCCTTCGGAAAGATCTTCAAGTCCGAGTAATGAGAGTCTTTCAACAAGATCATTGAATCTATGCGATGGAACATAATGAGTACCAAAACCAGCAATAAGAGTATCAATACCTGACAGTTCATCACCAGTTAACGACAAATAGTAACCAAGGTTTCCATCTAATTTAGGTAACCAAAATGATGTTCCAACGTCACTGAAGAACCCAATGTTGGTTTCTGGCATGGCGAATCTCGTAGTTTCACAAACCACTCTGAATGGTCCATGAACAGATAATCCAACACCACCACCCATCACAATTCCATTGACAAGGGAAACAATAGGTTTACCATAGACTGAAAGAAGGTAGTTCAAGTTGTATTCCTTATCGAAAAACTCAACAGATTTCAATGGATTTCCTGAAATGTTATCCTTGGCACATTGGATGACATCACCACCTGAACAGAAGGCCTTTTCAGAGTCAGATCTGATGATAATCAAGTTGTTGGCATCGGACTTGGAGAATTCAACAAGACGTGGGGTGATTTCATCACAAATGGCCGTGCTTAAAGCATTGAGCTTTTTTGGTCTGTTAAGAGTAACAATTCTAGCAGTATTTTTAACGTGGAATTCGACTTCTGCTGGCTCAGTTGAGGAAGCCATGTTTCTTTTGCTGAGATGGGAACGTAACAACAAAAGTCTTGCAGATGGCGAAGATTTAACTGCCATTTGGCTGTTCTTGGTCAAAATCCTAGTAGAAAGCATGTTTATCTTTGAGGGCAAATTTGAATGTCGGCTAATTTGCAGTTTTCAGTAATGAGGGGAATCCACAGGTGTAGGGATGTCACAAATCGGTGAATTCAACACTAAACTGTACTAAACTGTACTAGAATTGGGATCTGATTATGTTGCAGTTTAAGAGTGTTGTATTGTTGTAGATCACCTGTAGTTGGAGGATGATTCGAACTAATCCGTTGATTTTGGTGTCACAGGATATTAGAATGCTAGTGTTTTCTTTTGAGCCCGTTGTCGTTGCAATTATTGCTGCGTTGTAGACAAACTGATGACACAAACAAGAAGAACAACGTGTTCGGAAACGTGGAGTTGCAGACTGTCTTGATGGATTGTAGTGATTTGAATTGTTGAGTTATTTGGGCCGTCCTGTACTGGTTTTTTTTTACCGGTCGAGGAAGTGAAAAAAAAAAACATTGGCCGGGTAATCAGAGGGAGGTTCACCCCTTGGCGAGCCGAGGACCATCAAAGCAGGGGGTGGACCAAAGGCTTTCGACAAGTTCGTTTCGGGTAGCAGCAAGCTCCAAGAGTTAATATGATTGGAGAAGAGTAGAAAGTCGTCTTGCTTTGGTTGCCATTCTGTAATCATTGGCACAATGTCGTTTCGTCGATCGACGCGTCGCGCTAAAATCGTTCGAGATCGTGTTAAAAAATTCACCACGCCAGCTAAACGAATCAGATCGATCACTCCACTTCATCTCCCGACCATTTATATCGCCTACTCACACACTATCTTCACCTATTTCCCTCCATAATGTCGGAAATAACACATAGAGTTGCGCATACAACGCATAAAACGACACCACCTGTGATCGATCAAAACAACATGGCTCAAACACTTGACTTTTACTGGACAAATGAGAAAGATCCACACACAATTAGAAGGAAAAAAATCTTACAAAAGCATCCCGAAGTCACTAAGTTATGTGGTCATGAACCGAAGACAAAGTATATCAGTCTTGGTGTTGTGGCATTACAATTTTCATTGGCATATTATTTAAGGAACACGTCTCCTTTTGATCCAAAATTTTTACTCATTGCTTATGCTATTGGTGGTACTTGCAACCAAAACTGTTTCCTTTGTATTCATGAACTATCCCATAACCTGGGATTTAAAAAGCCTTTGCATAACAGACTGTTTTCAATAATTGCAAATTTACCAATCGGTATCCCATATAGTGCTTCATTCCAACCTTATCATCAATTACATCATAAGTTCCTCGGTGATGAAGTTTACGATACTGATATTCCAACTCGTTTCGAGGCAATTGTTCTGTCAAACGTGTTAGGTAAAGCTTTCTTTGCCACTTTCCAAATTCTTTTCTATGCTCTTAGACCAATGTTTATTACCCAAATCAAGTTCACACTGGTTCATCTGTTGAACGTTATTGTCCAGTTCATTGTTGATTACTTGATGGTCACTTATTGGTCATCGAATTCTCTGTGGTATCTCATTGCTTCCTCATTCTTCGCAGGTTCTTTGCATCCAACAGCAGGTCATTTCGTATCCGAACACTACATTTTCTCTCCTCCAGAAGCTTACAACAAAGAGACTGATGCCCCTCCATTAGAAACTTACTCTTATTATGGACCTCTCAACTTGGTTACTTGGAACGTTGGTTACCATAACGAGCACCACGATTTCCCATTTGTTGCTTGGTCGAAACTGCCTAAACTCCGGTCAATTGCTGGTGAATTCTATAATGATCTGCCTTGCCATAAAAGTTGGACTTGGACTATTGTTGACTTCATTTTCAACTACAGGGTTACTATGTTCAACAGAGTCAAGAGAGATACCATTGGTCAAAAGGCTAGGGCGAAGGTCGACTTTAATGACAATACAAAATAGTTGCTAGATAATAAATACGTGTATTATAGACACATCAGGGGACACGACGAGCCAAGCAAGTATTGGATTGTTTGTTTTTTTGACCCAAAATAGAAGGTTGAACCATTTGTAGTTATGACGAGCGTAGTGGGATGTGGTTGATTGCTCTTGAGCAAACAATAAGCAGGGCGAGAGTGAATTTCCAATAAACGAAGCAGAAAAAAAATTGATCGCACCCAGGATCGAACTGGGGACCCTCACCGTGTTAAGGTGATGCCATAACCAACTAGACCATGCAACCAATTATTGGGAGTTAGAACTCCCTGGAAATCTATGTGCACACCTGAGATACACGCGACCAACACAAACCATTTATAAACAAAAAATATTCACAAACTTTAAAGACCTCTAACTGACTAGCACCAACCAACCAATCAACCATGACACCTCTCAAAGCTTTGCTGGAATCTGTTGGACAGAAGGAGCAGAGAATCACCAAAACACTGCTTCTTCTCGGGGGAAGTCTTGCCCAGCACAGTGAAATCATTAACAATCTTGCCGGGATTGAAAAAGAAGTTAAGATAGCCGTGTTTGGTTATCATTATGTCGAGTTACAACAATATAAACTTCATATTTACTCATTATTGGATCCATTTGACAAGAAATATGTTAATTTCCTAGATCAGTTCAAACAAGAAGACGTTACTATCCTGTATTTAGTGGATATTTTTAATCTGATCCATAGAAGTCGTAATTCGACTCCAATTGCAATTAAGGAATCACTGGCAGCTGGACTGGGCCAATGGATGCAAATGACTTATTTTGCTTTCCAAACCCTCGATGCGTCAGTTGTGGAGAAATATCAACTCCAAAAGGCTCAATATTTTAGTTCAAATGTACTTTCGGATGGAGAGTTGAAGTTGCCAATCAGCAAAGACTCGATGGTTATATTGTTCAACAGCTCACAAGTTGAGTATAACATTAAAACCACTCGACAGGTCGATTATTTACAGCAATTATTACGAACAATAATGTTGTTACAGGGTGGATCTGTTTACTATCACCAGGCTGACAGACACCAAGGAGATTTACTTGCAATGGTGACTGAGTGTGGTGTTGCTCGTGTGGATGAGTTTGATGCCATTTGCATCCCTGCTGGATTTGATAGTTGGGGTAAGATAAGGACATTGAATGATGAGTTTGATTGTTCGAAAGAGGGTGAAAATTGGGAGGAGATTATGAGGAGGGGGGAATGCAGAGAAAAGACAGATGAAGACAGTGTTGCTGTGGATCAGCCAGTGAAGGCCAGTGTTAGAATGTTATATCAGGAGTTCCTAAGGGGTCAGATGTGATAATTCAAAAGACCAATAACCGGAGTCTTTAAGAAGGTGTGTCGGGATTGGTGCACGGATGTGTTGACATTTTTTTTTTTTTTTTTGACTCTCCATCGTTCCGGCGAGAACAGCAGACTCAGACCGTTGTAGTCTCTAACGACCCGATAGACAGCAGCAAACGGTCGAAAGCTGCTATAACTGTTGCAATACGCGTCTAAAAACACTAGCGTTTACGTATGACAATTTTGTTCACCAGTTGCAAGCAAATTCAAAGGTGATTGAAATGAGCACAGATACGCCGACAACGTTTGACGACACGGCAATGGATAGTCGGGTCGCCCGGTTAAGTATAGCAGGTGATGCACAAGACGATAGAGCCGAGTTCTTGAAAGCTGTACAACGGTCGGCGACGGCGCCAACGCCGGGCGAAGATGTTTTTGATAGCTCCGAGTCGTCTAGTCCGAGTCCAAAAAAGGAACGCTCACCTTCTGCACAGCCTACAGTTGATACTGAGCGCAAAGGATCTGTGGTAGAACTTGTGCGAGAGTCCAGGAAACAGAAGAGACGTCGTTCGTCCGTGCAACAGGGGTCAATACTGAGAAACAAGAAGTTTTTACTTGATGTGCCAGACTTTAAGTTGAATGAATCGATTACCAAAAAAATTACAGTTGGTAAGTTGAGATCACTGATTTTATATGCATTGACGGATTTCAATGAGGAGCATTCATGGTACGAATTACGCAATCGTAAGGCCATCAATAAGGTTGTTTTCGTTATTGTTTCTGGCTTAACATCTGAAGATTTTGGATATTCTAGCTTGAAAGATGAGGTGCGGCCGGTTCCGTGCGATAAGGCTGTTTCAGAGTTTGAATTCATCTCTAACACTTTTGGTCAAATTGTACCATTACAACTTCCTGGCTCGAATAAAGGGATCTATTCGTACTATCAGACTCTTATTTCAGTCCCATTATCGAAGATGGAGAAGAAAAGAATGATGAGAAAGAGTCAACAAGAGAAAATTGTTTTACCTGATCTCTGCCTGAGATTAGGCGATATGCTGGCCAACAATTACCCAATCCATCCGAATGTTCGGTCTGCAACTCAACAAATGACCCAGAGAACAAATGGTTATCGAGATACGATTGAATTTGAACATGAAGGTTCACACACATTTGCATTAGATTGTGAGATGTGTATTTCAGCTGTTGGAAAAGTTTTGACAAGAGTTTCATTGACTGATTTCAACAACAATGTTGTTATTGATGAATTGGTTAAACCTGCAGATGAGATCATAGATTATGTCACACGGTTCTCTGGCATTACCGAGGAAATGTTGAAAGATACTAAGACGACTCTGGAAGATGTTCAAGATTTACTACTGAAAACCGTGTCAAGCACCGATGTTTTAGTCGGCCATTCATTAGAATCCGATTTGAACGTTTTGAAGATTAGACATCCAAGAATTGTGGATACTGCTTTATGTTATGATCATCCTCGCGGCCCACCAGCAAAACCATCATTGAAATCTCTTGTCCAGCTTCATTTGAACAGAACGATTCAAAACTCAAGTGAAGGTCATGACTCAGTGGAAGATTGTGTTAGTTGTATGGATTTGGTTAAGTTGAAGATTGAACATGGAATTCTATACGGTAAAGTTTTGGAAGAGGAAGTTATCTTTAACAGAATATCAAGAACCAATAAGAGCCACTTAATCAATGGTGAAAAACAACCAAAGAGCTCTTTGTGCATTGATTATTCTACTGATAAGCGTGCGAAAGGTGAAACTCATATTCAGTGCAACTCGGATGATGAGGTTCTAGAAAAATACAAAGAGCTGTCAATTGAGCATGACTTGGTTGTGCTAAAACTTCGTGAACTTGAACTGTTCAAGGAATTCGTTCCAAACACTTCAGAAGTTTTGCTGCCAGAATCCAAAGAGGAGATGTACAAAAAAGTTGACAATGCTATTTCAGAAATTTACCGTGAATTACCGGAAAATTCGTTGATAGTTGTTTGTTCTGGTAATGGTGATTGTCGTAAGATGACGGAGCTTCAACGGATTTACAAGAATTACCAACGTGAGTTTTCTAAGGATGGAAATAAGGAGGAGGTGGAACCATGGACGGATGAGAGAGCAGCTGAATTGGCAGAGGCGGTGGAGGAGGCTAGAAGTTCGTTGTTTATGATCAAGTTGAAGGGACCAGGCGAGGACGCCGTGACGAGTGAGGAATGACTGGCGAAGCCAGTCAATTGAGCGAGCCGTTCAAACTATTGTTCCCACATTCTGTGGAGGTTTACTTTTGGTTCTCACTTCTACAGATGAATAAGACACACACCTCCAGTTGTTTCTATTCTGGTCACAATTCCTTAGATAATCTTTCTACTAATGTATTATTAATGTGAGAAGTACTGACGACGAACAAATCGAGTCGTGAGGAATCTGCTTCTCTACTACACTGATAACATAGTTCGATTGTATTTAGTAGACAGTATGCGACACTCGTTGACGAACGATGATGCGATTACTGTTCTCTGGCTTCGTTGGCTGTCCCTGTTGTCATGTTCTCTTCCGGCAATCTGTCAACAACTCCTGCTTTTGTGGCCCAGTCGGTTAAGGCGTCAGTCTCATAATCTGAAGATCGCGAGTTCGATTCTCGCCAAGAGCATCTGTTTTTTTTTTGACCTTGTTAACCCTTTACAAGGTTTCTCTCCTTTTTTTTGCACTAGGTGGGCTAATACTAGGCCACACCATTTGGGTACACTATCGTGGCATATAGTGTAAACGTCGAAGGGCCAATCTCTGGTTCTATGGAGTCGCTGCTCAATTGCTCGTCATTTGAAAAGTCGTTTGTCATACGCGTCGACGCGACTTAAAATTTCCCAATTCGGACAAGTGCGAAATCAGTCAAATCTTTGTTTACCAAAATTTCTACCTCTCACCAATCCTTTACAAATCATACACACTATCGTTCAACACAACAGAACGTGGCAGATAACTTCAAAGTTCAGTGGAAGGATCTAACAGAACACTTGAACCTGACAGAATGGCTTCTGTTCCTGGGAAGAAGCGGACTTTCAATGAAGAGGAACGCTTTACAGAATCGCGTCTGAAGGCGAATAAACGACTGGTGTTACATCTTCCACCACAGTTTAGCAAAAGACCGAAATCTGATGCGAACAAGAACAAACCGAAGTCTGAGGAGCTGAAAGAGTTGAATGTGAACTCAGTGAGGCCGGAGCGCACTATCATACCAGACAAGAGCGAAAAGAGCGAAAAGAGTGACAAGAGCGAGAAAAGCGACAGGAGCGCTTCTGTTGAGATCCATGAGAAGGAAAACCGTGTGGTTGTGATACCTGAGCCTGTGTTAGATGGCAGCAATACAGATCCTGTTGAACTAAGTTCTGATGAGATTGAGAAAGAGGTTTCACGGGATCATGAGGCGCTTTCTGCGCCACAAAATACGCCACAACCACAGCCACAACCACATTTTGTTGATCTTGAAATAATGAAGGTGGAACCAAAATTGGCACCAGAGTTGACAGCGGAATCAAAAGCGGAGCCAGCAGTGGAGCCAAAAGCAGAACCGACAGCGGAGCTTCAGAAAGTCGATCTTGTCTTCACAGACACCGATAAGGATGCTTCAGAAGAACCTTTCGTCGATGACGGACTGGATGATAATGATAGTGATGATCTAGATGATTCTGTCACACCGGAAGTTAGACATGAAATGTACACATTACTGAGATCATTCCCCGGACTTTCATCGAAATACAAACTCATAGATAAGATTGGTGAAGGTACGTTTTCTACAGTTTACAAAGCAATTGATTTACAGAATTTATCAAAATTGGGATCAGGACATACAATCTGGAGCTCACCACCCTTAAAAAAGCATCGTGGATCATCAGAGACTAAATCAACTGAAAATAGAGCCACAGTTGTTGCATTAAAAAGAATTTATGTCACATCGTCGCCACTAAGAATATATAATGAATTGCAATTATTGCACAGTCTTGTTGGATGTCCGAATGTTGCACCGCTGATAGATGCTGTCAGATACGAAGATCAAGTTATTGCTGTCTTGCCATTCTACAGACATGCTGATTTCAGAGATTTCTACAGAGATTTGCCTCTTTCTGGAATCAAAATTTATATGCATGAACTTTTTACAGCATTAAGTTTTGTCCATGAGAAGAAAATTATACACAGAGACATAAAACCAACAAATTTTCTTTATAATCCGCTCACGAGAAAAGGAGTTTTGGTCGATTTTGGACTTGCTGAAAAAGAAACAGAAGTTGACTACTCCGCATGCCCGTGTTTTCAAGGAGGGCTTGCGCCTCATGAAATTGCACCAGCCAATGCATTTCCAACAAAAGGTTATTTGAAAGACGACAGACGTCCGGGTAGACGTGCCAACAGAGCAGGCACACGAGGTTTTAGAGCACCAGAAGTTTTGTTGAAATGCGCCAATCAAACGGTCAAGGTTGATATTTGGTCCGCCGGTGTTATGCTTTTAACACTTCTTTCCAGAAGATTCCCATTTTTCAATTCAACCGATGATCTGGCCGCATTGGTGGAGATTACAGCAATTGTAGGTTTGCCGCAAATGAAGAAATGTGCCCAATTACATGGATTAGGATTGGATTCCAATTTGCCTAAATTAGAAGCAGTCCATTCATTAGGTGCGTTACTATACACATCAATTTTATTAGAAGCTAAACAGGGCGACACGCTTGCAGAAGATTCACCGGCCTGGGAGCTGCTTTCTGCCTTGGATAAGAAAGGGCAACCAGTTGATTCGGATTTGGGTGCCCAATATAAAGATGCTCTAGAGGTGTTGGAATGGTGCCTGAAGCTAGATCATTCTGAACGGATTACTGCTGATGAAGCATTGAAACTGAATTTCTTCAAGAATGAGAGGCACGGTAACGATCTGGCTGATGATATTATACTTGATTAGGCATGTTGCTTAATAAATTGCATACCCAAACAGAGAACGACAAGCAAAGCAGGTTGTGCAAAAGCGGACCCACTTCAATCGTCGTTCAGTGAGTAATGATCAGTTAAAAACAAACGAAGCGAGACCACTGAAACACTCGCCATTCGTTGTAGTGATAAAAATTGTAAATTAAATTGGAAAGGATTTATATAAGTCGTATCATTCGTATCGGACAACTTGCTCTGCTCGTCCTTTACTCAGCATTACCTGCTCCCAAAGCTATTCTTGACTCAATGATACTCTTCAGGCTCTCTGAAGGATTAACATCACCGTATCTCTTGAAATTCTTATACTCAACACCGAAAGCATTATCATCCAAGTGAGCATTCACTTTGTGGAAATTTGCTTCAGTCTCATTGAAGTAATCAAGACAAAGCTGGAACTTCTTTTGTTTCTTTAAGTCATCAAGAGTGACTTTACCAACAAGATCCAATGGAGTATTGTATCCTTCCTTTTCTCCAAGATCGACACCTGGAGAACGGAATTTCTCGAGTAATCCAAGTTGATGTGCTTTGAGGATTCCACCGACTTCCTTGATCTTATATTCTCTGTAATAGTTGATGAAGTCTTCGATAGTCGCCTTTCTGGTTCCGGTCCAGCCAATTGAGACTAACGATTCTCTAGTAACTGCTGGTGGTTTGGAGATGAAAGAGTATGGATTAACCACTCCGAAATGGAAAACACACCAGATTAGAAGAATTTTGACAACGTGGAATGCAAAGAATAGGGCTTGCGGAATCCAGCCGGTTGGTGCAAGAATTTCGTCATAAAGCTTGTCTGCCATTTCTGGATTGTGGAGATAGTTTCTGATGATATAACAACAGAACTTCACCAACCATGTTGTTGCTCCAATACCTGGAGTTGGCGATAAGAATTCAGGTAGATCAGTGTATAACCAAGTAAGAAGGAATGCATAAACTGAGTTTTTGAAAAAAGTATCTTCTTTCCAAACAGGCATCAATAATTGACCTGGCCAGACTTTCGATGTCACAATATCTGAATTGGAAACTTTGGTGAGCCATTCTTTGTCCTCTGCACCTCTACCGAACAAAATTCCACCACCATTCGTCAAATATCCTGGACATCTACAAACTTGGAACCCGATTGGAACACGTTCGAAAAATGGACCTGGCGATAAATTGAGCGGCAAAACTTTGAAAATCTCGAGCAGATCACCGAAAGTTTGACCCTCAGAAACTTGGAAACAGTAGTCCTTTTCCTCATCCAAATTCATACGAATATAGACATCAAGTGCATATTTAGATTGTTTTGCCTTCAATTCGGCTTCTTCAGTCGATTCTATCTTACTATCGGACATGATAGATAAATTATACTCAAATCGCAATTTTTATGTGACAAATGCTTGTAACGACAAACAGCGGTCAAAAATGCAACGATAATACAAAGAATTGGTTATATCGAAGAAGAAGACAGGTATTGCTGGATTTAGTCTTGAACCCCACCATTTTTCTCCAGATATATTTTCGACGAGACTTGCAGAATTGAACTTTGTACACGACCCGGGGTGGGGCAGCCAGCCAAAAGGTTAGACAGTGAACGTCATGGATTAGGTAAGCAAACCGCATGAGTCCGAAGCGAGTGAGTCTTTCGGGGAATGAGTAACATGAAGAGTGTCAAAGTTTAATAAGATTTACAGACGACTAGCCTCAGCTCGTCGTGACTAGTTATTGTACAACAGATTATATTATTAACCAACTATACAACAGGCCATAAAAAGATTCCAGGAAAACCAGTCATCTAAAAATTGGCTTAGTTTTGAACAGCGGAAAGGATGTCAGAGTCACCGGCATCGAGGACAGCAAGGGTACCAACTCTGAAGAGCTTACCACAAGCAGTACCGAGCTCGTTGTTACCACCTTGGAAGTAGTAGATAGCGGTCTTGGACAACATAGCGTAGTACTCCAACTCAGACTTTCTCAAGACTGGGGTGTTACCGGCGATGATGATCAACTTAGCCTTACCTTGTCTGAGGGACTTAACGACAGACTTGTAACCCAAGGTGTATTTACCGGACTTGATAGCCAAGGCCAACTTGGCGTTCATGTTGTCGGAAGACTTCTTAACTTTTGGTGCCTGCAGAATTACGAGTTAGTATGACATGACAAGATAGAGGCGTTGGAATGACAACTTCGGACGTGATTGTCCTAAAGTGTGTCACTGCAAAAGAATATACTGACCATCTCTGTGAATTTGTTTTGTGATATTTGAACTGATCCACTCCGGTCTTGTCAAATGCTGATGATTCAAAAGGAGATTCAAAGATATATTGGTGCAATTATTGAAAATAATTTTTTTTCACTCTATAATGGATTAAATTTTTCATGGATCGCTCTTAGTAGAGGTGGCAGGTGTAGTTGTATCACAGTCACAAATACTTCCGAAAGAGGGAATTTAGTCTGTTTGCACGACTGTTTTGCAAGAAAAGTTTTTCCATCACCGGGCATTCGCGTGGTTTCCCACGGGGGAACCTCCCAGTCACCGTTGTAGTTTCCCTGGTATCGCACCAACTCCGTCGCGACTCCCTGCGCAGTTTTGCCAGTAAGTTTTGCTTTCGCACTGGCGAGTTGTGGAGTTTTGCAAAGAGTAGTTTGGTTGAATTTGGTGATATTTTCAGGTTATTTCAAGGTTACCCAGATTATAGTGTTGAAAGTCAGCATAGACAAGGATTTGTTATAAGACACATTGAAATGAAGGTCGAAGTTGATTCATTTTCCGGCTCCAAGATCTACCCAGGTAGAGGTACCCTCTTTGTCAGAGGTGACTCTAAGGTTTTCAGATTCCAAAACTCTAAGTCTGCATCGCTTTTCCACCAAAGAAAGAACCCAAGAAGAATCTCTTGGACTGTTCTTTTCAGAAGACACCACAAGAAGGGTATCACCGAGGAGGTTTCCAAGAAGAGATCCAGAAAGACTGTTAAGCACCAAAGAGCCATTGTCGGTGCTTCATTAGACTTGATCAAGGAGAGACGTTCCTTGAAGCCAGAGCAAAGAAAGGCCACCAGAGAGGAGGCTGCTGCCAAGGAGAAGGCTAAGAAGCAAGCCAGAAAGGAAAAGAAGAAGGCTGACAAGGCTGCCGCTGTTGCCTCTGGTGCCAAGATCTCTAAGCAACAAGCTAAGGGTGCTTTCCAAAAGGTCCATGCTACTTCCCGTTAAGTTTTCTAACTTTGCAATTGATAGCATTACCCTATTGCGTTACTCGTTACAAGTTAGATGTTAATACGTTGCGTTGTTTTTCTATACTTTTAGGTTAAGAAAGCATGTTTTCAAAGATTGTGATGTGTGATTCTCTAGTTTTCTATTAATTTATTGGTTGGATTAATAATGCAAAACACAACAAGGAATAATACAAGCTGTGCTTTTTGACTGTAGTCCTTGTAAAACCCACGAGAGTTTTGTGTTCACCTCAAGTTAAAAAAATGTTGTAGTGGTTAAATTTTCAGCGAATTTTTTAAGAGGTCACGTGGAGTGCGTCGCGTGAGTTGGTGAAGCGTCATTAAATTTGGTACTCATCTGCTCTCGTAAACCCTGTCCAACCTCTCAATTGGAACACCCTTAGTTTCCGGGACCAAATAAAATACCAACCCAAGTCCCATGATGTTGAAAACCATAAAAATAAAGCCAATCCCAAATCCCATGTAATCGGTCAATGGTGGTGTGACCAGAGTCATCACAAACGTCACAATCCAGCTACACGAACCACAAATTGACATTGCCTTCACCTTGATTGAGATTGGATACAATTCAGAAACAACAACTCCACTCAATGGACCCCAACTTGTAGCAAAAACTCCGATAAATCCACATGAGACAGTAACCATTAAGACTCCGATTGGTGGTGTAATGTTGTCTTTATAAATAAGACTAACCATGGTGAACAGTAACATGAAAACTATCATGAGCGATGATCCCGACATCAACAATCTTGTTCTTCTGTATCTGTCGATGATAAATAGTGAGACAATGGAGAAGATCAAGTTCACCACTCCAAAGAATATTGGGACTAGATATGGATTTGTTAAACCAACCATTGCAAAAATAGTAGTACCAAAAAAAAAGAAGTAGTTGATACCAGTTAACTGTTGACAACACAACAAACCGATACCAGTCAATGTTCTGAGTAAATATTTTGGTTCGCCTTTTCTGATTGAACTTCTTCTGGCTGTTTGTTCGTCTAATGACTCCAAAGGTTGCTGAGTAGTGTTTACTGCGGTGGCAACGTTTGCATCGTCAGAATCGTTACTGTTGTTGAACATAACAGCCACGATTCTCAAGACTCCAGGGTCATTCACAGGTAACGATCGAGAACGTGCAACAGACATTTTGGACTTTTCAATGAGATTCTGGCTGGTGAGATACCAATATGGTGACTCAGGAACAAGCCAGATCAAGACGCATGTAATGATACACAAGATAAGTCCTTGAATCAATGGGTACTTGAATTGAAGCACATCTTCTGATCCAAAAAACAAATTACTTGCGTACATTGTCACTGCCCCCAACAAGATACCAACGGTAGTCAACAACTGCTGGATACAAATCATCCCACCACGTGCTTTTGTAGGCGCCAACTCACTGATAAGCATGGGACAGACAACAGATATGATTCCATTCGCAACACCATTCAGACCTCTTCCAAACATAATTTGAATCCAACTGGTAGCACAAAGCGTCACAAGATTGCCAACGGCATAAACAATACCAGCCAAAAAAATAGTCGGCCTCAATCCAAATGGTGGAACCACAGTAATGCTTAATATTCCACCAATAAATCCACCTAAACTGGAGATCGCAATGAGGGCTCCTTTGGTGATGCTATTGAAAACAGGAATGGAGCCTAAACGATTATCACCATACGTTTTAACAAACATCGGCATATCAATTAGTCCACCGATGGTTCCAATATCGTATCCGAATATGAGACCGCCAGTAGCTATAATGGTGCTAAACACGATAATCGGCCAATATGAGCCCATAGAGTCGTCTCCATTGTCGTCCTGGTCAGAACCGCTCTCTGGCTCTTGGTAAATGTCGCCTTCTTTGGTGGCATTACTGTTGGTCTTGGCCAACTTGGGTGAAGTTTCTCTAGGACTTGTTGGAACCGGGTCAACGTATTGTAAAGAGTATGACCCAAGTCTTTTCTCGGGCTCTGAGACATTGTTTGATCTTGCACGGTCTGTCATTGATCGTTGCGGTGGTGGTTTGGGGTGGTGATAATGGTAAAGAAACAGCATCAAACGCTAGAACTTGATCCTCTAAATTTGATCCTTCATTAGCCCTTTTTTTGACGCCTTAATAGAAATCTTTACACCACTTTAAAAAGTTTGCACCGCCGTTTTTGTTTTTGCTCTTCTTTTTCGATGGCTCTGGATCAAACGCAAATCCTTTTTCGGAAACGTCCCAGACAGCCACCTCCCATGTATTGAAATTGCCTATCTAGGATTCTTCCGTAGCATAATCACCAAAGATAGAGAGATGGGTTTATGTCTTTGTGACACCAATTGAGTTAATGAACTCGATCATCATCATTTTTTAAATAACACACAATTTAAATTACAACCCCTGACTAAAATAAGGATAATTACTAAAACAACCCATTAAACTCGTTTCAAGTTCAAGACTAAGTTGTTTAGTCTTTAAATTCCCTGTGTATTGTGGTATGAGTTATCGGCTGTCGAGCTTTAGCTCACCTCGGGCTGACTGTTTTGTTCTCAATACGACCAGGGAATAGTAAAGGTCGTGGGTGAACAAAAATATTTTTTCCTGATCAGGACAAATTAATTGCATATCTGGTTGTCTTCGTTCCCCAGCCATCTTTTTTACTTCCCAAAGGGGAAGTAGATGGTTTTAGATCCCGAAAATTTAGATCTGGCTGCAGCTAGCATTACCATTGAGAGAATACTTTAATGAAGATCAATGATGGGGTCTAAATTGAATCCCATTGTTCCAAGATGGCTGAACGTTGGAGGTGCCTGATTCATGGCCACAAGGTCGAGTGAATCATTAAGATGATGGGACAAAATCACTTCTTTTACATCAACGGTCGTGCAAACCAGCCCAGTCCCTAAGAATATAAAGAGAGACTATTTTCCCGAGTATAGAGATCCATTAACTTCATGATCTTACTTTTTTAGTCAGCCAAAGCTCAGTCACTCATTTTAACAAACACTACAAGAGACTTCGTCTCTATTACATTCATTACAATTATCCGACTCTATTCATTCCTTTAATAAGTCAAACAAACTAAAACTTAACAATGCGTGCTTCCGTTGCTCTCCTTATTCTTTCGAGCATTGCAAACGCTCTGCCTGTGCCTCGTCTTGTCACTAGAGTGCACACTGCAGCAGCTACTACCACCACTGAGGATTACTATCATACTGTTACCTCAACCATTCCAATCGTTGAAATTTTGATCTCTAATGGTGTCACTTACACAAACACTCTCACTACCGTTGCCACCGGTTCTGATGTCGAAAATGTTGAGCCAACACTCACTTCTGTGTACAATGACTCTTCTAGTACTAGCTCTGTTGAGGCTACTTCTGAGGTTACCACTGCAGAGTCTACTGAGTCTACTGAGGCTGCAGAGTCTACTGAGGCTTCTTCCTCTTCTTCTGCCACTACTGTTTCTTCCACTACTGTTTCTTCCACTGAGGTTTCTTCCACTGAAGTTTCTTCCACTGAAGCTTCTTCTACTGAAGCTTCTTTTACTGAAGCTTCTTCCACTGACGTTTCCTCAACCGAGGTTTCTTCTACTTCCACTGAAGCTTCTTCTACCTCCACCGAAGCTACCACTTCTGCTGAGGCTACCTCCACTTCTGAGACTACGTCCTCTTCTTCTTCCGAGAGCACCAGTTCTTCTGTGACTACCTCTTCCGAAGCTACTACCAGCACTGAAGGTACCACTTCAAGCTCTACCACCAGCACTGAGGCCACCACCAGCTCGAGCTCTACCACATCTTCCAGCTCTTCCAGCTCTTCCAGCTCGGTCACCACTTCCACATCCTCTTCAACCAGCTCCGTTTCTCCTGTCAGTACCGTTATTCCTTCTGCCATCGTCTACTCTCCTTACCAAGACGATGGAAGCTGTAAAGGCTCTGACGATGTTGAATCCGACCTCAAATTGATCCAATCTAAGGGTATCGGTGAAGTGAGAATTTACGGTAACGACTGTGACTACTTGACTGTTGTCTTGCCAATCTGTGCTGATCTCGGTTTGAAAGTTAACCAGGGATTCTGGATTAGCGATGAAGGTGTTGATTCTATCGACGATGCTGTCACTGCTTTGATTGATGCTGCCTCCGACGACTCTATTGGCTGGGACTGGGATCTTTTTTCTTTCTTCACTATCGGTAATGAGGTGATTAACTCTGGTTACGATACTGTTGACAACCTCATCTCCAAGATCTCATCTGTCAAGTCTCAACTCCAAGACGCTGGTTACACTGGTAACGTCACTACTTCTGAACCACCAGTTACTTTTGAAGACTACCCAGCTCTCTGTACAGACTCTGACATCGACTTTGTTGGTATCAACCCACATGCTTACTTTGACACTTCTGCCTCTGCTGACACCGCTGGTTCATTCGTTGCAGGACAAATCGAAATCGTCAAAGGTTACTGTCCAAACATGGACATTTCAGTCACTGAAACCGGTTACCCAAGTGCCGGTATCCAAAATGGTGGAAACATCCCATCGATAGCAAACCAAAAGATTGCGATCAAAGGAATTCTCGAGGCTGTTGGTTCTTCAGTTACTCTTCTCACAACTTACAACGATTTGTGGAAAGAACCTGGTGACTATGGTATCGAACAATCATTCGGTGTCATCCAACTTCTCGAGTAAAATTCCAAACTATAAACGATCCGCCGCTTTTATGTTTTCTTTTCTAACTAAACATCAACTTATGTAAACCACCTATGTATGTATTTATCTGATTTCAATCGCTATTTTTCAAAAATCTATAATTTTTTTGGGGAAAAATTCATCAATCAATTCTTGATAATAAGGTCGAACTTTCTCAATATCATAAGTTTCCTCGGTCTTTGAATAAAGATCATATGGATTGAATGCCTTAACAGCCTTCAACATCGAATGATCGTGTTCGTTCATCAAATATTTGTACGAACCCTCCTGATGCCATGGATAGAATGAATGGTAACGGATCATAGCGAGTCCCTCTGGTGGCAGCAAACTTTGTTCTTTGGCCAAATGATACATATATTCGTCGTGTCCCCAACTTAACATTACGTTATCCAGGCCACAATGAGGCGAATAAATCCCATACTTCGTGTTATAAAGGGGATTCTTGAAATCCGGATTCGTTGCGAAAAATTCGTAATAAATAATCTTCTTTGAGTATCGGCATCCAACAGGGAATGTATCACCAACAACGTCCCATTGACCTTTCGAATCATAGAAATACAACAGTTTGCCTAAATCATGGATCAAACCAACCAATTGAAACCATCGCGGCTTATTGTCTCGTCTTATTGCCTCGGCAGTTTGTATTGCGTGATCTATTTGAGAGAGTTTTGTATCTGGATCACTTTCATCTAACAATTTATTTAGTTTAATGAGAGCATCCCAAATAGTCATCTTGTCTCTAATTTTCGTCTTGAAATTGATACGTGCTTGGATGTTGTACGCAACTGTCTGGTTGATATGTTGTTCCTTATAGAATTGTTTCACTCGATCGTAAGCCAACTCGTACTGTCTGTACTGACGTGCATTTCGATTGATTGTTATGGTAGATTTTGAGTTGTCCATCCACTCGGGTGTAAAATCAGTAGATTCTGTCTTGTCTGTGTCTGCAGGCTTATCATCCTGCGGATTATGCCCCGTCTCTTTTAGTTTGCTCTTGAATAAGTTCACTTCTTGTATATCATCATCGATCTGTTCTAGGAGTTTGCTGCTGTCTAGATTTTGATATTTTGGCTGTGAAGACTGTACTTTGGTGCTCTTAGTCACCCGTCCAGATACAGGAAAATCTTTCACCACCGGATTCATTGGGGGTAGGTGCTGGTACGTTGTGGTTGTATATAGACGTCCTCCTATAAGTTAATTAATTCATCTCGTGCGATTTAATTTTTCTTTTCTCAATAGACGCAAAAACCGTTAATTATAGCGTCGATCGACGTGCAGCCATTGGCGAATGTGGAACCGGACCAAAGTCGAGTCGACACAACTCCAGCTTAACGTCGCATTACCATTACTCTCAAGCAGCCACTTGAGGATAAGATTTGTGCAAGGAATGAGCTCGTGTGGCACATTCATGTTTACGCACCCGGACGATCTTCCGGATTACCTAAGCAAATGATCGGCAACTTTGTTGGAATCTGTTCAATTGGCATGTGAAGAAGCGATAAGAGACGGGGACAAGCCCAAATGCCGCCCAGAGACACAAAAGCCGCCCACCAAGCAGCTCGTTTGCGTATTTGGCTAGCACGCAGTCCTTACCACTTCTGGTTCAACATCCTTGTAGTTTCTCCCGTTATCACATGAGTTTCCTAGCGAAAATTTGTTAGCATTTTTTTTTTTGCCAGAAAAAAAATTCCGGACAGTGCGAAAGATTAGATCGACTTGTTTAAACTTGGGTTGCTTGAGGGCAAAACAACTCTTGTAAACGTTATCGTTAACCATTGCACAACGACAACTCAACTGAGATATAGAACAACAACTGGGGTAATCTTGCAGTTAGTAAAGAACATTATCAGTTGATTAACACTTCATAATGACTACGAAAAAACAGGAGGTTCAAGGCGAACAGCCCAAGCCAATTGAGAAAAAAGTTGAACAAGAAAAAGAGGATGATTCTAAGGGACCAGTGGTGAATGAGAAGGAACGCAAGAAGCAAGCTTTTCTTGTGAGGACGATTTGGACTTTAGTTATGATTTTTGGCATGTTTTTCATTATATGTGCTGGTCATTTCTGGACAATTATGCTTGTTTTGGTTTTACAAGTTTTAGTTTTCAAGGAATGTATTGCCATTACAAGTGAAAGAGCAAGAGACCAGGATTTGAAATACACTGGATATCTCAATTGGTATCTTCTTATCACCACCATTTGTTTCTTGGAAGGTAAATCATTGTTGACATACTCAATCAATTTCCTTATAGATTCGAACTTACCAGCAACAGTGGCAATGAAACTTGTTATGCACCAGAAATTTATCTCTTATTGTTCATATGTTTTTGCATTTGTTTTCTTTGTTTCAACACTGAAGAAAGGTTATCTCAAGTTCCAGTTTGCACAATTGTGTATCACCCATATGATTTTACTTCTGGTTATTTTCCAAGGCCATTGTATCGTTAACAACATTCTTCATGGTATGATTTGGTTCCTTTTACCTGTTGGACTTGTTATTACGAACGACATTTTTGCGTATATCTGTGGAATTACGTTTGGTAAAACTCAATTGATTTCAATTTCTCCAAAGAAAACAGTCGAAGGTTTTGTTGGAGCCTGGGTTTGTACCACTTTCATGTCAATAGTTCTCACCTACTACTTGTGCAACTTCAATTACTTCATCTGTCCAATTGAAAATTATAAGAATTTGCAAGTCAATTGTTTAACTGGTGTTTCATGTGAATTGAATCCAGTTTTCATTCATCAAATTTACAAGATTCCAACAGACGTTGCCAAATTGGTTGGCAGAGATTACATTCAAATCAAACCAATCTACTTACATGCCATGGTTTTGTCAATGTTTGCTTCACTCATTGCTCCGTTCGGTGGCTTCTTTGCTTCAGGATTGAAAAGAGCATTCAAAATGAAGGACTTTGGTGATACAATTCCAGGTCATGGTGGTGTCACAGACAGAATGGACTGTCAATTCTTGATGGGTTCCTTCTCTTACCTGTACTATGAGACTTTCATTTCTACTCATCATTTGAACATTGGCAACTTGTTGCAAACGATCATCATTAATTTATCAGGAGATGACATTCTCGTTTTGGTCAAGAGCCTTCATACTTACTTGTATAAAATCGGCCTTATCGAAGAATCTGTCTACGTCAAGCTTGTTGACCTTTTGCAATAAAGCAATGCTGTTGTCTGGTGGTGCTTGATGTTTCACCAGTTCCATAACCACTCTCCCTTCCTTTTTCCCTCATCCACCTTTAGTACCAGCATTACACTTTTTTATAGTATTGCTTACAGTACTTGTGCTTTTATTCCACACTTTTTGGTGATTTAACCAACAACTTTCTTAGTACTTTATAGCTCCTAACTTAGATATAATACGTGACATTGATTGTAAAAACTCAAAAGAGAGTTACAAAGTTCAAGAGGATAGTGAAGAGCTGAAATTCAAAAACAAACCAAATTATTCCAATAAAAATAACCACAAACACCAAAACCAAAGCTCAGTCTTGACAAGATAACAACCCCAATAACAAAAAAACCAAACCGCTCCACCAAAATATTCATAACAGTAACAAAGAAAGTTGAAAAGAAAAAGACGTTCAACAGGGGGGTATTAGTCGTAAATTCAAACTAAATCAAAGAAAAACAAAAAAATAGGCGATCACAGATCACCATAACCACGATCATTGCTCACTCTCCCGCCATTCGTTCGTATAGCTTCTCCATCAAAGACTCTGCCGCTTGTGAGAAATCCTTACTCTTCAAATTCAACTCATTATAAAGTTTCTTCGTTGCTTCGTGCACTTTAGCCAGCAGCGCCTCAGCATTCTCTTTCTTGAAAGCATTTAGACTCAAAGACCCAACAGAACTAACAGAACTGTACATTGACTCGACATTGGGATGTTTCCAAATCTTCTTAGCACCAGTATGTGCGTCCTTCAACAAGTTGGAAGCCATCGTCATGACTCGTTCAGGATTTTTACTATCGAGTATGGCATCGAAAGGTTTTCTTAAAACCTGTTTCACTTGGGTAGTATCAACACTTGCTTTGAGCTTGTTTTGCAATGGCTGCCAAAAATTCACAGAAACAGACTTCAAACGTATATTGGTAGAATCAATGATATTAATTGATCTTAACTTGTCACGAGCTGAGGAAACAATCATTGTAGCACCCAATGCGGCATTCTTCAAAGGTTTAGCATTCCATGAGTACTTCAAGTGACCAGTTACAGCCTCTGAAATTGTCTCATAATTGTAAGACTTCACTTTTCGAATCCATTCAAAACTCAATGGCGTAACTCTATAGGTATAGAAAGAGCATAATGAATTCCATTTCGGCTCAAAAAATGATTCGTTGAACTTTCTAACAGAAGATCCTAGGGAAAGTTGTAGGTTCCGAGCAGTCTTTGTAATACTTTCAACATCAACTTTATCTCTTAACGATGAATAAGCGAAAACAGCGTTCTTGGTAACACCTCGTTTCAGTTCATGAACAGACATCGAAAGATTTTCAAAATCGATTTCATCTTTTATGGATGAATAAGCAGATATAACATTCTTCTTGACGCCGTTTATAATGGGATCTTTGTAGGCCATGAATTTTGGCTGGACTGAAGCAGAATAGAATTGGGTAATCGATTGCAAAATGCTTTCTGGTTCCACAACATGAGCCATTTGCTGCGACAAATACGACGATTCTTGGAAATCAAGAGGACAAGATCTCTCAGCAGCTGTTCTGGATTCAAGATATCGTTTAATACAAGCGATACCTTCGGAATTGGAGAAACATTTTTCAAGATCATCTTTGAGCGAGATTTTCAATTTATCACAATCAATTTCTGGTCTGAAGATTTCGGTTAGTTGAGTCCGCTCCATCCAAACTGAAAGCACGATACTCAAAATGACAACATAATGCCAAAGTTTGAGATTCTCCAAAGGGAAAGTAGATTCCTTAGGCGCAACAGGTTTGATAAATTGCGTTTCATCAGGATTTGCCTCCTTTTCGCCGCCATCAACGTTGATTCTGGGAACACTAAATGAAAAAGAATCATTACAAATCACCTCTTTCAAAGTTGATACCGATCCACGGACTTCACGAGGAGTTGAGCTTTTCAAATCCAAATTGATTGATTCATTGCTGTCGTTGCTATGGCTTGAGATGATTGTTTCCGGGCGTTGATCATCATCGGTAGACACCACTTCGTCGTACAAAATAGAATGAGTATTCGATGAAACGATTGACCAAGAATCATCCGATGAAAGCTCATTTGGTGTTAGTATGTCGGATAACGAACCTTCTGTGCCGGAAGCCGCTGAGCCTAGATTATCTTTTTGTGGGGCTGTGGCTGGAGCAGCTGTTGTTGCCTCAGGAGTGGTTTGACCTGACGACGAAGACGACAAGTCATTTTGAAGAGACGTGTCCTCAATTTCACCCATTTGGCCAATGATGGATGTTGTTTCTTTGAAATAATTAGTAGCAGTAGCTGAGATAAAAAAAATCTGTCAGTTTTGTTAGTCACACATAGTTTAAAAAAAGGGGAAGGGGAGCGGGAAAAAAAGGGGGGAGGAGCGGCCAATGAAATGGGAGTAAATATAACAAGGAAATGAGCGAACCGATAGCAAAACGAAAAGTAAACGACTAGAACAGGGGGTAGTGACAGTACGCACTCATCCACCGCCCTGTCATCAATTAATCATCTGCTGCCGCCTCAGAGCCCTAACCAGCCGCACTGCCACTTACCGCAACCAAGTATCCCCAGCTCTCGTCCAAGAACAACGTACACTTTGAGAATGTCCTAATCTCTGCAAGCCTGCTAGCACTAATATAACCAATCCAATGTATCAGTAAAGAGTTACTCTGTCTTGTTTCATTGTAATTGGATTAGATTGAGGATGGCAAAAAAATTAAAATAGGCACAGATAACAAAAAAAAGTGTTAAGCCGCACGGGTGTGGCTGTGAAACGTTGTGGCTGTGCACCCAAACTAACATACCGTAGTGGGTCATTAACGGAGCACACACAAGCGAGGCTAATGGGTTAGGGAGCATTTTAAACCAGGAAACCAGGAGCAGCAAAATGAACAGAACAACAAAGTGTCCAGGGAAGCAGTTTCTTGACAGAATTCCAGTATATCTTCAGCACCCCAATCTTTGTTAATTTTGGTCTTTAAGCTACAATATTCCACCAATATTACTCAATCGAGTCGTATGAAGGGGCAAGTCGCCGTGTTAGAAACGTTCAAAAACGGTCTGCAATTACCACCAGATCCCTTTGTTATGCGATTCATATTACCTGAATAACTTTCAAGATCTTACTACCAAAAGTTTCTGTTATATATCAATCGAATGAGAATGAGTCCAAGAAGAGTGAGTCAACGACTGAGACAATAAGCTTTATAAACACCTAGCTCGTCATGTCGTTCCCGCTCCTCAATGAGAGTAGCAGCTCTCCCAAGCCTCGACATTCCCATGGACGAACTCCAATAAGTCCTTATTATACCTCACCACCAACAACTGCAAATCCGTCTTGAACCACGTGTGGAACTCCACCAACTGTTTCAAAACCCCTTCATTAATCTCTGCCAACTCAGAAGCCAGAATCTCCACCTGTCTCTCCAGCTGATAAATTTTCAATTTCAAATCATAGATTTTATTCTTCCTCGTCTGATCAGGATTGGAATCTGTGTACTTGAGTATCACATTGTTCAGCTTTTTGATACCTGGAATCTTGCCATAGAATGACTTTTTTGAACTCAGATACAACGCCGATTGTAACTCAGCATCAGACATTGGGAGTTCCTGTTGAGGTGAATTAGTGCCTGTTTGACCGGTTGCTCGACTAGCCATATCATCAATCTTACGGAACTCTTCCTCTTGTTTTTGATACTCTTTGTACTTAGATTTTGATTCTCTTAATGATTTCTCAACCATCTTCAATTGTAAACACTTCTTCTTATTGTAATCGATCAATTCATTGGCAATTCTTGTGAAACTTCTCAATTCAATTAGTTTGTCAAGAAACTTCAAGTTGATCAACTCGGCCAGCGAGTTGATGAATATGAAGCTTCTATCGAAGACACGTCCGACACCTTCGATGAAATTAGAGTCTTGGACTAAAGATAAGGAATTGAATTGGCTCCCTAACTCAGTAAGATCGGGTGTAGTCTCAGCAAAATGTTTAATAAGTCGTTTGTTTGTCTTTATAATGTTTTCCAGAACAATCTCGTATTTTTTGAATTTATTTTCAAATTTGATGAATTTTTCAAACTGTTCTTCATTAATGAGGTCTGGAAACAAATGGAAAGATGACGATGATGGTATCGGTAATGTCAAATAGAGTTGATTGTCGAGATTACCTAACGGATCCAGTGCTGATAATCGATACATTGAGCTTTTCCAAAGAACCAAGTTCTCCTTCAGATTCAAAAAATCATTAAAATTCGTCTCTGGATCCAAAAAGTTGAGGAAATAACTATTCTTTCTGACAAGCTCAATCTCAAGACATCTATTCAAGAAAACAGCCAGCATCCGTTTGCGGTACTCAATAAGATTTAACGGATTTCCGCCACCATTGTGTTGATGTTTATGACCATGCGAATCGCTGCTGGGAAGTGATGGCTCATCATTGACTATGTCTTTACTTATACCCAGCGAATTTGTGGTAGAAGTGAGATTCGATGCTAACGTTTGTTTGGCAGGAATAGGTGGAATAATCAACGTTGGGAAACTTCTGATCATACATTTTCGTAAACTTTCAAACTCACTGTATCTCCGTTTGACCACTAAAGGACCTAATTTAATGGCATAAACTATGTAGCTTTGTAGATGATTGTGGCTTTCTGTAGATTTCGAAGCTTCAGTAATTTGGATTCTCAATCCAGGATCACTATTAATGATTTCATATATCCGAGATGGGAAGATCACTTCTTTTTTTGTGATAATTGATGTTGTAGAGTCAACAACTGCATTGTTGTCTTCCACCGCCGCACTACTCATGATGGTTAGAAGGGATGATTTTGGTTGTCCGGAATTGGTTGGTTTCCTTGATGATTCTTCCGTTTCTCTATTTCTGTAAGGTTACGTCAAGTTGTACGTTAAGTGTCCTTATTGCGTGTGATGAGCTGGAGTTTGTATTGCCTTCCCGTCCCCAGTCGATAAATGAGTCTCACTGATAAAGTTAACTTTTCCACGTCTCTCCACCTTTTTCCTTTCGAAGGCGCGCCTTGATGAGGTAATTGTTGACATAAGTGACATGTTTTTTTTCTGTCGCTCGTCGTTTGCTCGTACTGTTTTTTTTCTTCTTCAGTAAATCTTGACAACAAAACTGTCAATTCATCATAATTTTGACCAACCCCACCCCATCACAACAATGTCCGCACAAACACAGATTGGCCTCTCGGAGGTGGTAAAATGGTGTCTTTACGCGTTATACTCGACGCTGGCACTTGCCACAATGCTATCAGAAACGAATCCTATTTTTAAGATCGCACTGGCAACATATGTTGGTGTTTGTGTTATGGTACTTGTGCTTTATGGTGTTGTGGTTTATTTGAAATCATTTTTGCACAACGAACCAACTGGAAAAGAAGGAGTGATCAAATCTGCTGCCAATTTTCTACCTTTGATGATCGAACGGGCTTCTCAATGGCTAATTGATTTGATAATTATGATTTTTCGCAAATGTGGCGCAGCACCGGCAAATGTCAAATTGAATGCTCAGGTTGTGGCGTATGCGGCTGTTAGTATTAGAAAAATTATTGCATTGGTCTGTTGGTGTTACATCACCGAACAGGATGACAATTCAGTCCATCTTAAAGCGTTTTTGGCATTCTGTTTCACCAGTTTAGTGCAACATCGCTTCATCATCAAAAATGGTGGTTTGCGCGAACGTCAAGGCGGTCGTGTTGGAATAAAAGAAGGGTTACGCAGTTTCTATGAACACACTGGTAAGAACGCCAAACTTGAAGCAGATAAACTTGTATTTCGCCGCGATACATTGTTCTTGGTGAGTTTGTTGTTAACAACTTGTTTGTGTGTTTCGATGTTCAAATATTACTGGGAATTCAAAGACGTTTATTATCGGGTGATATATATCATGACGAGGCTGTTATTAATTGTCGATTTAGAGTTTCTGAGAACATTGTGTGTGGAGCTGGGGGGAATGGTGATGGAGTTCAAGGTGGGTGAAGTCGATGGACGTCTGGTCTAATGACGAGCGAATGACGGGCGAGATGAGTCATTCAGCGAGTCCCGTTAGACCATGAGAGTTGCTTCGCCAAACGTCAATCAAGCGAGACTGACCACTTGGTGGATTGGCCCCGAGCCCTAGCCGTCAACTTGGTTAATGGCTCATATCATACGCTGTAAATTACATAGATCGAGCAAACGACGAGAAAAGCCACGAGAAAAGCATGTCGTTTGTGAGAAAAGGAATTGTTCATAAATTAAGAGTCACTAACGTAAAGTGCATCGATTCTACTATTTCGAGAAAAAACCGAGCGACACGAATTGTCTTTGACTCACCGATGCCTTGGTGTATTGTTCAGACTCTGTTGTAGCCTGACCAACTTGCTTCAAGTCAATTGATCTAGTCGTGTGATTCATATAGAATTTTTATTTGCGAGTCATTGGCTTACGTAATGTACTTAAGTATGCGAAAACTTGAGATGAGTAAGGTGCAACCGAGAGGGTTTCTCAACAGATTACTGGCGGGTGGGTCCTTGTAGATAGACAGAATAACTCGTGCTTGTCATGGCTGTTACTTGAGTGAGTCACTTCGCTAGTCATTCTCCACAAGCTCACTCTCGCACTATTCTTGACTTCCCCACAGGATCCACAACCACCACGACTCCGTCCATAAACCTCACTTTTATCACCGGCCCATGCAAGCGCGCTCTTCGGGCAAATCTGGTTCTCTTCAGGCCTTCAACATCCCCATCAAATGAACTATCACTCTCCTCCCCTCCAGTAAGATCTTGTTTGAGCACCGCCTCGCGCGCTCTTAGAAAATCAAACCGCGCCACAAAGTGGCGCAGCTCCCTCAAAGTCAATGCCAACTTGATTCGAAGTTCAACAACGTCTTCTACATCGTTTAATCTAGTGATCTTGACCAGATTGCGTCTCAAAACCGCATCTTCAACGGCTTTCTGTGTCTCATCAATCACAGTATCGTTCAAATTATCGATTTTTTCCAATTGACTTACCGTAGAGACAGAACGCTTTCTTTTAACTGGCTGTCCAAGCAGTTCCAAACACTCTAGACAGTTACTCAACTCTCTCAGCATTTTTTCTTTATCCGATTTGGCAAACTTCTTTTCTTGGTTCTCTCCTCTTTTGTGAAATCCTTGGAACAACAAATCTTCTAAGGGGTCTGCAGAGCTTCTTTTTGTAGTATCTCCAATCGCCGCACCTCTATTATCACGTTTTGGACGTTTCGCTCCCGACTTGGACCTCACATCAGTCAATTCAAGCGGTGTCTTTGCCAAAGTTTCGAGAAATCCGTCTTCGAGTTCTGGGTTTTTATGGCGACGTGCGGGTCCAAGTATTGTGTCGTTTGGAATGTCTGTGACCACGGCAATTGCCAAATTGTCGTGAATCGTATATTTCAAGTGCGGATCGAAATCGTATAGATCACGACCGTTAGGAGTCGATTTTGCGCCATTTCCAGCATTATTTTCGGCACCAGACTCGCCTGTGGGCGCCGAACGCAGTCTCCGCGACCGTCCGTCCTCATTGGCACTCTTTTTCATCTGATTTTTGGTTGTTGAGCGTTATTAAAGAGATTACTGAAAAATAACTAAAGGAGCGAAAATTTAAGTAAATAAAATTATTTTTAAAAAAATATTCATTTAGCTAGTGATTATTCGGGCTACAAGCTGTCTTGAAGCAATGACAGACGAGTCAAAAGTGGTGAAAAAAGAAAGTCACAACCGTCGCCGGCCTGCAAGAACCCAACTAGATCCGGCTTCGGTGGACGCAGCATCGAAACCTGAACAATCAGGTCAAGTTTTCAATCTTTGGTACAGCAAGTGGTCAGGTGGTGAAACTAATGGAAGAGCACCTTTAACGCACGCAAAGACCCGTTGCAACGTTGCAAAAGACTCCGGTTACACCCGTGCAGACAAAAACGTATCTTTGGAATCGCCCAACAGCTCGAAGTTTGTTTGTTTGTATTTTGCTAGAGGTTGTTGTTGTAATGGAAAAAATTGCGAATATCTACATAGACTACCTGGTGAATTCGATTTTTTCCCCGCAACTTTGGACTGTTTTGGCCGCGATAAGTTCAGTGATTACAGAGATGACATGGCGGGTGTTGGATCGTTCAATACGGTCAACAGAACGTTGTATGTGGGCAGAATCCATTCCACGGAAGGAAAAATAGAATTGTTGGTTAACAAAAATTTTAGTGAATTTGGTAAGGTGGAACGTGTTCGTGTTTTGAGAGACAAAAAAGTTGCATTCGTTACTTACAAACTTGAGAGTCAGGCTCAATTTGCCAAAGAAGCGATGCACGGACAAAGTTTGATCGAGAGTAACGATGTGGAAGCACTGAATATCCGTTGGGCCAATGAAGATCCAGACCCAGCAGCAAAGAAACGCCACAGAGAGGAGTTAGACGCAGTGGCTTTGGAAACTGCAAAGAAGCTATTAGAGAAGCTAGAACAGAGTGACGCTAAGAGAGCTAAGGTGGTGGTAGAAGAGCCTGTAGAGGAAGAGGAATCTGTGGAGGTTCCTTTGGAGCAAAAGGCCATTGAGGGAGGATCAATCATTAAAAACGATTTGCTTCATGTGTTGGGTAGGATCAAGGCGAAACCAAAGGAGACTGTTGATATGCAGTCCGCTTTAGGGGGGTACAGCAGTGATAGCGATAGCGAATGAGTAACGAAGAATGAAGCGAGTCTTAGTTTAAAAGAGTCTATTTAGTGGGTGTTGATCAAAACCTCACAAAGCATGCTAATTAGTACAAAAGGTGACATGTCTTGGCTCGCAGTCGTCAATTATCAATGTTTCTCACCATCCTTCTTTGGGCCGCCTCGCACTTCCTCAAATCCTCTGGACACCTACTCACCGGACTCTTCACCAACATCTGCCTGAGCTGATACAAAACGTCTTTATCCTCAACAACATTCCAAAACGTTATGGCAGTTCCCCTCTTACCAGCACGACCCGTACGTCCAATACGGTGAGTGTAATCCTCGATGCTTCTGGACATTTGATAATTAACCACCAATGAAACGTTTGGAATATCAATTCCACGTCCGGCAACATCGGTGGCTACCAAAATCTCAGCAGCTCCAGACTTAATTTGTTGGATAGAACTCTCTCTCTGTTCCTGGGTCTTGGATCCGTGCATCGTCACGGCCTTGAATCCGAGCTCTTCAAGATAATCTGCCACTGTTTCACAAGTCCGCTTATAGTTTGCGAAAACTATAATTGGAGGAGAGTATTGTCCACGTCTGAGAACATTTTGCAACAACTGAAGCTTTTGTTCTTCGTTTTCACCAACTTGAATAGCTTCTTGGCGAACGGTATCGACGGCACCGCCAACTTCTCCAACCAGCACAGTCCCCGGATTTGTGAGGTAACTAGTGGCAATTTTTTGAATCGCTGGTGGTAAGGTAGCAGTAAACATCATAGTGGTTCGTTTTGATCTTCCGTACGGATTGGTACTCCCATCAGGCAAACTACCCAAAACTTTATTGAGGTCCGTTTCAAATCCCATGTCAACCATTCTATCTGCTTCATCCATAACCAAGAAGAAACATTTACTCAAAGTCATGATCTCTTTTTCTAGACAATCAACAAGACGACCCGGCGTTCCGATGACAACTTCAACACCTTTGGAGAATTTGGCGATGTTCTCGTCGTAAGAATGTCCTCCAATCAATGAAGCAACGTCGAAACCAAGACTCTTGAATTTTTGGAACTCTTTCTCAATCTGTAACGCCAGTTCTCTCGTTGGAACCATGATCAACACATATGGACCTTCATCGCTCTCCAATCTCGGCAGTTTCAAAATGTATTCTAAAATAGGCACCAAAAATGCTAACGTCTTTCCCGAACCCGTCTCTGCAATACCTACGGTGTCTCTGCCAGTTAAGCCCATCGGGATAGCTGCTCGTTGAATAGGCGTTGGTTCTTGGTAACCAAGTTGTTGTAATTTTTCTATAATTAATGGTGAAACATCGCTTTCGTGCCAATCCCGCAATGGATTCGGCACCTTTCCGCCCTTAGAACTGATATTGTAGTCTTCTCTCATAATTCTCCAATCCCTGTCTGTCATGTCGTTAAGGGGTTTTTGCGACCAATGGATATCTTGAACGACTTTGGGTTGTGAATTGGGTTTTTTAGACCTTGGTAGCTCCACAAGTGGTTCGAAACTCCCCAATGTGTCTTCATTTAGGTCCCAGTCGAAATTGAAACGTCTTTTTCTGTCTTTTGGTGGTTTAGAAGGGTTGGAAGGCGGGGTAGCAGGAGTAGACGGCGTGGCAGAAATGGAAGGAGTTGAACTGACCTGTTGACTTTTCCGTTGTTGTTCTTGTTTTTGTTGCTGTTCTTGTTGTTGCTGTTGCCGTTTCTGTTCCTCTTCTCGAAGTTTTTGCATATTTTTTCGTTGTTTCTTGGTGAGAAACTTCGTTTTGCGGGTTGTCAATGTGGCGTTTGTCGGCGTGATTGTGTTACTCTTTTGAGCCAAAAGCTCATCCAAAGAGAGAGGTGTCGACATTGTCAGCTATTGCAATAAAAAATCCCCGAGAAAGTGGAGTGATTTCCGTTCAAAGATCAAATGTTGGGGTAAACGAGTAACTGGATATAAATCTAGATATTTTGTAGATAAAAAAGTTGCGATCTGAAAAATATTTTTTTGCGAAAGCAGATGACGACTAAATGATCATTAGAGCAGATAATGAGCAAGTCACTTCCGGCTAGTTTACACTGAGGAGAAGAAGTTTTACGATGTTAATGGAGAATATGTAGTGGTGACCACTAGGAGAAAAAGATTGAGACCAACAAACATTCTACCATTACTACGTCAAATGGTAGCCACAAAAGTCGTATGCTGAGTCGTGCAATATGATGGCAAGTTAGTAGTTGTTTTTTATTACTGTATGTACAGTTACGCATCCTTCGGCTCTCTTCGCCGATAGGTCGTCCTTCCTAGTTTGTCGCTCCCCGTTTCTCCGTTGTCACTCCGTCCAACTCCGAGCTTCCCTATGTGGTGCCGGGTGTGATGGCTGTGCAATTGTGCAAAACGTATTAACTCAGCAGCAACTAAACCGCAATCATATTCCCTCACGGCAATCGCAACGGTTTCTAAAACTAGCCCCTGAGAACTTTCAAGCACGCTGGACAATTGGACCTTCCGAATCCAATCTCGAAATGGTGACCACAATCAGTATTTGTGACCACTCTCTCAAACTAAATATTTTTGGTAGCAAGACTGGAAAGTGAATAGTTGCTGGCTCCTTGCACCAACCGGAAAAATTCACCTTTGACTGAAAAGTCCGTACGAAGACTAAATGACTAGATTTCTAGGACATTGCTGCTCGTTACTGCTGTGTGTCGTATTCTCGTCGCCAATTCACTTTAGTTTTACTACATAACAGCAACCAGTCAGAATCAATATAAACCCTTGTTTCGATCCTCTGCTATAGATAAACCCTAAGCTCCTCGCCAATAATGTATCTTACAATAACCAGAATCCACCCTCCTAAAGGAATAGATTGGCGGGTATGCTCCAAGGGAACTTCGGTCACCGAATCCACTAAGTTCCGATTCGGTCCTCAAATCTCCTATGAAATTTCGTTATCGCAGGATACCTCTGACGGTAACAAAGTGACTCCTTATGGGAAGTATAACGCAACTGTTGTACCGGGGAAATCATTTTTCAGTGGCTACTCAACCAAATTGATCAATGGAGAAGGTGTTTTCGATCCTACACAGCTGGCGGATCAGATCTGTGAGCGGTTGGATGTTGATGCAGACGATTCAGTGAAATTGACCAGTCAAAATCCTGCTCGTTTGGGTGACAATTACGTTGGGCTATTGTACAATCTTCTTTGTATGTACTATGCTAAAGATCTCGAAGCACTGAAGTACGATCCCGAAGGTGTTTACTTTGCTGACGAATCTGTTAGCATTCTCAACAAAGACTACTTCGGTTTTGAAATGGACTCCGAACTAGAAGTATGCAACCCATGTTCTCTTGAAAGTTCTGATAAACCATTAGGATTCCTGAGAAACATGAGCATCATTCCCTCCATAAACTGGTCTGGGACACTCGGATTTCAAGATTGTAACGTTCTAAACTTTGCATTGGGTGAATGGAAGTTTCACAGCCCCTTAGGGGTTTTACATCAACGTCCCAGATTGGCTGAAGCTCTGGGGATCAGAACGAAATCTAGAATTTCCAGATTGTGTTACACTGGGCTATCGGGTATCAGTCAGAGCGAAATTCTGCGAGTCATCAGCAATGTGGTGAGTTCCAATCGATTACAATTACAGTTTGACATCGCACTGGCCATGTTGGCACAAGTGTTGATGGTTCCCAAACCAATTTCAAACGATCAGCTATGTTGGACAGTTACCAGTCAGAACGTTCAAATTCCCAGGCTTGCTGGTGTGAGAGGCCATTGTGGACTCATTTTCAACACTAATGAAAACTCTGTTGGTCATGAGGAAATTTACGATGCGGTACCCGAACCTTCCTACCATAGACATTGGCAAGTTTATCAACGTGAGACATACTACCACTCAATTGCTCTAAACGAGGTTGTTTATTCTCACCTGAGCGAGACTGAGGTGGGGAATTCTGGCTTGTCAGGAGATGTTCAAATTGCTGCGAGAGTGGCCAAGCTTGATCCCCCTAAACTCGACCCAGGTCCATGTGGAGTCACTCATAAAAAACAACCATTGGTTTGATTTTGACTCGCAGTCACTCATTGTAGATGTCTTTAATCCCTTTTGAAAAGTTGGTTGGTGGCTACCAAAGTTCGCTCACTTGGCAAAAAAAAATATGAGAGGAAAACTAGTCGATTGACTGGTTCTACTCGCTATTCTTCGTTTATTAACTCCTATTCAATTGACTGTCGCTCGCTTATCTGATGTTTCTATACTATTTACTTATTACTTATACATACGCATGACTTCATTGATGTATTGATATTGGATTAATGTGACGTAACTAGGCGTATGCCAAGCGTATTTGAGTAGCGAGAAACACGATGACTTTCTTTCTTTGGTCGCCGGTTGCTAATTCTTCTGGCGGAATTTTCTCTTTCCATGGAACTCCTTCACCTTACTCACTGCCTGCGCCGCAGCCTTGTCAACTGAGTCATGTAAAGCAAGTATTTGGTTTTTATCTGGGACTTCCTTTGGCAGTTTCATCTCGATCACTTTTTCAATGCGCAAAATAAGCTCAAGATCATACTGCGTAACGAGTGAGATGGATTTTCCAGACCGACCAGCACGTGCAGTTCTTCCAACACGGTGAATATAAGCTTTGGAATCTGTTGGAATATCGTAATTAAGAACGAGATCCACCGAAGGAATATCTAAACCTCTAGCAGCAACATCAGTAGCCACGAGAATAGATTTATCTCCAGATTTAAACTTGTTCAAAGCACCTAATCTTTGAGCTTGTGTGAGTTGACCGTGCAAAGGAATAGCAGAAAAACCAAGAATACGAGCAAGAAGAGCGACACGCTGAGCATGAGCACACGTTCTAGTGAAAATAATGGTTGATTTTCCAAGATATTCGTTCAAAAGATAGATCAGATAGGTGTTTTTGTAACCATCTGGAACGACCATCAACGATTGAATCAAAGTGTCAACGGTGGAGTATTTGTTGTTGACGGCGACTTTGACCGGATTACACAGCGAAGCACGTTGTAGTTTCTCAATTTTTGAAGTCAAAGTGGCAGAGAAAAGATAGGTATGACGTTCTTTTGGAATAATCTGGAGAATTTTATCTAGAACAGGTCCAAACTCCATGTCCAAAAGTCTATCTGCTTCATCCATAACAAGGTATTTCAATGCTTTGAGTGAAAAACCTTTAGTATTTTCCAAATGATCCATCAATCTACCAGGTGTAGCAACAATGACGTGCGGCTTGCGCATCAGCTCTTTTGCTTGATCCATCATGTCCATTCCACCAACAATAGTGCTGCATCTAAGACCCATATTAGATCCAAGAGCATCAAACGTTTCACGGATTTGATAAGCAAGTTCTCTAGTTGGAGCAAGAACACATGCAAAATATGGAGTTTGTGCATCCCAAAGGGCTTGCAAAATTGGGATGGCAAATGCAGCGGTTTTACCTGATCCTGTTTGCGCAATACCAATCATATCTCTGCCTTGAAGACTGTGTGGCAAGGATTGTGCTTGGATCGGAGTTGGTTTAGAAAAGTTGAGCTTTTCAATAGCGTCGAGAATGTCGGGTTTGAGGCCTAGCTCACGGAAAGATGCGACTTCAACAGGGGAATCAGAGTCGTCTGAAGCATCTTCCGCGGTCTCTTGTTGTTGTTCAGGTTCGTTTTCAGGCTCTTTTTCTTTCTTCTGGGAGGCTTTGAGTTTCTGTTTTAAAGCATCAATGTCAATTTTCGAGGATTTTCCCGGTTTGGTGACTTTTGAAGCAGTAGAGCTCTTGGAAGAGCTCTTACCAGAGTGTCTTTGAACGCTCGGAGACATGTGTGACAGGGGGTTGTGATTGTCTATGGACTATTGACTTTAAATCTGATAGATAAAGAATTTTTTTTTGAAAAAAATTGAAAATTTTCATATCTGCTTACGTCATCTGAAAAAAAAATTTTGAAAAAAAAAAAAAAATTTCAAGCCCTTGAAAATTTTCATAAGCGATCTATCTAGTTATCTAGTGTTAGCAGTGGTTCACTAACGGAAGCCCACAGTAATCAACACCATGGCAAAAAGAAGACAAAAGAAGAGAACTCACGTGAAAGCTAGCGAAGACCAGCTTGCCAAAATTCCAAGATCCATGGTGATCCACCTTGGAACGGCATTGCAGAATCATACTCTCACACAGCTCGTCAGAGACACTAGGGTCATGATGCAGCCGCACACTGCCATTAGTCTCCAAGAGAGAAAGAAGAATAAGTTGAAGGACTTTGTGGTGATGGCAGGTCCGCTTGGTGTGTCACAATTGATGGTTTTCAGTCAAAACGAAGAAACCGGATCAACTCAACTTCGTATGGCCACCATGCCAAAAGGTCCAACTGTTACATTTAGAGTTTCTGAATATTCGCTGTGCAAAGATGTTTCGAGGTTCCAAAAGACACCAAAATCGGTGAGCAAGACTTCTCCAGAGTTTTTGAATCCTCCTCTCTTGGTGATGAGCGGTTTCACCAATCCGAGGGATGCTGAACCTCATGAGAAACTTATCATTACAATGTTCCAGAATATGTTCCCACCAATTTCTCCAGAGACCACTAAAGTTGGAACGATCAAGCGTGTTCTCCTTTTGAATAGAGACCGAACAACAGGAACAATTGAACTGAGACATTACGTCATTGACACTAAGCTTGTTGACGTCTCGCGTAACGTTAAAAAGCTTGTCAAAGTCAAGCATAAACTCAATAAGGCATTACCAAATCTGTCGCGTGTCAATGATGTTGCTGACATTATCCTTGATCCATATGCCCAAGCTGGATTTACATCTGATAGTGAGGTTGAAGACGACGAAGTTGTTGAAGTTGCTGAAGATATTCAAACGAAGGCAACTGCCACGAAACCTGTTGCTGCCTCTGGCTCCAATACAGAAACTAGTGAGGCTGGTAACGGTAGAAGAAAGAAGGCAGTGAAATTGACGGAAATTGGCCCTAGAATGAAATTAGATCTTGTTAAGATTGAAGATGGTGTTTGTTCTGGTAAAGTTATCCACCATGCTTACATTACCAAGACACAAAAAGAGATCAATAAGCTTGACCAGGTGCATGCAGTCAGAAAGAAGGAACGCGAAAGAAGAAGAAAAGAACAAGAAGCTAATGTCCAACAAAAGAAGGATAAAAAGTTGGCAAAGAAGCAGAGAAGAGCTGAAGCTAGAGCTAATAATGAGGAGGTTAGTGAGAGTGAGAGTGAAAGTGAGAGTGACGAGGAAGAGGATTTCAGCGGTTTCGAAAGTAGTTGAATGAACAATGCTCGTTGCGGGTTGCATCTCAATTGCCACCTGCACTCGCTACTCAATAGGGTAAATCACACTACTTATTAGTGCCATTGTAAGTCTAATAAAATATTTTTCACGAATCATTTTAATTTTTCAATATTTTGGTAGCTAAAAAGTAACATTTACTTGCAAATGACTAGCGCAGTGAGTCGCTTTGCTGGTCGTTTAACTGATTCAAATTCTTTGTAATTACTTAAAATACTGACTTGTGATTGGTTGAGAGACGAGTGAAGGAAGCGAGAAAGAAGAGCGCGGGAAGAAAGATGGAGGAGGAGAAATTGGCTCACTCCTCAGCTCACTTCGCTCGTCGCTTGCTCATTCAGGAAAACTGCGAATAGTCAACCTTATGATTTCTCTTCTCGAACAAACTCCACTTCTTGGCATCGAAAATGTTGAAATCTGAAACTTCAAATCCATCACCACTAACCTTGACTTGGGAGTGCCGCTGGTACCACATGGTCTTATCATTGTTCACACGCCACAAGCGTGCCGCAAGCACAGCTGCAGCCACTTCACGCTCTTTCTGGGACAGAGCAAAATAATAAGCGTAGAATAAAGTACCAGAGTCACAGTTTTGGGCATCAACCTCAATGCTGGCCGACGTGCGGATCGAGTTCCATATCATCGAGGCGCGTTGAGCTTCTAATCCTGGTGGATATTTACGCTCTGGTAAAGGAGAGAAACTTCTCGGTATCGAAAGCATAGTTCCAACACTCGATAGAGATGGAATACGCTCAGTCTCTGGTCTGTTACGTGCAGCAGCAAACGACAAAATTGTACTTTGGATCCCCGGTGGAAGAAAACGGAAACTGCTATCATTTTCAGCCTCTGTAACACCTTTGAGATTGGCACTCTTGACCGATGAAGTCGTCGTACTATTTGTCGTACTATTTGTAATAGTCTCCGTGGAACTCTTTGGAGCAGAAGCCGTGGCACTTGTTGTTGCTGTGCTGGCTGCTTCTTGCGACCGCTGCTTCTTCAATGCTTCCAAAACGCTCGCTGCGTTGAGTGCGTTGGTGTTCAAAAGCGTTCCAGTTTCTTCCTTTGGTTTGTCAGTTGCACTGCCATTAGCACTGCCATTAGCACTGCCATTAGCACTGCCACCATTGATTTTGGAAAGAGAACTTGCTAGTGTAGCCGCACTGCTGCTATTCGAATTAGTTGTCGTAGACTTTCCATTCGAAGTGCCGGCAGTCAAAGCAGCAGACCACTTCAAGTCTCCAATTGGCTTGGCCGGAACAGGCGCAGGCTTAAGCGTGGTCATCATCGGTATCGAAGAACCTGAAAGAGCACCAGTAGCGAGAGACGAAGTGATATTAATTGGTGTCGAATTCGAAGTTGTGTGTGTGCTGCTGTTGTTGCTCGACAATGGCTTGACAGACGGAGAGGCAGGCGCAGGAGTCGGCGTCGTCTCCTTCTTCTTCGTCGTCTTGACAGGTGTTGTGGTAGCAACATGGGACTCACTTACTATATCGTCATCTTTATGTCCGAGACCAGAAAGCGACCCTTGAACTTCATGAACAATCGGTTCTTCGGCGTCCAAGTTGAGATCATCATAAATGGTATCATCGTTCACAAAATCAGGATCTTGATTCTCCTCCAGATAATATTTGATGTCTTCTTGGATGTTCATGACTGGCTCCGGTTGCAAAACTTGGTTCTCTAAAAGTCTCAGGATAATCTCAAGTTTCTGGGTATGGAACGAATGAGTCTCTAACATTTCTTCGATCTCGCTCTTGCGCTCCTCAGCAGCATAACTCGACGATTTCTTACCCTTTTTAGCACCCAATTTATCCAATTCTGCCTCCAGTATCTCTTCTTGTCGTCTGATCTCATCTAAACTTTGACGGATAAAATCAATAGCTTCATTCTCCTCTTGTGGTTCATCATGATTCGCAAGTGATTCGTCTGAATACGCTTTTGTTTTCGACTCCTTTTCTACCACTTTGTACTTTTCCATGGCAACTTCCACTAATCGACGATGTTCGTTCAGCCTTTCTTTCTCTTTGACTTCACTCGTTGCTTGCCAATTCTTGACTTGTTCACGGAATCTTTGAAGCTTTTTGATCTCTTTTTTCAGATCAGACTCCAATTTGTCCTTCTGCGAACCATTCATCGCATTTTGGTGACGTTCATATAGCGTGTTGAAGATCTCTAATCCTTCCCCTATCTTCTTCAACACTCGATCAATCTCCCTAGAAAGTGTTAGTATGGGTTGTAAAAATATTTGAGGTTGCACCAAGTGCCACCAACTGCCACAGAATACCACAAAATGCCGTGTTAGCCCTATGAGAACATCGTAATGGCCGTTTCTCGTAATTGCCTACCGTAAAAAGGCTGCCCCTTGGGATCCATGGACACTCTCGGACTTCTATCTCTTCTGTGCAGCCCTTGCACCGCCTTACTTACTGTTGCAGCTTCCTGTGAGACATTTTGAAACACAAAGCCGTGCAATTAACGCTTCTCTTGCGCTATATGCTGTTTGTCGATGTGTATGAGTATCACAAACGTTCCCCTTTCTGCGTCACTGTTAACTCAAAGTTTAAATGATTTTTTTTTTTTTTTTTTTCAACCTCTGATGCAATTTTTGGGCAAAAAAATACGTCCGGGTAATGCCAACAAAATAATTGTCGCGAGTTCGTGAAGCTTAGTAAAAAATTTGGTAGCAACCACAGCCGGTGATCACGATCAAACAAGAACAAAACAAGCCAAGGGAGGTATAAAGAAGGACAAGCGTGGAGTTGTCAAAGGACTCTTTGAGTGCCGTCAATGAGGACGACAAAAGTAGCTTGTAGTTCAAATCGTCTTCATATGAGAAATCAGCCGTGATAGTTCCATTCAGCGATAGCTGAGGGGTGATGTAGTCTGAAATATCCAACTCAAATTGATTGTTCCATTCGAAATAACTGAGGATCGATGTGTCCACCAAATCATATGTAATCACTGCATCCAGTCCGCTCTCGCTGAGGTAATCATATATGTCGTCATTCAGCAGAGTCAGTCTGTTCTCAACCAGGGTGACGAAATCATCCAAGAAAGTCGCATTGAAAGAGACGGTTAGAGTCTCTCCTGAGAAATCCGAGGCTTCCAGCTGAAATTCCATTGTTTGGTTCTCCGTATATGTTGCGGATCCTGAAGTGTCCACGTCGCTACTCCCTAGCTGAGCAGACAGTCTGCCGCAACAGATATAGAAAATCAGCATGAACCATGAGAGCTTGACGCAACCCCAGGCATTTGATCTCAAACTGAGCCAAAAAGACATGAAAAAGTAAGTTTTTACTCCTCCCAAACCTCTCAGCTTTCCAACAAACTCTGCCAGTTTGAACGCCTCGAAATCAACGATGTTGTAAACGTACGCCAGATTGTCTCTCTTCGGATCAAATTCTGTTGGAAGCTCTCTAGACTGCTGAATTTCGTGTTTATAGCACAGCCATTGCCAGAGAAGGTATATAGGGACGAGGATAGCACAAACTATGCCAAAGATGATGTATAGGTTTGTTGTTTCGTGATACAGGGAGGAGGATGCGGTGTACGTTGAATTGGAAAATGACACGCTGGATTGGTTGGATGTGGTTGTAGTCGATTCGAGGGGACTACTCAGTGAAAAGGTGGTCCAACTATCACTAAGATTGGTGATATTCTCATACGCCTCTTCAAATAGCTCCGCCAAATCACTCTGGACGCCCTCCCGGGTGTCATTGAACCAGCTCAGAAAGACGTCCCTCGACTGGTACAAGTTTTCAAACAATGTATCGTCCTCGCTGATTCCTGTGTCGATAATTCCTTCTAAAAAGGACCCAATCCAGGTATAATTGATACCAATCGAGTCTAAATTTTCCGACGATCCAACAAAAACAGCAGAGTCTTCCAGTGTTTTCTTGAGGCTTTCCTGGGTCTCATCCTGCGCACTCAAACTGCTGTATAAGGTAGTGTTTATCTGCTGTATAACCTCGGAAAATTGCGATTGTAGAGTTGAGTTAGTCGAGTCATAATGGACGTTACTGAGCGTGTTGTTTATCACTAACTGGAGGGAAACAACGGTGGAATTGACTGCCGTCAGAACGAGCACTTCAAAGTTGTCAAGCTGAGTTATGAGGGACTCACTGGAGCCGTTGAAGAGGTCCTTTTGAAGGGCCTTCGACTCCGGGAAGGCCAATTGAACCTTGTCTAGGGAAGAGATGGACACGGCAGTCAGAACAGAACCACCGCTGGAAACTCCCTCTAAATAGGCCCGCTGCCACTTGAAAAAGCCCTTAAACGTCTGCGACACAACGCAAATAAGAACGAGTACCGCCAAGTGACCCAAAATACCATCGTACCATATAACCTGTAGCCATCTTGACTTCAAACAAAGGTACGGAGTCGGGTTAGTGGATCTATTTTGGGCTGTAGTTGCAGTCATGAGAAGCGTTCCTCCTCAGGTTTGTCATGTTGACGGTGGCGGTGGGTGGCGAGGTGGCGGACTTATTTAACTCTTTGTTCGTACAAGTTGTTTTTTCATTTCGATAAGTTTCGGATTTGTTTGATAAGAATTTTGCACAGCCAGGTTTTACTTATCAGTGGACATATCATTTTTTACTTATCGTAGAGTTAACATAAATACATGACGGGCCAGACACAACAAAAGACAAGCTATGCTTGGCATTTGCTTGGGATTAACAGCTAGTTTGCTCACTCGTCTCGCGAAAAGCGCTACGCCCACTCGTTATGCGGCTCTCGCTGCTCGTCGCTGCTTGCCGGTGTTGATGCCCATAATTGCTTGTCGTTTGGTCGCACATCACTAATGAAGGCAAACCAACCAGCGATCATACACAACAAATAATCGCTCCACTTCAATTTGTGGCGTTGTCGTCGCTCTCACTCGCCAAGCCTATACTGCTTCAACAAAACACACTCCCCCCCATTCAAAAAACTAGGAACATTGTAGATCAAAAAGTCTCCGTCATACGTCACAACATAACAGTTGTTATCAACCAAGCCAACAATCGATTCAATCTCCACATTCAGCTTGATGAAAGCAAAGTCCCTTTTTGGTTCCAAAATCGAGTTTAACTGCGACGGTAGATAATTCTTCGATTGTGCCCAAATGAAGCTCTTCAACGAATCGGCAGATTTTTTTCTGCCGGCAAACATGGACTTACCCATCTGACTGTTGATGAGTCTATTGATTTCTAGACTTTCCTCGTCTGTGATGGCAGCTTCATTCGGCAAACTGCTTGTGGAGTTGTTCAACGAACTGTCCTCGTCAGCAGAGACCGTTTGCTCCCGTGATTTCCCATTCACCGGATTGTCGAGCCGGAAGAAATGAATGGTTCCGGTATTTGACGAACAACATAAAATCGTACTATCAATGTTGAAACTGAGACATGAAATAGATGCGGTATACGTTCCTCTTCGGAACTCAAACAGTTTTTTGCCGTCTGAAACGCGGAAAACCCTCACAATTGTCCCTTTGACACTGGAGGTAGCCAGTAGTTTGCCGTCTTTGGATATGGCGATTTTCTGTAATGGTGAACGATGACACTCGATAATGTTGAGAGGCTGAATTGAAAGCGCGTCAAACACAACCACCGTGCCTGCCGACGGATTGCCGAGCGTCTCCTCAGTCGTTGCTGTCGGCTTGGTGGTTGGTGTCGGAACCGGTAAATTTGGAATGCTAGGTATTGCCGGGGACGCGTGATGGGATTGTTGAAACACTAAAATCGACTCGTCGTTCGAGCTCAAATCAGCAATAACACGGTCATTTACGTTCGTGCTGGTCTCAATATTGTGTAATAACTTCATGCAAGAAACATCATAGATGAATATCTGATCAATCAGTATAACAATGAGTCTTTTCCTGTTCAATTTGACGTGTAATACCGATGTCGGGAATGTAAGCTCACAAATAATCGATTTCCTTTTCGTGTTTATGATCTTCAGCTTCCTGGATGAGTTTGATGGCTTTTCGCCAAGTCCAACAATGGCAATTAATGACGTTGAAAACAACATCTCAACAAGACTAGCTCCACCATCATCGTCTTTGTGGAAACACTCACCGAACGGATCGCAATTGTATACTTTATATGACTTTTCAAAGCCCACTGCCAAACACGAGTAGTCTTGGTTAAATGTAAGCGCTCTTATGGTGTTCGATTGAATCATGAGAGATGAAGAGGGAGAAGAGAAGGGTAGGAAGAGGGAATAATAATATTTGTTTGGTTTATTCTGTGTGCGGTGGCGGGGTGGCAATGCCTGCGCCACATGGTCACGTGATGTTTTTTTTTTTTGTCCCCTGGAGACTCACCACCTACTCTCCTCCCATGACTGTGGATACCAGATCATGTGAACAACCAGAGAGAGAACAATTGATCTTACACGCTACAAATATTCTGCTCCACTCATCCTCAAACCGCCATCAGATAGCCATCAGATCGCCATTCATCCTCGATAGCCTAATGACCCCTCGCGCGATACTGGTCTGCTCCTAGTGCCAGGAGCTACAATTAGAAAGAGACAAGGAGTTCTATTTCGTGGAGAATGCCAGCCAAGGAGCGTATCTACACCTGTGAGTGGCCTTAAGACACATTTAGATACTGGTTGGTGAAACTGTGTCTGGTGGTGAATTCTTGTTGCACTCACTACTCGCAACGCTCGTGGTTCTCAGGTGGCTCGCTCCGGGCTTGTCTGTGGTTTATTAGCCTACACCGACGGCTGCGCTGCGCTTAACATCGACACCCGCAGGGCTTAAAAATTCCGGATTCATCTTTGCCGTCGCGTAATATGATGTAATTGGAGATTTTTGACGCTCGCGAGTTTCGTGGGGGAGCACTAAACACCGAAACGCTAGAAAAACCCCACGTTAAAGCAGGTCCGCGCCGCTTTAAATAATTTTTTCTACCTGCTTGCCACAAACGGGGTTTTTAGACGGATCTGTCGTAGACTATAATAATTGGAGTAGTTGACAAAGTATCCGATATTCGATCACTTTAAAGGGTTTGAAATTTATCATCAATTCAATTGAATAATAAGTTTTGCAAGATCAGGTCCCACACAATGGCATCCACTAAACATTGGAATTACAAAGAGGACCTTGTCCATTCACATCTTAAAGGTTTATGTCGTGTTAACCCAGATTTGAGATTAATTGAGTCCGAAAGAGTTGTTTACTCAGCCACCTCTACTCCTGATAAAGTCACAGTTTTATCAGGTGGTGGATCAGGACATGAACCGCTTCATGCTGGTTTCGTTGGTGAAGGTTGTTTGGATGTTGGTGTTGCTGGATTCGTTTTCGCTTCACCTTCCACCAAACAAATTTACGCGGGTTTAAAATCAAAACCTTCCAAAAAAGGAATCCTGATTGTGGTTAAAAATTACACGGGTGATATACTCCACTTTGGTTTGGCTGCTGAAAGGGCCAAAGCTGAAGGTTACCCGGTGGAATTGTTAATTGTTCAAGATGACGTTTCTGTGGGTCGTACCAAAAATGGTATGGTTGGTAGAAGAGGACTTGCTGGAACAACACTTGTCCACAAGATTGTGGGGGCTAAAGCGGCTAAAGAAAACCAAAAGGCTTCATTGAAAGAAGTTTACAAACTTGGTGAGGATGTTGTCGCCAATTTGGTGACTATCGGTGCATCATTAGATCATTGTTCGATTCCAGGTAATCGTCACCACGGGGACGACGATTCGGATGACGAAGATGAGTCAAAACATTTGCTCAAGGAGGATGAGATCGAAGTTGGAATGGGTATCCATAATGAATCTGGTATCAAACGTGTTTCACCAATTCCAACTGTTGAATCATTGGTTGAAGAGCTATTGAAATATTTATTGAGCACCGAAGATGACGAAAGAAATTACGTCAGCTTTGGCGTGGCTGATGAGGTGGCTGTGCTCATCAACAATTTAGGTGGAACTTCGAATTTAGAACTATATGCGATCCAAAATACTGTGATTGAGCAACTGGAAAAGAACTACTCTATTCGTCCTGTCCGCGTTTATACCGGTGCCTTTACCACCTCCTTGGATGGACCAGGTTTCTCAATTACTTTACTCAATGTTACTAAGGCTGGTGGCAAAGAGGTTTTAGAATGTCTTGATTACCCAACAAGCGTTCCAGGTTGGAATACGTGTGTTACGACTGCCAAATGGAGCTCCAAACCAGAAGATTTCATTGTTGCAGCCCCTGAAATTGATGAAGGTTCATCAAATTCTAATGTTAAAACTGATTCTACAATTTTCAAGGCTGTGCTCGAATCTGGTTGCAAAAAATTATTGACCAAAGAGCCAAAGATCACCTTATACGATACTGTTGCCGGTGATGGTGACTGTGGTGAGACACTAGCTAACGGAGCACATGCCATTTTGGATCTTTTATCCGCCAATAAACTCGAACTTTCGGATGGTGTTAAAGCATTGACACAGATCACGGATGTTGTTGAGACTGCAATGGGTGGTACCTCTGGTGGATTGTATTCTATCTTCATCAGTGCATTGGCCAAGTCGTTGAAAGAGAAAGATTTGAAAGATGGTGGATTTGAAGTTTCCACTGAGTCGCTTTCAATTGCACTCAAAGAGGCTTTGGATTCTTTGTATAAGTACACCCGTGCACGGATAGGCGATCGTACTTTGATTGACGCGTTAGCACCATTTGTTGATACGTTTTTATCTACCAAAGGTGATTTGAACAAGGCCAATGTTGCGGCACACGAGGGAGCAGAGTCCACAAGAAAGTTGAAAGCGAAGTTTGGACGTGCCAGTTATGTTAGTGAAGACGAGTTCAAGCAGTTCGAGAGCGAGGGAGGCTTGCCAGATCCAGGTGCCATTGGTTTGGCTGCTTTAATCGATGGGTTTGCCGAGGCGTATAGTAAGGTTGGATCAAACCTGTGACGAGGTAATTGACGAGTGGAGCGGATCAAAAGCAGGATCTTTCATCGAGTAGCTCGGAGGAATTGAAGAATAATGACTTTTGTCGAAACCTCTTCCGTTTATAGTTGAATTGACGTATCAAAGTATCAAATCGCTGACCAACAATAACCCGTCGCGAAAACACAGGGGCTATACGAGCTTCACCAGTATTGCGATGGGAATGGTCACGCGATCGACAAGTTGGTAGGCTGCATTCTCTTCATGGCAAGAGAGTGCTCGAATTACCCGGTTGCCGCTGCCAATTGGTGGCAGACACCTAACGCTGGAGAACAGAAATCCGGGGAAGTGAAAAATTTTACACAGCCTTAGATACACAGCCTGAAAAAACCCCTGTCAATACTGACATCATCTATAGTAAAACAACTCGAACCTGTTTCAGCGATAGCCATCCCGGATGATTCATCACACGTCAGGATTCCCATATCCACGGTTGTAGATGCTTATTGTCCCGTCGTTGGTTCGTCGTTGTCGGTCGTCCTCGTGTCGCTTACCCCTCGCTAATGTAGCTTCTTTCGTCATATTTGCACCGCCTTTTTTTAGTCTATATAACGGCAGATAATTCCGTAAAAAGTTTTAAATAATTTCCTCACCGATAAACCACCATAACCATGTCCACTCGAACAATTGACCTTACCACCGAACTTACCAACGACTTGGAACCCCAACAGGTGCCAGGAGTCCTCACAATTGGGGGTTCTGACTCCTCTGGCGGAGCCGGAATAGAGGCAGATCTCAAAACTATAACTGCTCATAAATGTTTCGGATTGACTTGCGTTACGACATTGACAGCTCAAAGCTCTCTTGGAGTTTCTGGAGTCAGTAATACGCCTGCTGAGACAATTGAGCAGATTTTAATCGCATTAGCAGATGATAGAATTCCAATTGATGCAGTTAAAGTAGGTCTTTTGACTGAGGAGAGCCTTGGTGTCATTACGCCATTTTTCGAAGGTAGTGTTGCGCAAGGTCGCCGAATTGTTTTGGATCCAGTATTAGTGGCCAAGAACGGTGACAGACTGAGTACTCTGGCCAACTTGAGGAAGGTTGCCGATTTGTTTTCTTTTGTTGACCTTATTACTCCAAACTATAGAGAGGCAGAGACTTTGGCAGCTCTGTTGTCAAGTACCCGCGATGCCGACGCGGCTATCGACGCGTCTGTTGTTGACGACAAAGATTTGTGTAAGCTCGCCGCGTCGATCGGCTCTGGTTTCAAAACGAACATTTTACTGAAAGGTGGTCAAATTCCAATGGACGAAAGACTCACAGTCAATCTGGAAAACCCAAAATTTGTGCTCAATGTCCTTTATGAGCACAGATCGGCCACGACCACAGTTTTCAAGTCCCACTTCCTGGACTCCCAAAATGTTCACGGAACTGGCTGTGCACTCAGTTCGGCTATCGCGTGTCATTTGGCAAAAGGTGATAAGTTAACTGACTCCATTGCCGAGTCGATTGCTTATGTAAGCGAGGCAATTCGTCAATCTGTTCCCAAACCAAACGGTCCTTTGAACCACGTTTTTGGAATCAGACCTGCCAAACTGATCAAGTTCAATTTGCTTGAATATCTCATGTCTCATCCGAAGACTTCATCACATTGGAATGCGTATACTGAGCATGATTTTGTCAAACAAATTTACAATAACTCTTTGCCAATTGAAAAATTTGATTACTTCCTCAAACAAGATTATAGATATCTTCAAACTTACAAACTTGTGCATGAAAACTTACGTGCTATTGCGCCAAATGATGACTTACGTGACTATCTTGATGAGATCATCGGCAAAATCGACATCGAACTAAGTCGCCATGCTGATAAATTAATCAGATTGTTCCCTGGCATTGATCTTGAACGCGATATCGTACCAAATCAAGCAACCATAGACTATACAAAGTATCTTGTTGATTTGTACGAAGAGACACACGATTGGCTTTTGTGTAAAGTGGCTCTTATGCCTTGTCTGATCGGCTACAACCATGCAGTGGCAGACTTGGTGAATCAAGAAGCTAAATATGTTGTGGGGCAGCACGGCTCTGATAGTGCGGCTTTGCAGAATGCCCGTGCGGCTGAAAATAAAAGCACAGCCACAATCTATGAGTCCTGGTTGCAGGATTATATTTCACCATGGTATTTGGAAAGCTGCAGTAACGGTGAAAGAGTGCTGAATGATTACTACGCCACATACATTAAGGAGAAGAGCGATCAGATCGATGAATCTGCACTTTTAGAAAAACTTGTTGATATTTTTGCAAAAGTGTCTCATTTGGAAACGAGATTTTGGGACGAGTGTTTAAATTACACTAATTAGATAAACCGAGACTAAAAGATGGACTAATGACGATGGGGGTCGTCATCATCTTGTCTAAACGACTCTATAATAAAACCGTCGGGGGTTAAAATATTCTAGCAATTAAAAAGACAAAGTAAAAAACGCAGAATAGATTCAAGTCAAGTGACTCTCAGAACTGATTGCTCGCAAAATCAATGAAATTGTTCAGGTACAGTTCAGGAGCCCCAAGTGATCCATTTTGTTGCTGAGATTGTGCTGACTGTGCTGGTTGGGCTTGTAACTGCGCTGGCTGAGACTGCTGCACTGGCTGTTGTTGCTGTTGTTCAGACGTTGGGTGGCAATCTGTGCTTGTAAAATTATCAAGTAATCCAGGAATTTCCTCTGATCTTGAGCTGGAGAACGAATTAAATCCGATGGATTCAGGTTCAAATACGCTTGAGAGATTAGTGAACTCATTATCTCGTTTCATGTCGAACATTGAAGAAGAAATAGCTCCATCCAACATACCACCGCCATTCGCTCCTGCTGCAGTACCAGCTACTGAATTTGGAGTAATTGGTTTTGAACTTGGCGAGAAATCATCTTGAAGTGCATACCCATTAGTTGGCTCTTGTTTTGCCTGTGGTGGAGGTGGCTGGGTCGGTTGCGATTGTTCAGTATATGTCTTTGTGGGGTACAAATCGTCCATAAGAGTGGCATTAGTTTTCGAATTTGTCAACTGGAACCCATTGATTGAGTCTGTGGAGTTTCCAGTAATTAAAGACGGTCTTTCAACTCCATAAGCGGAGGTTGGAGAGCCGATCGACGAATTAATCGTATTGGACGACGAAATTGACAAGAATGAATTAGATCTCCTTGGTTGAGTCGTAGGCGTCTGCTGCGGGATGTGTGGGTACGGCGAGAAGTGTGACTGATGTGCGTGACCGTGTGAGCCATGATGGTGATGAGAATGTGACGCAGACCCAGACGAATGGGCTGAGGATCCAGTGAGATTTCTCAACAACTGAGGAAATGCATGATACGAAGTGTTGTACGGCGGGGTTCCCGGAGATGCGCCCGTTGGAGCACCAGAGACTGCGGAACTCACCAAACCTGATGCCGTTCCTTTGTCATTATGATTGCTCAAGTTATTGTAAGACAGCTTGTTCTTGCTTGTTCCACCGGTGCCAGTGGCCGCGAGTTTCTCATTCAAACTTTGCTGTGACGGAGGAGACGGGAGAGATGAATGCGAATACGTCGGACCAATTAGAGGAAATAATGGGAATAAAGAGTCTGGACCGTTTGGAGCAGTGCTCTCTCTCGGACTAGACATTCCAGAGCCAGAAGTAATGGTTCTCGTTCTATTCACATATGGCTTCCGACTTAAATTGTCATCAAAAATGTCGAGCAGTCCATTTCCAGGGAAAGGTAAAATAATACCAGAATACTGTTCGTTTCCAGGTGTAGCAGATTTTGCTGGTTCAGCAGGGGACGCCAAGCCATCAGTAGGACTGTCATCTGTCACAGCCGTTCCATTACCATCGGCTGTATCTGTAATTGAACTTAAGAAATTAGTTAGATTCGAGTTCATAGTGTTCATCGGAGCCACATATTCGTCAACTGGGATCGAAATCTCGCCAATACGTTTTTGAGAGCTGTTTGACTGTGGAGTGCTTGAAGACCTAAAGTTTTGTAATGGATCCATTCCAACTTGTCTCTTGGTAAAATATTGGTAATCAGTTGTGGCAGAACCTGTGGCAGCGCCGCTACCGGTATTGATTGGCCGATGCCTTTCGGACAAGGACGAACTGATTGAAACAAGACTGTCTGATTGGGACAAAGCCTGGGACGATATCGAAGGTGGTGAAGCCATATCCCAAGGCTGAATGGTACTATCTGCAGGACCTGACATAACGGAGGAAGAACTGGTAGACATCTCCACAGCTCGAGGAATGGGCATATTAGACGTATTTCCTGGTCCAGAGGACGAGATCGAGGTCGACGAAGCTGCTCTGGTTGTGGATTGTCCCTCGTCCTTCTTTTTATGTGCCTTTTTCACTTTGGAACTGCACGTACACTCACCATCGACCCGGCACGCGCAGCCAACCTCGTGGTCTTTGGTCTTGGAGTTGCACGTGCATGATGTGTGCGAATTTTTGATCTTTCTCTGCTGTTTGCAGTGAGCACATTGTGTTGAAGGTCTTCCTTTTGGTTTGATCATCATGAGTGGTTGGTCAACGTGGGTGCAGGTGGTGACACGGTGGCCTCTTATACACCTTTCGCAGGCGTATTTCACGCCATTAATAAGAACCATGATTGTCGGAGCTATTGGAATGAATGCTTTATGAGTAAGGTTTCAAATTGGCCAAAGCAAAGCAGAGTTTGTAGCGACGCTGGCGAAGCTGGCTAATGCTGGATGTGGCGCAGCTATAGCGCAGCACTTGGTCAGACGTCTATGGGTCGTTGTTTTTGACACGCGACGTTGCGTGAGAAGAGTCGCTTGTATTAATTATAGTGACTGAGTGTATTTGCCTTCGAAAGCAATAGTGAGGGCTAAAAGTACTTTGTTTGTGAGGAATGAATTTGTTCAGGCGGAAAACGATGGCGACACGTCGGAAAATTGACAGTCAGAAGAATTTTTGCCCTGCCCAGCGGGGCGCAGGGGAGGAGGATGAGGGGGTAAGAAAAAATTCAATTTTTTCAGGACCCCTGCGAAGGCGCGAGGCTGGCGGAGGAGACCCAGCGCTTTCAGCCGCGGGGCGAGCAGGGAGAGAGCGCTTGATTTGGAGCCCCGTTTTGAGACTCGTTGGGGCTCGAAATTTTGTGCCTGATGGGTTGTGGCGTTGCGTTGGCTGGCGCGGCGCGGTGGTGTGGCGCGGTGGTGTGGCGCGGTGGTGCATACGAATTGTGCAGCCCCAACTTACCGCTATGCTCACCTTTTGATTAGCTGGACATACAAGAGTCACAGTCAATCTCGCACAGTGCGCGCTTTGGCTGTTTCTGCGGTACTACAACATTCCTACAACATTCCTCCGGGTTCGCTTCCCCACTTGCTCCAGTCTTATCACTACGTCAGCACGCCCGCCACACCCCTGCACTGCCTGAGAGTTTCCCTTTTGGGATACCCCGAACAGACCCCGAATTCCTTCTCTCCTTTAATTAGACTCACTCTAACCGTTCTGTCATTCTCACATTCTTTTCAATCTCTCTCCTCTTCAATCCATACACGCTCGCCCTCGTTATGACACTTTCTGCTTATCCACCCGATACCGTGCTGCCTTGCAATCGAGTCTGGGGCTCTCTTATCACTAACCAAAAGTATCTTGCGGGATTGCTCACCTTGGACTTCTCGCTTAAAAAAGCAGGGTCCCAGTTTCCGCTAGTGGCAATCTATACGAACCAATTGGACCCTAAATCAGTGTACCAGCTAACCCAGCGTGGAATTCCCGTGTTGCAGGTCGAATCTCTGATTCCTGCCCAAAGCAAACAGTTTGGCTGTGATGACAGATTCGTGGACACTTGGACTAAACTGCAGCCATTCCAATTGACTCAATTTGACAGGATTGTTCTGCTAGACTCTGACATGGTCGTCACACGTAACATGGATGAACTGATGACCTTTTCTATGCCACCAGAAACCGTTTTCGCTTCAACTGCCGCATGCGTTTGCAACCCTTTCCATTTGAAGCACTATCCCGATGACTGGATCCCTGAGAACTGTGCGTACACCGATTACCTCAACAAGAAGAGATCCACAGTGGACCACAACGACCCATTATATGAGATTGTCGGCCCTTCATCTAACACCGGCCTGGGGCTTTGCAATGGTGGTTTGCTGGTTATCAGGCCCAATCGCGACCACTACAACAGAATAGTCGCAGCTCTTTTAGATCCTGTTAAAACATCCTCCTACAGCTTTCCGGACCAGGATTTGCTCGCAGATGTGTTTCGGGGTGAATGGCTGGCCCTTTCCTACAAATACAACTCCCTAAAGACCTTGAAGCTTTGTCATTCTGATGTCTGGAACAACACAGAAGTGAAAAACATTCATTATATCCTAACTCCAAAACCATGGGATGTGTCTAGAAATTACGACGATGACACTGGAACCTTCGGCATATGGTGGGACTTGAATGAAGAAAGGCTTTCCAGAGAGTCTGCAGCCGTTACCACACCTTCGCAGCATAAACAAGCAGCTCTTTCCGCAGAACTGTTCATATAGCCTGTTGGAAGTTGGTTGCAAAAAGGCGAACTTTATTTTTCTGCACCCCTGAAATTTATTTTTTATACGCAGACACCCCCCTTACAAACCCCTCTTTCCCCCTCGTTGTTTCACCCACCCCCCTCTCTCTCCCCATATTTATTTGGATGTTTGGTTGATAGCCATTGCTATTAGTTGCTATGTACTTCGAAATATCAAATTTCGAGTTGTTGAGCAAAACCGGGCGAAGCCTGCCAAAGCTCACTCTGTTTATCTAATCTATATCCCTCGGCCCCACTGGTTCGTCTATAATCCACACCCTCAGTCCGCCAAATCCTTCTCCTCAATGTGACCCAAGCCCACACCTGTGATACTCCCCAAACTCACCTTTCTCCCCTTCCCTCCAATTATGTCACCCCCGCCAATCGTGCCCGACCGCGACCTGATATGCTCCAGAGAATTCTGAGATCCCAAAGATTGGGCGGTCAACGGAGTCCCTGTCAGCGGAGCTGTCAACGGCGTAGCCAAAGATGAACCAGGCTCAGAAACAGTACTGGCGGCTGAAAGTGAGCTCTGCAGTAACGGCATTGGAGGAGGAACGTTCACGTATTCCAACGGAATCGGCACGCCAGCGTCCTGAGAACGACCCCGCTGTAAGTCCATACGTTTGTAATAGAAAAACAAATAGGTAATGACAAGGTTGAGACTCATCTGAAATAATGCGGCAACAATAAATATGAATCCAACATTACTCGTTCCGTAAACGAGATAACTGATTTTGGTAAGATCACCACCTAACCAACTCAGTAGAAGAATCGTTTTGAAATTTTCAACAGTTTTCATACGTTGGAACAACAGAATTTGTGGTAGTGGTAACAAACTCTCCACTAAAAATGACCCAGAAGCAAAAATGATGCCGAGATATTCATACCCACCAAAAATTAGTTGAGTTACTGAAATTGTCACGACGAACCCACCTAGAAACTTCCAATACGTCTTCGAGCTCTTCCATTGCCAAAATTTGAATGGTCTGATATAATGCGCATCAAAGAAACGTAAAATTTCACAGAGAAGTTTGTAACCAACAAAGGCCAGAAGAACAAGATTTCTTTTCAGCCAGTTGCCCGCCACTGTTGCCAATGCAAGCATGAATGGTGCCAGACCCTGGTTTGTCAAGTCCCTATTGAATCGTTCGTCAAAATCCTCAAAAAGAAGTTCATAATTAATGTTCACAAAGCTATCAGCGATTTCTCGCCAATTTGAATCATATTTCTCTAAATGTGTGGCCTCCATTGGATTTCTATATTTGAGAGCTACTCTCAGCAACAAGGTCTGGATAAAGATCATCACGAAACATTGTCGGAGTAAACTCACTTCAAATGGATCATTGATATAGTAAAAAATTCTCAGCGATGATGAAATCAGCATGGTTGCACAGATGTCCAATGAAATGCCTTGAGACGACTGTTTCCGTCGGATGCTGAGAATCGTCGATCCGTACGATAATAAAGGCGTGAAAGACATCACCCAGTTGATAACCGTTTTAATTTCCGGTATAAATTCCGGTGGGAGCGCTAAATAAGCCATTTCTCTGTCTATGGAGCATGTACGAGCGTAATCAGTGTATAGCTGTTTGAGATAAAAACAAATGCAATTTCAGTCTTTCTATGTGCAAGTAAATTGTTCAACTATATCGATGTTGTCCCGCTGTGACCGAACGTGTTGTGGGTTGACCGACTCGATCGTTTTGTTTCGCTAGCTATGAAGCGTAACAACTCTTTCAAACGCGGTATCCGGTTGCTCTTGCTGAATTTGGTGAGCGTGTCGCTTGATAATCGAAATGAAGAGCAGTGCAGGACTAATTGAAACAAGGCTTGTGAAATCAAGTTGTGCTTTTGTTTTTGATTCTCTGTAAAAGAGAAAAAAAATATTCCACTGGTGTACGGATGTTCCATACGGTGCACGGGTGTGGGAGTTTTGTTTACGCGTAGATAAAATATTTTGTAAACAAAAATGAGACCCTTTTTCCTTTGACTTGGCCCTTTGATCCTGAACACCTACCTCCAGATGCCGTCCCTGGAACAGATCATTGCCAAAAATCGAATAAAAAACGCCAGTCTCAAGACACTGGCCAAAAAATGCGGGATTCCCGTCACCTCCACCAAATCTAACCTGATCAAATCGATATCTGATGAAATCTCCCACCCGTCCATACTAGCAAATCACGAATACGACCAACCATTTAGAGCTGTATCCATTGATGTTGGGCTTCGAAACTTCTCATTTTGCAAGCTCGAGCTGACAGACACAAAATCATTGCCGAAACTCACTCAATGGTTCAAATTAGATCTAAAAGAGTTCACCGGTGCCGATGATGATTTTTCTCCGTTGAACTACAGTGAAATGATCTATAATGTGGTGTCCAACCTGATCTACGCAAATCAACCTCCGAACGTTATTCTTGTTGAAAGACAACGATTCCGCACAATGAGCAATAAAAACGTTTTTGAACATGTCCTGAAGTCTAATGTTCTGGAAAACATCCTCATATCCATGCTCTACACATGTCGGAAGCTTCGTCCAGAAACATTTGAAGGTCAGCTGAGGAGCTGCTCACCTTTGGTCATGGCAAATTATTGGACGGAGTACTATCAAAATCGCGTTTCCTGTTCTGAAATTGACTCTAAAGAGCTCAGAATGCGTCTGGTTGATGACTGGATGAGTGGAATTTTGTTAAACAACCCTTCTCTTGCCCCAGAGTTTAGTCTGGCAGAAAATTACAAGCTCGATGACCCTAGAATAACATCAAAAAATATGGTCAGATACAAAAGCCATTCACGAAGATTATACGAAATGATGACATATCTAAATTCTATCGACTCGAAAAATCCGATTTCCTTGTCAGATCATGAACATTCAAAAAAAGGTGACGACGTCGCAGATTCCCTGTTGCATGGACTAGGATTCTTCGCTTTCGAAAAGGCAAAAATGGAGTTACAGAGGCTAGAGGGAAATAACTTGGTGGAGTTTCTAGAGGGAGTTAAAATCTGAACAACGATTCCATTCGAGAAAGTCCGCTATGACTCTATATCGCTTGCCCGTTGAGTGTCTACCTATGCTCTGCAAAATACACAGCTACCTCATCACTTGTCATTTCTCAGCAATTTAAACTTCTCATGCTTTTCCTTCAACTTCCTTGCATGTTCAAAAATATCTTTCAACCTCTCAGCTTTCAATTCACCTGTTTTAGCACGCAAATCACGTCTATCCTCATCCCAATACTCAGCCACAAACCCTTCGCTCTTGGTATCCCCTAGAAGCTCATACATGTGATTGCAATAGTCGACATCTTTCAAAGAACTCATATCATGGAAAGACGACCCGTCACCCTTAATTTCAAGCTCTTTAGCATACTCTTCAAGCATTTCCTCCCTTGATGGGAGCAAAATTCTACCTGAAATAACCCTAGCGACGTATTGGGCCTGACTCTCTGAGAATGGGAACGGAATGATGTTCTTAGGGAGTGCAATACACATCAAAGTTGGATCCGGAATGTAGAATATTTGCTTGAAAACGTATCTCACTTGATCACCGGTCTTAATGATCGCTTCTTCACCATCTTGATAACTCTTTAAGAATGGAATAGAGTACAAATACCCGGTACAGAAAATGACAGAATCGATATTCTCGATTCTAGTACCATCAACTGTGATGATAGATCGATTATCTTCTTGGTTGTATCGAGCCACTCTACCAACTTGTAATACATCTTCCATGGAAAGGTCTGCGACTGGCGATGGCGAAGCAGAAGAGATAATCACTTTTTTTGCAAAAGTACTTAGCTGAGTTGCGATATCGATACCAGATGCAGAATTTCCGACCACCAAAACAGTTTGATTTTCGTATTTCTCAACGTTGTTAAAGTACTTGGCATGTGTTATCGTGCCTGGAGCCCGTTGGTCCCATTCAGATAATCCTTCAACATCTGGAATGTAAGGTAAATCAAAATGTCCCTGACAGAGTATTACGTAATCATATTTTGCCGAACTAGGGGTGTCGTTCAGTAAATTTTGATAAACCAACTCCCAAGAGGTGTTTTTTGTGAGGGATATCACGTTTGTATTGAAATGAAACTCCACCATCTCTGGAATTGTCTTCTGATAACTTTGAACGTATTGTGCGACTTCTCCTCTCGAAGGAAATGTCTCGCAAGCGTCTGGAAAAGGTAGGTCTTTGTAAGCCATTATTTGTTTCACAATGTTAGTCTCAAGGTGCTCGTACATTGCGGATGGAAATCTTTCTTTAGGCGTAGAATCTGTCTTGCTACTTGCCTCTTTTGATACTCTTTGATCTACCGATGGAATTGATGTTTTCAAATGATCTTTGGAAACACCAGTATAGTTCCACAAACCACCAGCAAGAGAGTTTCTGTCGTAGACATCGATTTTGAATAATGTGGCTGCCCCGGGCTCTAAAGCAAGCGCTTTCGCAGCTGCACATCCTGCCGGACCGGCTCCAATGATTGCAATTCTCTTCATCCCTGGCTGATGGGGGAAAGTAAGTGAAAATGAGACGGAAAAAAATCGACTCATTTATCAGATAAAGTGAAAAATCGGGAGTTTTGCACCCCCAAACATTGCCGAGCCGCACAGCCTCGCGCAGCGAGCGGACGAACCTCTACTTTACTGAAAGCACCAAACAGACGGACTTTTTCTTTGGCAGGAGTAAGACGAGTGTACCTTTGTTAAAATGGGCTCAACTATGACCCGTTTGGCTCCAGACATCACAGCTTTCAATACTCACACAGCTTGGGGTCCGAGTCGTCCGACCCGTTAGACTCGCTCGACTCGCTCGAATCGCGAATTTGTAAGCAGCTTTTCGCGATTACATAATAGAATTTTTTATGGTCGCCGAAGATAAATCAAGTAAAGATTGCGATAACGCACATTCAAACACCCGTCACCACCCAGGAACATCATGTCGTCACCCGAGGAAATACCAAAGTCTCTTCTGAAGGCAAAACACATTATTCTGGTTCTTTCCGGGAAGGGAGGGGTCGGTAAATCCTCCGTCACTACACAACTTGCGCTGTCTTTAATAGGCAAGGGTAAGAAAGTTGGAGTTCTCGATATCGATCTCACTGGTCCATCGCTTCCCCGGATGTTTGGAATGGAAAATGGTAAGATCCATCAGTCGTCCAATAATGGATGGATTCCAGTGTATTACGACAAATCAAAACAACTCTCACTCATGTCACTTGGATTTCTATTGAATGACCGTGGTAACTCAGTTGTTTGGCGTGGTCCCAAAAAGACGGCAATGATCAGACAGTTTTTGAAGGACGTTGAATGGGAGGAGATTGACTATCTTTTGATTGACACGCCGCCGGGAACGTCTGACGAACACATCGCTATAGCCGAGGAATTAAGATATTGCAAGAACGTTGACGGAGCAGTCATTGTCACGACACCACAGCTTGTTTCCATCAATGACGTCAAGAAGGAGATAAATTTCTGCAAAAAAGTGAACTTCAAGGTGCTGGGTATCATAGAAAATATGTCAGGATTTGTGTGTCCGTATTGTGCTGAATGCACCAACATTTTCAGTTCTGGTGGTGGTGAAAATTTAGCTAAAGAATTACAGTTACCTTACCTGGGTAATGTGCCTATCGATCCTCAATTCAACGAGATGATCGAGCGACAAACTGAAATCAGAGAGAATGACGGTAAGTCCTTGCTCGAATTGTATTCGGAATGCAAGCTCAATGAGTTGTTCGGAGTCATAACTGAAAAAATTGTTTAGTAATACATAGATAATTTTGCGCTACGAGATGAACCGTTTGAGACCACTAAGTAGTTCCCTAGAGTCCTTTTGAGGTAGTTTTGGTTCGCGAATCGTCACGATCTCGTCGTTGACCGTGCAAGTTGGTGCGTTCTGTATGGTAAGATTTGTAGGGTTTTTGAATTTCGAGATGCTCGTTGATCTTTGGCGTTGAAGCTCGTCAAGTTCCGATTGCAGGCTCAAGTAGTGTTGAATTTTGAGAGAATTGGCAGGCTTTTCTGTTGGCTCATTTTCCTCATCTGCTTCCTCCTTTCCCTCTTCCTCTTTTGACGAATACATTCGCAATGGCAGCCTCAGACGGCGACCTCTCTCCTCGACCTCATCCTTCATTCCATACTTAAACAACTCTTTGTAATGCTCCTCGTGGGGCGACTTGAAATTGAAAAGTCGATCTTTTGGGCCCAGTTTACGTTCCACTATCTTCAGTTTCCGCACTAGTCTGTCTATGCGCACTTTCGAGTCTGCCACCTGTGTATTTATCTCTTCCAACCCATTTGTGATTCCATTCATTTTACGGACGTTGCCACTCGCTTGCTCACGTACCACAGTGACCACTCGTGCAACGTCTGTATACCTCAGACGGATCTCATCAAGACGGTCCAGTATCTCCTTGCGCTCAATCTCAACGAGCGAGTGCCATTGATCGTCCAAATCATGCGAATAACAATCGCCAATGTTAGCCATAGATTCTGTTAAATGACCTTTGGTAGATTTGGCGTCGTCTATGTTCTTGAGAATATTATGCAGGCAAAATTCTTCAATCGGTGGAAGATCGGGGACCATCTTGAGCGAATTGCCCGACCTGTTGGTGCTGTGCGCGCTCATTCTGTGCCAATTGACCTTCAAAAAGAAAGACGTTTCTTATCAAATTGGGTATTATTATACAAATATTTTTTTTCCTTATATGAAAATATATGAAAAATTTCTATTATCGCTTTTTATATATCCAACTATAATATACGTGGACAATGAAACGTCCCGTGACAGGCGGGGTTTTCTTCCAATCGATTGGTCTCACATTTGGTGGGTGTTGTTCCAATGTCATTTCCATCGAACAACTGTCAAATATTGAGCCAAAGGCATCAAATCTGGTAACTGCCTTACAATACATACTCATCAGTGTGATTTCATATGTGTTCTTTGTGCGGAAGGAGCGTCCGAAATCTCAGGTGCCTAAAGTGCGGTACTTCTTAGCAACAAACGCATTTTTCGTTACAGCAGCGCTCAACAACTTCGTCTATCGTTATGAAGTTTCTGTTCCAATTCACCTCATTGTGAGGTCGTCAGGAACTCCACTCACTATGGTTCTCGGATATCTGATTTGGCGAAAAAGCTACAAAATATTTCATGTGATCGGATCTATCCTATTGTCGATTGGAATTATACTAGTCACGTTATCAACATTGAGTCCTTCCGCTACCACTGTTGATGTGAGAGACCCAGCCAAGTTTATGATTGGACTTTCGATATTGACTTTTTCAACTATACTCGGATCATTAGCCTCATTATTTAGTGAGGCTTCAAATGATGCGGGTGCTAATGACTGGCGCGAAAATATGTTTTACACTCATCTTTACGGTCTGCCATCGATTTTTCTGTTTCGCGACATACTGTGGCACGAATATCTGCTCGCCAAGGATTTACCTGGGTTTTGGCACTGGATAGTAGTGAACGTGCTGACACAACTTGTATGTATTGTTGGTGTGAATCAACTAGCTGTCACTACAAGCGCTCTGAGTGTTGGCGTCATTCTCATGATACGGAAGTTCTTATCGTTGGTTCTGAGCTTTATCATATTCGACAACAGAATGAGTTTACAAGGGTATTTTGGTTGTTTGATTGTTTTCGCAGGGGCCACGGTTTATGCATTTGGTGAGAGAATTTGGGGACATCGTCACAGGTTAAAGATAGATTGAGAGCCGTGAGGCTGACGAGTGTGGCTGGTCGTGTGACGTCCAAAAGTGGCTGTGTTATAGATTATGTAGATAAAGCCAATGGATATGGTATTTTTTCAACCAGCTAGTCGAAACTGGCGACCCATCAAGTTAGTAATCGGCGGTGATTCCAACAACCATGACTCACATCAGCATCCGTCCATTGACCATTTCTGACCTCGACCAAGTGGTCGAACTAGAAAATCACGGATTTCCTGAGAATCTTCGTGCTTCTGCAGAGTCCATGCGTTATCGGCTCACAGCATGTCCCGAATTATGTTCGGGGTTATTTATTAGACAATTCGAAGAGAACTCAAATTATGGATCGATCCATGGTAAAACCTCAAAAATACCACCACCCAGGTCGACTATTCTCGGCGAGAAGTTGATCGGCCATGTAATTGCAACCAAAATGTACGATTCAACGATTACAGATAGAGCTATTCAGATTCCCGGCACACCAGGAGCAGAGGAATATGCAGGACATATTGAAGGCTCCAGATTTCTTGGGATCCATTCGGTTGTTGTTCATAGTGATTATAGGGGCAAAAGGTATGGAACGCTCCTGTTGAAGGACTACTTGCAGAAGGTTAGACAGCAAAGTTTGGCAGATATAGTGACGCTTGTTGCGGAGGAAAAAGTTTTTGATTTTTATAGGGGGATTGGCTTTGTAGTGGATGGTAAGAGCCAATGCGGCTGGGGTGGCGACGTTGTTGGATGGGATTTACATGTGGAGATCACGAGCTATGATGAGTGAGGGCGGGGAACGCCGAGGAAAGCTAGTCATTCGCATTTGTGCTCGGACTGTGAGACAGTCTGCTCTTCTCTCGTCGGGTAGTTAAACCATACGTATGAGCAACTCGATTTGCACGGCGTTCCCGCTTTTGAGTGACTAAGTGCGGACAATTGATCGCCCACTATCCATCATAACAGTGACTCGTATTAGTCACCCATATACATAACCGTAAAACACATAAACATGGAACATGGATCAGCAAGATGTACTAAATAAATCATTCGATTTGCGTATCTCGAATTTGTCGAGAGTTCACCGATAATGCCTTATCGGGGAGATTTGGTAAATCCCCGGAGGGGCAAACCAACTTGCCCTAGTCGACTCATCGCCCGTTGGTCATAACCGTTGGCCGTGACCGTTATTTGTTCCCGTTAGCCCCCTTCGGTCTTACTCCTTGTCAGGCAGCTCCGGCGTGAACTGCGTATTTCCCTGCAGGGAAATTCCGCCCAGCGCCGCGCGATACCCCAGATTTCGCATGACTTCCGTAGCCTCTGATTTTTTCGGCATTTAGTACAAATCGGGACACAAGAAATCTCAGGAGACTTTATTTTTCATTTAAAGCAGGAGCCAAGCGACTGTTGGTTGCTCCATCACGGCGGTAGTACATTCTCCATATCAACAACAATAGGCGACACGCTGGCTCCGCTCCATAGACGACTCACGACTCACACAAAACTCACCCTGATAATCGCTTCCCGTCATGAAATTCTTACACCTGCATTCACACTCGCCCCCTACGCTATTCGATGTTCGCGTGCAAAGCGACCACAAGAATACCGTCCTTCTGCGTGGAGACCCGTCCGAAGCTGCTTCGGTCATTCTGTCTGGGCATGTTGTCCTGTCGCTACCTGAAGCCATTGAACTAGAAAAAATCCCCCTCAGACTCATCGGCACCTACAGAGTCAATGCATCAGATCACACGGCTGAAGAAACCCGTGCACTGCGAGCCGATTCAATGATTTTTGAGTGCGTTTGGAACAACCTTTTGTGTCAATCAAAGGGTAAAATAATTGAGGAAAACACAACTTTCACTAGGAACTATCAGACAATTCAAGCTCTGGACGAACTTCTGGAGGATCAACGGACGCCCGTCAAAGAGTTACGTAATCAGACTCTTGAAGTCCGTCCCGGGACTCCCGTCGGAGAAACCCCGTTTCCTGGACTCTCAGGCTCGAAATTTAGGCTACCGTCAGGAAATTACTCGTTACCATTTATGGTTGTTATTCCCGGCTCAATCCCAGAAACCGTCGAGAGTTTAAAGTTTGCAGGAATCTACTATCATTTCGAAAGTATCTTGGACGGTTGCAAGCAGTTCAAACCAACGCCACGATGTACCAAGTATCTCAGAATCATCAGAACGAAATTACCGACCGACGAAATACTCACAGAAAACTCCTTGATGGAACAAGTTTGGTCAGGTAAAGTAGAATATCAGGTCCAGCTATGCGAAAGAGCCGTTCCAATGGGCGGATCAACGTCACTGATCATTCGGGTTGCGGCCTTGAGTAAAGGTCTGAGACCAGGATCAGTCAAGTGGATCATGGAACAGACAGTTTCATTCAAAGGACCCAAAAACAAGATATATTTTACAAAATCAACGGTAGCGATTGACCGACTGAGTGGTGAAGAAGTTAGAGCAAAATGTGGTGATGAACAACTTGAAAACTGGCCAAGTTGGTCATTAGATTGGAGAGTTTTCGCACCTGGTGATTTGACCTGCTGCGCCCCAAGCACCGCCACAAACGACGATCTAATCAACATCAGCCACAACTTGATTGTTTTAATAAATCTGGAGAACACGGACGGGCACGTGTCCCAGATCAAATCCAAGTTACCGATATCGTTGTATCTGAACGTGCGGGAGAAAGTGGTGGTGAGAAAGGCGGTGATAGGGGATCGAGGCGGTGTCAGGTTTTTACCAGAGGAAAGATCGTTGTTTGGGGACGGATTGGCATCTTCAGTGATGTCTCCAAGAAGAACTGATTCCGGTATTCTGAACAATATGGATGAAGAGCAGTTACCGTCATACGAAAACTCAGAACATGACGTATTACTTTCGCCAGTCCGTGACGACGCGTCGATCGATGCAGGGTTCGGCCCCACTTCGCGAACCGAATCTGGTGTTTCCTTGTATGAAATGCCAATTGCGCGAAACAGAGCCATGTTCCTGCGCGATGCGGCTTCACCACCAGCTCAGTTTCTTTCGCGTGTTCAATCTCCAGCCACGTCGGTGATTTCCACGACGATGGCTCCATCATACAGTGCGGTTTACGATGATGATGTCGGGGGAGAGATTCCAGCTCCGCCGTACGAATGACGAGGAGAGCAAGCTGGGCGAGCTGGGCGAGCTGGGCAACCAGGAAGGTTCGTCGACCCGATTCCTCGAGGCTCTTCTCCACATCCATGCGATTCCTCGAGCCACTTGATAAATGGCTCGCTATGCTCACCGTTCGCCTGGGCAACTCGTGTTGCGCGACACGAAATGCCTGCACATGCATCCAATTACGTGCACCGCACAAAAAAAAAACCAGCTCAAATAATTTCAATATAGGTGTCAATAAGGGTTTTTCATACAAATAAATCCCTTTTTGCTTACTTTTAACAACTTTTTGGTTCGTTGTCCTATTTCGATTGACAATAATTACCAGTATGTCTTCCGTTCCAAAGTTATTCAAGGTTGTTGGAGGTGCCCAAAACTACGATTGGGGTAAACTCGGCTCAACTTCCGCAGTTGCCCAATTTGCTAAACTTAACGATGCATCCCTCACCATCGACGAGGAAAAGCCATACGCCGAGCTTTGGATGGGAACCCATCCATCTGTTCCAACCACGATTCCAGAACAATCGGGCAAACCATTGCGCTCGTTCATCACGGAACATCCAGTCGAATTACTCGGAGAAGAAGTTATTGCCAAATTTGGATCCAAAGAGGAACTGCCATTTTTGTTTAAGGTTCTTTCGATTAGAAAAGTTCTTTCGATCCAAGCACACCCTGATAAGCCTTTAGCCCGTCAATTGCACGCTTCCGATCCAAAGAATTACCCTGACGACAACCACAAGCCGGAGATGGCTGTGGCTGTCACTGATTTCGAGGCTTTCTGTGGTTTCAAGCCATTGGCTCAGATCGACTCATTGTTACAGACCATTCCGGAATTCAAGAAACTCGTTGGTGACGACGTCGTTGAAGAATTCCATCAAGGAATCGCAGTCAACCCAACTGATGACGTTGCTGCCAACAAAAAGTTGCTCCAAAAGGTTTTCAGCCGTGTCATGAACTCACCTGAGTCTGTTTTCGAGCCATTGGCTGCTAGTTTGGTCGCTAGAACTAAGTCTGAGCCTGAACTTTTCGGTGCAACCCTCGCTGATCTCATCCAAAGACTTGATGCTCAATTCCCTAACGATATTGGTCTTTTCTGCGGTTGTTTGATGTTGAACCACTGTAATTTGAAGTCTGGTGAAGCAATGTATCTCGGTGCTAAAGACCCTCACGCGTACATCTCTGGTGATATCATGGAGTGTATGGCTGCTTCAGATAACGTTATCCGTGCTGGTTTCACGCCAAAGTTCAAGGACGTCGAGGCTCTTGTTGAAAACCTTACTTACTCCTATAACCCAGTTGAGGAACAAAGTCTCAAGCCTGCAGTCTTCTCCAGAGGTTCCGGTGCTGGTAAGTTGAGCTTGTACGATCCACCAATCGACGAGTTCTCTGTTCTGCAATCCACTTTTGATGGTGTTGCAGGTACCACCACCATCGAAGGTCTTAAGGGTCCATCTATCTTCATTGTCTCCGACGGTGTTGGAAAGATCAGAATTAAGGGTGACGAAAGCATAACTCTTGTTGCCTCGACCGGTAATGTTTTCTTCATTGCTCCAGGCGCTGCTGTGGAGTTGATCAGTGAGGAGAAGGAAGTTCCATTCACTGCCTACAGGGCTTACTGTGAGGCTTAAGTGGGTGAGCAAAGCGAGCAAAGCGAGCCACGCGGGCGAAGCGATCTAGTAATACAGAGTTTGCTTGAAAAACTTGAGAGGTTGATATCTCAGGTGTGACCGCAGGTGTTAGTGGGACATTTTTGCGTTTGTAATACACTGTTAATGGAAAGTTTATATATGAACGAATGTAAAGGGTGCGAACGACGAGCAACCAACAGCAATCTGGCGAAGTGAGTCGAGCAAGCTGAGCAAGCTGAGCCAGTCTGGCGATACTCATCTGCTACCAGTGGGCTAGTGAGATGACCAATGAGGCCTGCTGGTGATCATCTGGTATTCAGCGGTAACCATTGGTGATCACCTCCTAGCCAACTTGATGAGTATTAGTAACTCACATCAGACCCGAACGGCTCGCTTCCCATGTCATAGCCCCTCTTCTGGTATGTACAATGACTTATATTAATGATTATGACAACATTCGTTGTGGTATATCTACTTATGCAAATGCCTAATGCGGCTAGTGGAGCGAGTCAAAATAATGCACTTTCCAATGGTGATCATTGGTGATCATTGGTGATCATTAGTGTTAGTAAGTTGCTTACGACTCACACCTCAATCTCATGACTGGTCATGCGTGAGCGAAAACGACGATAGTTCTCCTCCTCCTCTCTTTCGACCTCATCATCACCCTCCAGCCACTCACCAATATCTCTGAAAATTCTCTCACTAATCTCTAAATCCAACTTTCTCTCAGCTTCTTGCAACTTAACCTCCAGCTCCTCACAAGCTTCAACAAGAACACTAACCTTTCTCCTCATTTGTCTCTTTTTGAACTCCACTACGGGTTTCATCTCTTGCAATCCGGTTGCCTTTCGAATCTCCAACACTGAGAGTTTTTTGAAATAATCCAACCTCAAGACTTCGCCAAGTCCACGATCGGTTAATCTCCAACAATAGTTCAAACTTAATCTTTCTAAATCAGCTCCCCGCAGTACAGCCAAGTCCCAAATCAATCTATCAGAAACTGCACAGCCGGCAACTCCCAAAGTTTTCAATGGACAATTTTGAACGAGCAGTCTCAATGATGCATCTGATACGAGTTCACCTCGGGTATGGCGACCGCAGTTTACCGTTTCTAACCGACTGCAATTCATTGAAATTGCGTATATACCAGCATCGGTAACTAATTCACATGCTCTTATATCCAAATGCTTCAAGTTTGGCGTCAATGGCGCCATCGCAATAAGAAATGAATCATCAATTGTTCTAGAGCCTGTAATAACCAGTTTTTCTAGTTTCGAAGTGAAAAGTTTCATTGGTGGTGTCAATTTTGGACAGATATAAAACTCCAACCAATTCAAATTATCAGGACAAACATCTTTCAAGGTTGCTTCAAGTTCATTTTGAGTTGTGGTCCTCAATTTATGTAAAACTAATGAATTTGGTCTTGCGACTCTTCTATTAACTCTCCCATAACTATGCAGCTTTGAATCAGTATCAAAAAAAAGATTTTCTTGAAGACGTTCGTAAGTTAGTGAGTGCCAGAGTTTGTTCACCAACATGCAATTGAAAAGATTTGATGTCCGCGAATCAGCCCTATTCGCCCTATTCGCCCCATTCGCCCCATTCGCCCCATTCGCCCCATTCGCCCCATTCGCCCCATTCGCCCCATTCGTCCCGTTGGATGTTGATCTTGTCCAAATCCTTTTCCCCGCGCGATCGCCATGAATTAAAACAGCATGTTTGAGAGACATCGGAGGTCTTCTAGCAGGGGCAGTTTCTGTTGGAATCTTTTCGATATCGTCATAACCAACATATGTCAGGATAATGTTCAGGATTTCCGGAATCTCGAATATTTTAGATGGTTGTGGTTTCTCGACATCTTCCATTGTAAGTTTTTGGACCTCATTTTCGCAAATTAAAAGGTCTGCGAGGAGATCGCGTTTCGGGAGCTCCGGAAACAAGGTGTTTGAAATGACATCCTGAGGAGTTAGTGGCGATGATTCGGTTTCAGAATCTGAAAATTGAGTGTTTATCGACGTAAATGAATCCGAATGGGTAATAGACGATGGACTTGAAGGTTCTGGTGTACCAAAGATTGGGGTAATAAATCTTGTCTTGAGGCGACCAGCAAGATTATTTGTACTTTTCTTTCTTGAAAGGATCATCGTTTTAGCGGAATTCGATAGCGATGAGACCGAGTTCGTGCGTGAAATCGGACTGGTTGGCGTGCTCACACGGAATGAGATGGATGATGCTCTCTTCAAAGGGCGGTTGTCGGTATTGTGATCTTGAGGAGTTGACCTCCTGATTTTTGGGTTAAATAAGGGTGGTAATGATTGGGGCTGTTGGGGCTGTTGGGGCTGTTGAAGCTGCCGGTATTGGGATTGGGAGTGTCTCATGTTGAAAATGCTATAAACGAATGAATGTAATGTAGTTGGTAATATGAGTGATCTATGTTGATGATGAGATTATTCAACTCCTTTAGTTTGATGGCCCCTCCCTTGTAAGCCTAGTCAACTGAGGAACTTCCTTCAGTTTGGATGACGATAATGGTGCTTTTCAGCTACCTTGTTTGCTTAGCGCGCAGCGTTCGTTAAATAAACACATTCAAGATGGCTGGAACACACATTGGATTTTCACAAGGTGTTGCAGGAGGGACGCCTCTTGTGAGAGGCGTGTGCAATGCCCACCATCTTTTGATCGTACCCCTGCATAGCTGGTGCGAAAAAATATCCATATCTGTTTGGCACAGCCTGAAAAAGAACAATTTAGGTGGTGATAAAACCCAGCCACGCGAAATTAGAGCCACCAACCTGTCTGCCGAGTGAAGGGGGCGGCAGATTGGGAAGGGAATATGATGGATCACAGGGGGCAGGAGGTAGAGATCGATCCAAGCGAGACACTTGCATTTGTTGAAGCGGGCTCTAAACTCTCTTCGAATGTGGCAGGATTCTAGACTGAGGTTGACAATAATCAAGCTACTTCCATTGTGACTTGTGTATATGTTTGTTTCAGAATTGTGACAAACAACACCACCCTATGTAGCCCCATTCGGACCCTGTTTCAACCCCGAGTGAGCCCCTATTTCGGGATCCCCATTTGGGATCCCAACTTGTCCTACTTTCCCAATTTTTGAAAATGCCCACCTTATCCGGGTAACTGTTCTTTGCTTACATAATCATTCGTGCGACCCGCAAAGCAAATAAATAAAACAAAACCTAGTACAAGACCACTTAATGCCAGCCAACCATTAAACGTATTATCTTGCACCTTTGCAAACGCCCTTTTAAAAGGTTCACTCAGTCATATAATCGCGTTCACTTTTTTGCGTGCAATACAAGAGGGTAACAAAGAGTTAATTTTAGTTCAAATTACACGTTAATTTATATTATTTGCGTGTTCAAGCGGGATTAAAGGGCGAATATAAACAAGTTCTGAAGATACACATTTTTTGTTACAAATATGAATAACGAATACGACTATTTGTTCAAACTTCTTTTGATTGGAGATTCTGGTGTGGGCAAGTCGTGCTTATTGCTTAGATTTGCAGAGGACACCTACACTCAGGATTATATATCCACTATTGGTGTTGATTTCAAAATCAGAACGATCGAGTTGGACGGCAAGACTATAAAGTTGCAAATTTGGGATACTGCTGGTCAAGAGAGATTCAGAACTATCACTTCATCTTACTACAGAGGCGCTCATGGAATTATTATTGTTTACGATGTTACCGATCAAGAATCTTTCAACAATGTCAATCAATGGTTACAAGAAATCGATCGTTATGCAACAAGTGGTGTCATGAAGCTTTTGGTTGGTAACAAGTGCGATCTCACCGACAAAAAAGTTGTTGATTATGCAGTTGCGAAAGAATTTGCAGATTCCAGAGGTATCAAATTCTTGGAAACTTCGGCTTCTGAGTCCACAAATGTTGAACAAGCTTTCATTGTTATGTCCAAACAGATCAAATCTCAAATGGCAAACTCTCAACCGGCAAACACCTCAGGTAACAAGCCAGCTGTCAATTTGAGTGGTACTTCTGTTATTTCCCAACAAGGCGGTTGTTGTTAGAGGTAGGGTGTTCTGACTGCGCCAGTTTATCTATTTTTTAATATTAAGTGTTACTATGAAATTGAGCGGATCGAACGCAGCAAGCGAACCGGGTTGTCCGAGACAATCGAGCGAGTCGGAAGAGTCTTCTGGGTCCCAAGTAGTGTCCGAGCGAGTAGTGAGGCGATCAGGATGGTCGGAGCGGGTACTTTCACCGCTTTGGCAAGTAGCACAAGCAGCACAACGGGTGCAGCTCGTGATAGAGTCAATTAAGAGTGTCGGTTGTTTCATTCGCCTCACTACGAATTAATGGCATTGAAAAATCGAGAGGCGTAGATAAACGAAAGTGGTGTACGGGTGTTTTGGTGACAGTGATGATGACATGAGTGTTAGAGAAGACTATACAAGTTTGCGTTGTTAACATCTAATGGGCTCGTGAATAGGCTGTGCTTCTGTGAGTGTATCGCGCTTCCTTCCTGAATCTGATGACATCACCGTTCAGTTTCGCCCATCATTGCACCACTCATTGAACGACTCGCTCCGCTCATCTCTCAGGCTGTGTAGGTCGGTGTCAGGTGTAGTTGAAGAGATCGGTTTATTTTTCCAGAGGTTTTCCAATAACTCAATTCTATTCCAATCGTTCACTGTGGTACTAACTGCATCCATCTTCAACTTCGTTCGTTTGTACAATGGCCGGAGCATCTGATAAAAAAAGAGCCGTCACCAATGCCAAGGTTCTCAAAGAGATTCACACAATCTCTTTGGTTATCAATCTTATCACTATCTTGGCTTTGTTCTACTTCAAGAGACCAGCAGCTAAGAAATATTACATCGTCTTGAGTATACCAGCATTTGCTTGTCAATACATTCTTGAAAAAACCGGAAGACCTCGTTATGAAACCAATGCACAAGGTTACTCGGTTTTAACTAAAGCAGGTGAAGACCTCCAACAGGCCGGCCTTACGGAGTACATGTTTGATATTATCTATTTGACTGTGATCATGGACGTGTTAATGGTTGTTACTGGTTCCAACAAAGTGTGGTTGTTGTATTTGGCAGTTCCTGGTTTTGCTGCTTACAAGCTTAAGGGTGTTCTGGGTGGACTTCTAGGTATGTTCCGTGGGCCTGGTGCCAACGGAAGCGAGAATGCCACTGCTCAAGCTAAGGGTGGAGAGCCTCAAAAGAGCAAACGTCAAGCAAAACTAGAAGCCCGTAGACAACGCCCAAAAACTGTTTATAGATGAAATTAATATGAAGAGCATGTGAAACATAATCACGTGATGTTGTCTCGCTTGTTTATTTTGCCACCGAGATTAGTAGTGCTGCAACCGTTTGTTTGCTCGAGAAAATTCAAACAAGGACTAAACTTTTCGCGAAAAGGTTAGGTAGCACTGGCGAAAGGGGCTAAATTTTTCAATGACACAGGCGTGTGCGGGCGGTCAGGGGCGGCCGCCGCCAGCGGAATTCGATAGGTGGGAGAAAATTTGCCGGGGTCGGCCCGCTACGGCAGTCCCGGTAACTAAATAAAATCGCGACTCAGCCGTGATCATCAACCGCCCGCACGGCGCACGGCGGACTTTTTTTTTGGCTTCGCCTTTGTGCAGGCAGCTGCCATGTTGTTGAGTTGTCCTCAGTGTCTTGCCGTTTTCACTTTGGTAATCTTTTTGTTAGCTTGTATATAACTTTTGTTTGTTCTTTTAAAGGGTTTTTTTTATAAAACTTGTTGTACGATAGTCAATTATTTGTTAATTCAATAATACTTATACATAGTTAACCACATTTCAATATGGACGGAGGTAAGTGTTGTTACAGGTTATATTGGATCGGTGGGCGTTTTGGGTCGAGGTATTGATCAATGAGCTTGGGTGTTTCGGATGACTATTTTTCGGCGCCATTGCAGTATTTCAACCATCACAAAGGTGGATTAAGCTCAATTGAGGAAAAGAAACCGTTGTAATGTTGATTGGCAGCTGTTGATTACCATTTTCTACAACCAATTGTACTCGATGGGAAAGTGGGTTTATCACAACCCGCCCTTATCATTCCTCGAAATTTCCTCAAAACCCTTTCCCCCAGTCCTTTAGAAAACTCTACTCCATGAATCATTTTACTAACACCTTCAATAGAAGACGTTGCTGCCGTAAGTACATAATGGGCATTGGACGAAGCGCCATTCGTCAAAGGATTCCCGCTCAATCGCCAACACAGCAATCGAAACCCACCCAGCAAGTTGTTTGTCACGTGAAATCAAACGCTTACAATCGATACCCCTTGTTTTGGCCAACGAATTCAACGTTGTCCATTCAAAGGCGGTCTTTCCCTGTTTCCCCCCTTAGATGGAATTTTCGCGAGAGATTCAATTTTACTGGCTGTGATACATTTCACCGTGCAAGGATGTGTTGGTGAGTGGGAACGCGAAAAAAAAATACCCACAATCATACTAACAGATCACCCCTTAATATAGTTAGTTATCGACAATGGTTCTGGTATGTGCAAAGCCGGTTTCGCCGGTGATGACGCCCCAAGAGCTGTTTTCCCATCTATCGTCGGTAGACCAAGACACCAAGGTATCATGGTCGGTATGGGTCAAAAGGACTCTTACGTTGGAGATGAAGCTCAATCTAAGAGAGGTATCTTGACCTTGAGATACCCAATTGAGCACGGTATCGTCACCAACTGGGATGACATGGAGAAGATCTGGCACCACACTTTCTACAACGAGTTGAGAGTTGCTCCAGAAGAGCACCCAGTCTTGTTGACCGAGGCCCCAATGAACCCAAAGTCTAACAGAGAAAAGATGACTCAAATTTTGTTTGAAACTTTCAACGTTCCAGCTTTCTACGTTTCTATTCAAGCTGTTTTGTCTCTTTACTCCTCTGGTAGAACCACTGGTATCGTTTTGGACTCTGGTGATGGTGTTACTCACGTTGTTCCAATTTACGCCGGTTTCTCTCTTCCACACGCCATCTTGAGAATCGACTTGGCTGGTAGAGATTTGACCGACTACTTGATGAAGATTCTCTCTGAGAGAGGTTACACTTTCTCTACTACCGCTGAGAGAGAAATTGTTAGAGATATCAAGGAAAAGCTCTGTTACGTTGCTCTCGATTTCGATCAAGAACTCCAAACCTCATCACAATCATCCGCTATTGAGAAGTCATACGAATTGCCAGATGGTCAAGTCATCACCATTGGTAACGAGAGATTCAGAGCTCCAGAAGCTTTGTTCCACCCAGCTCCACTCGGTTTGGAGGCTGCCGGTATTGATCAAACCACCTACAACTCCATCATCAAGTGTGATGTTGATGTTAGAAAGGAATTGTACGGTAACATTGTTATGTCTGGTGGTACTACTATGTTCCCAGGTATTGCTGAGAGAATGCAAAAGGAGATTACCGCTTTGGCTCCATCTTCTATGAAGGTCAAGATTATTGCTCCACCAGAAAGAAAGTACTCTGTCTGGATTGGTGGTTCTATTCTTGCTTCCTTGTCTACTTTCCAACAAATGTGGATTTCAAAGCAGGAATACGACGAATCTGGACCATCTATTGTCCACCACAAGTGTTTCTAATTTACTACGAAACATTGACTGTCTGTCTTCCTGTGTTGTCTATTATTTTTCTATTACTATCTTTTTGTTTGACTTTGAACTGAAATAAATACTAGTTTTAACTGGTTTTTTTTTCTTCATTTGAACAGCTTTCGACTACTAAATTTTCTTGTTTTTTGTATTATTCTTGCTATTCGTTTTACACTAGTGAGTCTTGATAGCCTAGTTGATGTTAAGTTACTTTGTACTTACTAGCAAAAAAAATATACATGAAAATGAGAATAAACAAGAAGAGCGGCTTGTAGCAGGACATGCCTGCCTGCGAATCAATTGCGAGATCTCTCGCAGGGCATTAGTCTGAGCGAAACTATATCTTAGATCTATTGTGCTTATGTAATCAGAATAACTGTGTAAATTCTTTAGCTTCACGCACCATGGTTTGGCTGAGAAAGAACGGGACACTTGCCATTAATGAAGTGAGGAGAGCTTGATGAAGGCATGGTTACCAAAGATGGGCCACGCCTGGGTCTAGCTGGCTAGTTGCAACTCGCTTCGTCGGTTGTCGACGCGTCGCGGAATTCGGCAGTGCGCCAACCTTTTTGGATAATTTTTTCAGCTTATCGTTGGCGGGGAGAAAATTAATGTCCATTCGGAAGAATAAAAAAAAGATAGTGAAATATTAATCTAGTTGAGTCTCACATAAACGAAGGAAACAAAGAACGGAAAGCCTACGTGATTGAGATTGGGCAAGCGATACATTATAGTAAGCCATTCTGTGGTGAGTGAGTGTTCTAAAAATAATCTCGAATAAGATCACCAAATAAATGGCTGGAAATGGTGGAGACGTTACTGGGACTTCTACTGGTACAAGTAGTAACAGTGATGTGACCAGTGTTGGACAATTTAGTAGTCAAGTGCGCAAACTTGGAGGAAGTGTACAATTTTATTGGTTTTTGTCGCATGTCTCGTTATTGACTTTTATGATTTTGGGTACCATAGTGTCGACACTTCGTGGGCCGTTATCACCAATTTCAATGAGATTCTACCACTACTCGTTGGTTTCGATCATGATCACTTACGGTATTGTTTTGAGACAATCGTACAAGACTACGCCGATTACCTTTTTATTTTCACAACCGCTCAAAGTTTTACGTGATGATAATGTTCAATATCTGCTGCTGGCAGTGGTCCTTTGGATTTTTTCAAAACGCACCAAGAGTTCACCGGGCCTTTATCCGTTTGGTTGTTTTGCTCTATTCCATTCATTGAATTATTTCAATGGTAATTTATTACAATTCACCCCACTGGTGTCCCGGGAGAGAAAACAACTGATTGGATCATTCATCTTACAGTTTGTTCAACAGTATCAAGAAAGATCGTTGTACATTGCTTCAAGCATGGAACTTCTGCTGGTTTGGAGTTTTATGGTTCCTGTCATCAAGATGGTTTTGTTACTGAGATTTCTGAAACCGACTGAACTCATCAACAACGCTGTTAGCATCTTCCTGTTGGTTGTGGTTGTCGTCTTCAACAAGCTGAGATTCGACCAGAACAAGTACACTCGTGATATGGTCAGCCAGTATGACATGTCTGTTACTAGGTTGGTTTATTCGAGCAATATGGTTCCTCCAGTGGTGAGAGACCTGCACGGAAGAATGAGACAGTCGGTGATTACGTATTTGGGACAGATCAGGCTTCCAAAGACCAACCGCGAGTGACGGAACCAGGAGGTGCTCCAGTCACCACCACAAAATCAGTTTATGGACAGCTTCGCCATAAATTTATTCGTAGGAGATAATAAAAAATTTGTATTACATAATCAACGGACAATCGAGCTGGATTGACACTCTAGCCAAACCTGAATGATCTCTCAGTTACAAACCTAGTACGTAACTCGTGCCAACGGCCCACCGACAACTTGAGCTGTTCGCCGTATGGTCGTGGCCGACCGCTCGTCGCTCGTCGCCGTTGGTGCGTTTTGAAACGCGCAAACACTACTTTTTTCTCAAACTTCCTAAATTTTCACCAACCGATCAACTTGAATAAACCTCCAAGTGTCCCAGGAGCCTGCCAACAATCCACCCCGAAACACCACGAAACCCAGTCTAGAGCAACACCCGTACTATACCCAATAACACACACATAAATATCAGCGATCCCATTCCATCTTACCCGCTGACCCATGTCCTCACGCAAATCAGCAGGAACAAAGACGCTTCCTGGAACTCCACAAACGCCAATGGCAGTCAGCGGTACAACGTTACCGCTGAACGGATCGCCGGTGCAATCACAAATCTCTGCCGGGGCTGGCGAAGATCTGTCGACGTACACAACGTTTCCGCCATGTGGCCACTTGACAAAAGTTCTATCATCATCGGCACGAGACATGGTCCTGAAAACATATACGACTGGAATGAAAATTTGCTTATTCACCCGCTCAAATGTTCCACAAGATGCTGCGTATCGGACACGTGACGGAAACAAAGTCCACCATCGTTCACTGATCACTTTGAAGAGCAAGATCCTCAAGTGTAAAGACTGCCACACCGGATCATCGATCTTCATGTGTTTACAATGTCCCAATGTCGGGTGTCTGAAACACAGCCATGCACTCAATCATGCTAAAAACAGCGGACATATCTTTGGAATCGATCCGAAATCGGCCCGCTTCATCTGTTTCAAATGCAAGGATTTCGTTAGTGATCCGAGACTTGAACGCATCAGAGTGGCCCAGATCAAGAAGGCCGGTGCAACGTCCTGCTTTCCCGGCCTACCAGTGTTTGAACACGAGCACGACAAAGCCAAACAGGAGTTGATCTTGTCGGAGAGCCGATTGCCGACCTACAAGGCGTCTACCGGACTGAAAGGGTTTGTCAATATGGGGTCTACCTGCTTCATGAGTTCCATTCTACAAACGCTCGTCCACAATCCCTTCATCAGAGACTATTTTCTCTCCGGCAGTCATATCGATTGCGCCAAAAACATCGACGAATGTTTGTCTTGTTGTATTCAAGAGATCTTCCAGGACTTCTACACATCCGCAAGCACTGCTGGATTCGGGCCTGTTTCGTTGCTGACTGCCGCGTGGAAAGTGAAGAGGTCGCTTGCCGGTTACACCGAGCAAGATGCGCACGAGTTCTGGCAATTTTTGCTCCATCAGCTGCACAAGGGTGATTCGAGCCGCTGTGGTGGAGTCTCTTGCGATTGCATCACACACCGCACGTTTTCTGGAGAATTGCAAAGCTCTCTGACCTGCTCAGAGTGTCAAAACGTTCGTGTCACGGTAGATCCGATGCTTGATTTGTCTCTGGAGATCCAAAAAAAATTACCAAATAATACAAGAACTTATATCCCAACTCTTGCTGAATGTCTCGATAAGTTCACTCACCCTGAGAAGCTAGACACGACCTATAGTTGTTCCACGTGCGAGCGCTCGACGCCCGTTACCAAGCAGCTCAAGATCAAGAAGCTTCCTGCTACCTTGGGCATCCAACTGAAGAGGTTCGAGCACCTGGCAACATCAACCAAGATCGAAGCTCATGTTGAAATCCCGTTGGTGTTGGATATGTCCAAGTATACGTTAGAAAAGGGGGGTAACGGCAGAAACATCTACCAGTTGTTTGCGGTTGTTTGTCACATAGGATCTGTGAACACGGGCCATTATATCTGCATGGTCAGGGGCAGAGACGGCTGGTTCAGGTTTGATGATACAAAGGTGATGAGAGTGAGTCAGGAAGAGGTGTTGGCAGCAAGAGCTTATTTGGTTTATTATATTGTGGACGAGATTCCATGAGCGAAGAATGACGAGCGATTGACGGGAGCATCGTTCAAGCGGGCCAGTCGTTTGCTTGCCATTTGCTGACCTAAAAATCAATCCTGAATAGTCCTACAGTATTTAAATTTACTCACATTTTTCAGCATATATACATTACCCAATGAAGAATTATTATCAAAAACGAGAAACGACGAGTCGTGTGAGCTCTCGCTCGCTTTTCTCGTCGTTCGCCCCGCTCGTCATCCGCTCAATCAAAAAAGTCATCCTCGTCCTCGTCCTCGTCCTCGTCCCTCCCCCTCAGACTCTTCTTCTCGAATCTTCTTCTGTAGCTCTCCTCTTCGTCCTCGTCAAGCTGGTTAATCACCAATCTACCATCAGTATGTTTGACGGCATCTATATCGCACAAAACCTTCTCAACCTCTTTCAATCCCGTCTGATTACCGGCTAGCAGCGCCAACGTCACAAACTGTTTGACAACGTCACCGTTGCGGTAAATCAAGATGGTTGGACAGTTGGCCTCGGGATAATTGTTGACTGCTCTGTCGGCCGGAATCTCAACAAATTTCACTTCTGGAAACTTTCTAGCCAGTTGAACCATTAGATTCGATAGCAACCGTGACTGTAAGCTACTCTGTAACGACATGTGCAAAAACACAAACGACTCATTCGAAGCATCAGTCACTTCTGTTTTGTATTCTGGCTTGGAAATCGGGTAAACAGACCCGAATCTTGCCTTGGATGCTAACTTGTTCATCTCAGCAATCCGTTTCTGTCTATAAATCTCAAGAAATTCTTCGTCTTCTTCATCTTCGAGTTCGTCAAGTTCATCGAGACCCAACCCTTCGAGACGATTCTCATGTTGTTTGGCAATTGCTTCGGAAAGGGCCTCCTCAAGCTCTTCAGTGGGGTCTTTCTCCTTCTGTGGGATTACTCCATGAGCACGAAGAATGTCATTCCATTCGGTGTCTTCGTCTGGATTGACTTGGACTTGGATTTTGGGATCAACGCCATTCATCGGATACAACAGACAGAGCAAGATATGTGGCGAGAGGTGTGTAGCAAACCAGGTTGAGCAAGTGGCCGGTGGTGTTGTGGCCGTCTACCCAAACGTTTCTTGATCCAAGTTGTCTCGATCGTTGAAAATTCGCGGGTTACGTAAGCACGACAGACGACGAGCGACGTGCTCGGCTGATCGTGGGTTGCACCGAGGCTGAAAGCAGTTAGTCTGGCCTCGAGACCGGTTGAGGATGGGCCAAACCATAGCACTGGTCCCAGCGTATAGTGCGCAACTGCGCTACTTGTAGTGGAGTCGCTCGGCGTCTCGTCCCTCGTCGTCTTGTCCCTCGCCGTTCGCTCATCCTCGGTGCGAGGTGTGGTTCATTCCCACTCGAAAATTTCCTCCATCCAACATTTCACAACAACCAAGTACTTTCTTCTTCACCTTTCACTACCCAAAAAACCCAACTAAACCGCCACCTGCCAACAACCCCCTTAGTTACCCTCCACCAGATTGAACCACCAAGATGTCAATCAATTTACGAGATGGGTTTGTGGATGAATCCCTTGAAAGAGTTCTTGAAGACTTATTAGTTAGATTTGTGATTAACTGTCCGGATGAAGATTTATCGTCAATTGAAAGAGTTTTCTTCCAGATTGAAGAGGCACAATGGTTTTACCAAGATTTTGCAAGAGTTTTGAATACGTTACTCCCACCATTGAAGATGAAGCAATTCACCTCTAAAATAATAGCACAATGTCCGTTGATTTGGCAGTGGGGAGATCCACGTGAAGAGCTGAGCAAATTCGGTAAATACAAGTCATCAATTCCAGTGAGAGGCTGTGCTTTGTTGAATGAAAACCTGGATAAATTGCTGTTGGTCAAAGGAGTTGAGAGTCCAACTTGGAGTTTTCCAAGAGGTAAGATCTCCAAGGATGAATCTGATGTCGAATGTGCGCTACGTGAACTTGATGAAGAGACCGGCTTTGACGCACGCGACTTGATTGACGAAGATGAATACATTGAGCGTACGATTATGGGCAAAAATTATAAAATATACATCATCACCGGTGTATCGGAGTCGACTGTTTTCGAGCCAAAGGTTAGGAACGAAATTGGCGCAATCGAGTGGAAAGATGTCAAATATCTCCTCAAGGCAAGCAAATCAAACAACCATTATTATCTTGTTGGTGCCATGATCAAACAGCTTCAAAGTTTTATCTCGAAAGCGAAGTCTTTGCAAACAGAAGAAGAGCTCAAGAAGAAAGCAACAATTCAACTCAAAAAGATCCTTGGTGTTGGCTTGGACGATCAAGAAACAAAAGATACTCAGGAAAAGTTGGATCCAGGAAGAGAACTACTCAATATGTTACAACAGGTTTCAATTGCACGTCAACCAAGTGTCGTTGGAGAAGCTCCAATGGTTCCACCTCAACAGTTCCCAATGCCTTTACCTTTCCCACTGCCTTTACAGCAGTCCCGTCAACTACCACCTATGCTTCTTCCAGGCGTTTCACCTTTCCCAATGCCATTTTTCAATCCTTTCATGCCTCCACAAAATTTCATATTCCCTCCTCACTTCCCTGTCCCACCACCACCACATGGTACCGCACCTATGAACGACCAGAAGGCATCCGAAAACTTGAAAGCCGAGCTTTTCCCGCCGGCCCCTTCATCTTTCAGCAAACCACAATTCCCACTTGCTAATAGAAGATCAAAGGAGGCAGACAGTAAAGAGCTGTTGAGCATCCTCAACTCGAAACCAGCTCAGCCAGCCCTCAAAGGTGAACAGGAACAACCAAAAAAGACCAACTTCCTCAAGGGTCTTTTCGATAACTACAAATCTGACAAACAACCAATCAAGATCCTGAAAAGAGAATCTCCTCGTGAGAAGTCTCCTCTTGCTGATGTGATCCCAGAAAAATTAGACATCACCAAACCTGCTAACGAATCAACCCCTGAGGCACCGGAAACCGTGGCTCCTTCGCCAGTTTTGAAAGATAAGAAAGTGACAATTCTGAAAAGACCTCAAAGTGCCCAATCAACAACTTCTTCTAGTGGCGCTCAAGAGTTATTGAGTATGTTGGGCAAAGACCGCTCAGACTCCCCGGTATCCTCTTCCTCACAAGGAGCAGAGCTGTTGAGTATTTTGAAAGGTCCTGCATCGGCAGATACAAAAACACCAGACACCAGCAGTGAACCTGTTGAAAACGTGGGCTCAAAGGAGCTGTTGGGACTTTTGAATGGAAACAAGACCCCTGAGGTCACAACCTCGGAGAAGACTGAGAAGACTGAAAATGGTAATGAGTTATTGAGTATACTCAAGAGACCAACTGGGGCGACGTCCCCAGTCGTTCCAAAAGAAGATCCATCGACCAACTTGTTGAATCTTCTCAAGACAGGTGCCCCATCGTCACCATCTACTCCTGTGTCTGCCCCGGCTGCTCCTCCTGTTTCTTCCCCGGCTGCTGCCTCCACCAACAACCGCTCCGTGCTTCTTGACATTCTCAACAAAAAACAGGAACCTGAAGACCCTACAAAGGGGATGTTGGATCTTCTTGTTGGCCAGAAACAACCAGTTGAAAATGGAAAATCGGGTGAAACTTCAACTGCTGGTCAGTTACTCAACGTTTTGAATCAAAACGATACAACCAATTCTCAACAAGCATCCAAAGATATCCTTTCTGTTTTGAAGTCAGGGGCTCCGCGTAGCCCTGCAATTCCATCGGCTACGCCAGCCAACGACCTGCTTGCTTTACTCAAGGGTAAACCAGAACCTACGAATGGTTCCGTGCAACAGGCACCGAATCACATGAACGGATCCAATGGATCTAACGAACTACTGAGTCTTTTGCATAAGCCTGTGCAGGCTATGAGTCCACCGCCGGCAGCGACTAACGGCAGTGAGTTGTTGAGTCTTTTGCAGAGGCCACAGCCGGTGGCTCCAGTGGCTCCAGTGGCTCCGTCAAACACAAACGGCAGCGAGTTGTTGAGCCTTTTGCAAAGACCTGCCCAGCCTGCTACAAACGGCACTAATGAGTTAATGAGTCTACTGAAAGGAGGCCAGTCTGAGACCCCAGCAGTTGAAGCTGAAGAGGACATCGAGTTCGAGGACTTCGACGATTTGAACGAGGGTTTTGATGACTACACAACGACCAATCATATGAAGACGTATGTTGAGGGGGATGGAGATGAGTTTTACTGAGACGGACCAAGTAGCATAAGCACTGATGAGTGGTGAGCGGAACTCGACAGCGACGAATGACGGACAATGCGTGTCGTTCGAGAGAGTCGTGCAAGTTGTACATTTGTAACGCCGAGCGAAGCGATTCGTTCGAGTATTTTAATATATGAGCATTCATAGTATCAGTAGTACGGTGTCACAAGAGAGCGAGCTTCGCTCGTTATTTGGGGCTGTGCAAGTCGCGTACAAAAATTAAATAAACCATCAATTCAAAATCACCATCACCGTCCACTACATGCTGAAAGCACCTCTGAAAGTGCTCAAAATGGCACCGTTAAAGAAAGCGGGAAAAGCTGCAAAGTCAGTCAAGCCAAATTCGACCAAGCCCGTGCCTCCGATCCCGAAAAAAGAACCGATTTTCAAACGGGACTCGAAAAATCGTCGATATTGGCTGATAAAATCTGAGCCTGTCTCAAGAATTGATCCTAAAACAGGCCAAGATGCTAGGTTTTCGATCGCAGATCTTGCACAGGTTGATAAGGAGCCCTGGGATGGCGTCCGAAACTACGAGGCGAAAAACAACCTACTCAATATGGCGAGAGACGATATCTGTCTGTTCTATCATTCAAATTGCAAGAATCCAGGCATTGTAGGACTAGCCAAAGTTGTCAGCGAACAGGCCATTCCAGACTCGAAACAGTTCGATAGAAGCTCGTCGTATTTCGACCCAAAAGCCACACACGATGAACCAAGATGGTGGTGCCCAGAAGTCAGTTTCCTGTGTTTGTTGAAGAGAAAACTTGGTTTACAGGAGCTGAAGAGCTCAGGCAAGTTTACTGAGTTGTTTCTGTTGAAACGCGGCAGATTGAGCGTGACACCGGTGAGTCCAAGTCATTTTAATCAGCTTATAGAGTTACAGAATGAGGGGGGTGGTGAGGGAGTCGGGGATTTCGATTGTGAGGTGACGAAACTGAGGGTGTTCGATGAAGGAATTCTCAAATAAGCGACCCGAGCGAAGCGAGAAGCGCAGAATGAGTCGCTCCGCTCATCGCGGCTTTTCGCGGCTCGTCACCTCCTGACAATCCTCGAATTAACCCGACTATCCATATTGATCCTGTCATGCATCTCCAGCTCAATCAATCCGCTCAACTCACTCTTTAAATTTTCCAGCTGCTTAACACCCCTGGCAATATTGTCCAAATCGTTCAACTTTGTAACATTAACATAGCACTTTATCTGATACTGTCCCGAGCCGTCAAGTAACTTCAAATTTCTCGTACCATCATCCTGTTCAACCTTGATTGGTTCGTCTAGCACGTAAATTCTAAAAATCTCAATGATTACGTCATTATAGTAGAACCTGAATCCCTTACTCCAGTATTCAGTCTCAGGTAAATATCCCAATTCATCAATGTATCCAAGGATATCATCTGTTTGCCAAACTGTTGTTTCATAGACATTCTGAATCGAAATCGTTCTTTTTCCTGCTGCTGGAATATCTGATAACTGCAATGTCCAAATGGACTCGTTCCATGATGGGTCACGCAATGAATAAAGAAACGATTTCGTTGTGCTTGTTGATTCTTGTGTCTCCCAAACTGACGTCATTCGCACTCTATACGACTCAATTTGGTTGATCTTGCCTGCTCGCTGTTCAGGGTTGAATGGAAATTTGGGTTTGAGTATGGCTGTATGTTGTGATAATGTTTGTGACCTCATTCCCGTGAGCGATTCCAAAGTGAGCTGAAGAACTCGATTCTGTGACTCGGAAATCTCCGAGAAAAGCGATAGTTGTTGCACCATGGGCGAGGTGGGGAGTGGTGTTGTAGCAGATGCTTATCGATTTAGAGAGTGTAGTTGGGTAAATGTTTTTTGACTCGAAATTTTCTCTGTCTGATTACGTAAGAGGTTGCAAGCCTGGAACAAAGTGACTCTGCTCTGTTCGCTTTTCCAGAACAGTAGGAATGCTGTCTGTTGCGTGAACTACTCTCAAATACTAGCAAATAGACGTTCACGTAATTAAATTCGTTCTGATCATCACAAGTCTTCTGGTTGTTTTAATTATCTCCTTTTTTTAAATAATTAAATATTTCGATGATCTCAGAGTCTTTTGCAAGCTGCAATTGACCAAAAGAATCGCTGGGAAACAAGTTATCTAACTGTTGTTGGTTCTTTCAGTAAAAAATACCAGCCACTGGTACCTGAACTGACACTGACAATGGTACTGACACTGATACTCTTAGCCACAGACTCTTCGCTTCGTTCGTCGTTGGCTCAACAAACACCCCTACACCACCTTATTGCAATTTTTTTTCACCTTCAAAAAAAATCAACTCCTTCATCATGTCCCTCTTCAACAACTCCCTCTTCCTCCAAGCAGCCCCCATCACACCGAATATGTCCTCCAAAGGCTCTAAAAAGTTGGCTGGTAGCGCCAGTGGCGTTAGCGATGAAGAACAGAAGCTACAGGCTATTGTGCTGACTGATTCTTTCCAGACCAGATTCATGCCGTTGACCTCAGTCCATCCACGTTGTCTGCTTCCATTAGCCAACGTTCCTCTAATTGAGTACACCCTCGAGTTTCTGGCTCAGGCAGAAGTCTCTGAGGTGTATTTGATGTGTTGTTCACATGCTGATCAAATCCAACAATATATTGACAATTCTAAATGGGTTCTTCCATCATCTCCATTCAGTAAGATTCAAACAATCATGTCCCTTGAGTCCAGAAGTGTAGGAGACGCTATCAGAGATGTCGACTCACGTGGATTGATCACAGGTGACTTTGTTCTTGTTTCTGGTGATGTTGTCACAAACATGGATCTTACAAAAGCTATTGCAATTCATAAACAGCGTAAAGCAGCAGATCGTGATTACATTGCCACCATGGTGCTGAAACAAGCTTCCGAATTACACCGTGCAAGATCCCATATTGAACCTGCTTGTTTTATCCTTGACAGAGCAACAGACAGATGCCTTTATTACCAGGACATTCCATCTGTCAATGGAGCTAAAACCACCGTTAATATTGATCCTGAACTGCTTGAGGACGTTGGGGAGTTTGATATCAGAAACGATCTGATCGATTGTTATGTTGACATTTGTTCTCCTCAGGTCCCAACTATTTTCCAAGAGAATTTCGATTATCAACTATTGAGATCCGATTTCCTGAGAGGTGTTCTGGGAAGTGATTTATTGAAAAAACATATCTATGCGTACATCACAAAAGACGATTATGCTGCCAGAGTGGAAAGTTGGCAAACCTATGACGGAATCTCTCAAGATGTTCTAGAAAGATGGTGTTATCCGATCGTTCCAGAAAGAAACATTTTGGATGATCAAACCTACACTTATGAAAGCAAACACATCTACAAAGAAGACAACATCAGATTATCACAGTCTTGCAAAATTCAGTCTCGTGTTGTTATTGGAGCCGATTCTGTTATTGGTGACGGATCAACTGTTCAGGCTTCTGTCATTGGACGTAACTGCCAAATTGGAAACAATGTTATCGTTGAAAACTCATACATTTGGAACGGTGCTAAGATTGAAGACGGGAGTATTGTTAGACATTCTATTGTGGCTGCTAATGCCACTGTTAGGAAAAACACCATTCTCAATTCTGGTTCAGTCATTGGGTTCGATGTTGTCATAGATGAAAACGTCATTGTTCCAAATGATACAAAGATCACCAAGACTCCAATCAGCAAACTAGATGACAGTACGTATTCTTATGACGAAGAGAGTGACGAAGAAGATGAACAGGATGCTGTTGCTGGTGGTGATGTCTGCGACCCATCAATTGTGGGAGCAAACGGTGTTGGATTCCTTTACGAGGAAGATGAAGAAAACGAGGATTCCCAAAAGGGATACTCTGGAATTGTTTATCAAATGGCAAGTCTGAACGTTTCTGATGTCTCTGTGGCATCCACCACGATTACTCATCATAAACGCAAAAAGAGAACTCAATCCACCACATCGGTGTTTCTGTCAGAAGATGAGGAAGAAGAGTTCGACAAAGAAGCAATCGCAACCGTGGAACGTGCCATGGAGTTCAACCACGATATCGATACTGCTTTGTTAGAGCTGAATACTCTGAGAATGAGTATGAACGTCACCTATCACGAAGTCAGAGAGTCTACCAGTGCTGCTTTGGTCAGAAGAGTCAATCATTTCATTGAGACACAGACACTGGGAGTCAAGGATGCCGTTGAAAAGATTTTCCGCAAGTGGTCATTGTTGTTTGAAAGACAAGTTTTCGAAGACGATGATCAAGTTGACTTATTGATGATTCTTCAGAAGTTGTGCAGTGCTTTGGATCCTTCGTACAACTCGTTGGTCTTGTTGTATGTGCTGGTGGTTCTTTATGATGTTGAGATTGTTGAAGAGGAGAATATTTATGTTTGGTGGGATTCCGAGGAGTCAGAGAAGTTGAGTGGAGTGAGGGAGAAGGTCGTGAAGTGGATTGACTGGCTGAGAGAGGCCGAGAGTGACGACGAATGATGAGCGAACGACGAGTCGTGCGAGTCATTTACACTCATTCGTTACCCATTCGCGTTTCCTACAAACTACAAACGAAACCAAGGAGGTGGCCATACTTAATCTCCGAAAGATTATTACTCACACCCACCCGTTTTCCCGGCCGAAACTCACCGTTGGATGTATAGACTACTTTAATTGCATAACCACAATATTTTGAGTGAAGCGGGTCGATCGACCCCAGTCGACTCGACCTATAAATAAAAATGACTGGAGTTGACGAGCGAGGCGAGCCAGCTATAAACTCTCTCGGAGTGAGCAACAGGCGAATGGAGGTTGTTCCAGGTAACGTGATGGTACAGCCTTGTCAAGCCAACGAAGATTGAGCAACGTGCCTCGTTCCGCGGTTTGCTCGTTTTCCCGTCCTTGGCTGTTTCGTGCTGGGGGTTACCCTGCTCTTACGTAATCAAGGCGGTTTTTTCTCTCAGATTTTCTCCAACAGAATGTTTTCCTGATAAAAAAAGCATTAATTCACCAAACTACCAACCCCGTTCAATCAGCCATTTTGTGCGAGATTAACGTGTTTACAACATCGTCAAGCCCAGCAAGTTGGTAAACAAGAGACATTTTTCAGCAAAGGCTTTGCAAACAACAGTTTTTCTGGCTCTGTAGAATCTGGTATCCTACAGTTACACGAAATCATTTGAAACAAAACAGACAATTACAGTGAGTTTAATTGTTTACAAAAACAAAGTTTCACGTTACTAATACCCTCAGATTTGCAAGATGTTGACCATAAAGTGTGTTGTTGTTGGTGATGGTGCGGTTGGAAAGACGTGTCTTTTAATTTCGTATACCACCAATAAGTTCCCTGAGGATTATGTTCCTACAGTTTTCGATAATTATGCAGTTACTGTGATGATTGGAGATGAACCATATACAGTTGGATTATTTGACACAGCAGGACAAGAAGATTATGATAGATTAAGACCGTTATCTTACCCACAAACTGACGTGTTTTTAATTTGTTTTTCAGTTGTTGTCCCATCATCTTTTGATAACGTTAGAGAAAAATGGTTCCCTGAAGTCAGTCATCATGCCCCACAAGTCCCATGTTTAATTGTGGGTACCCAAATAGATTTGAGAAACGATCCAACAGCTTTAGCAAATTTGATGAGACAAGGACAAAAACCGATCACTGCCCAACAGGGAGAAAGATTGGCCAGAGATTTGAAAGCTGTTAAGTACGTGGAATGTTCTGCATTGAGTCAAGATGGTTTGAAAAACGTCTTTGATGAAGCAATCGTCGCAGCTCTTGAACCTCCAGTCATCAAGAAGACTAAAAAGTGTACTATTCTTTGATTGCATACTTACAAACAACGGGCGAAGCGAGTCACTCGATGATTATCGATGATTGTCGATGATTATCGCTCGTTTGTCGATGATTGATAATGATTATTGCCCAATGCTCGTTATCGCTCAGAATCAATGTGTATCCATCATTTCAATTATTTTGCTGTTTCTCTTGTTGCTAAAGGTGTCTCTAGTTCTTTATCACCTTCCGGTTCCTCTGGTACTGGAAAGTTGTATACCTTTTTTTTGTGTTCATCGGATCATGGTTTATTATTGATTAATTTAAATGCTGCGACGAGCGAACCGAATGATTTGAGAAATCGTCTGCTTAGCGGATGATTTGACTCTCATTTGTTGTATGCCACTCGCATTTGTAGCCTCCTGAGTGGCTTCCTTTCCCCATATATACCGTTCTGCAATTTGAAGTTGAAGGTTGATTAAACAAAAACTGCTAAAGGTTACCCGGCCGCAAGAATTTTTTTCTCTCTCTTGTTCAACGCATTCAACGCGTTTTGTAAAAACTGTTGAAGATGGATCAACGACACTTCTAAACAGCTACTATCAACCACTCCGACCAGCAGGTAATTGAAATCCATTATTCAATATGTTTTCTGCTGCACGCTCAGACACTCTTTTCTTGGGTGGTGAGAAACTCAGTGGTGACGATGTTCGTAACCAAAACGTTTTGGCCACCCAAGCTGTTGCCAATGTTGTTAAATCATCTTTAGGACCAGTGGGATTGGATAAAATGTTGGTTGACGACATTGGAGATGTGACAGTGACCAACGACGGTGCCACAATTCTTTCCTTGTTGGATGTTCAACATCCGGCAGGTAAGATTTTGGTCGAATTGGCTCATCAACAAGATAGAGAAGTTGGTGATGGTACAACGTCCGTTGTTATTATTGCATCTGAATTATTGAAAAGAGCAAATGAATTAGTGAAAAACAAGATCCATCCAACCACAATTATAACAGGTTACAGATTGGCTTTAAGAGAATCGATAAGATACATAAACGAAGTTCTTTCACAACCGGTTGATTCATTAGGTAAAGAAACTCTGATCAACATTGCAAAAACCTCAATGTCGTCTAAAATCATTGGGTCAGACTCCGAATTTTTCAGTAAACTTGCAGTTGACGCACTGTTAGCTGTTAAAACTACAAACTTGAAAGGTGAAACCAAATACCCAGTCAAAGCAGTCAACGTTTTGAAAGCCCATGGAAAATCTGCCACTGAATCCATTTTAGTCAATGGTTATGCTCTTAACTGCACAGTCGGTTCTCAAGCAATGTTGAAGAAAGTCACTGGAGCAAAAATTGCAGTTTTGGATATCAATTTACAAAAAGCAAGAATGGCAATGGGTGTTCAAATCAACATTGATGATCCTGAACAATTAGAAGAGATTAGAAAAAGAGAATACGGTATAGTTTTGGAAAGAGTTAGAAAGATCATTGATGCAGGCGCCAACGTCGTTTTAACTACTAAAGGTATCGATGATCTTTGCCTGAAGGAATTTGTTGAAGCTAAAGTGATGGCTGTCAGACGTTGTAAGAAAGAAGATTTGAGAAGAATAGCAAGAGCAACAGGTGCCACATTCATCAGCAGTATGTCTAATTTGGAAGGTGAAGAAACTTTCGAATCAAGTTATCTTGGTCAAGCTGAAGAAGTCTCCCAAGAAAAAATCAGTGATGATGAGTGCATTTTAATCAAAGGTACAAAGACTCATTCGTCTTCGTCTATCATTTTGAGAGGTCCAAACGATTACTCACTCGATGAAATGGAAAGATCGTTACATGATTCTTTGTGTGTTATCAAGAGAACCCTCGAAAGTGGTCATGTCGTTCCAGGTGGAGGTGCTGTCGAATGTGCTTTGAACATTTATCTCGAGAATTTTGCCACAACTGTTGGTTCCAGAGAGCAGCTTGCTATTGCAGAATTTGCATCTGCTCTTTTGGTGATTCCAAAGACTTTGGCAGTCAATGCTGCCAAAGACGCCTCTGATCTTATTGCCAAGTTACGTTCATACCATGCGGCTTCCCAACAAGTTTCTAACGCAGACGTTAAACGCAAGAATTACAAGAACTATGGTTTGGATCTGGTTAAAGGTAAGGTTGTCAATGAAGTTACCCATGGAGTTTTAGAACCAACTATCTCAAAGATCAAGTCTTTAAAGTCAGCCCTGGAGGCGTGCATTGCTATCCTTAGAATTGACACTATGATTACTTTGGATCCAGAACCTGCTCAGGAGGGTGGCCATGATCACTGAGCAAATGATGAGCAAATGACGAGCGAAGCGAGGCATTTGCAAGGCCTTTGCCGGACCTACAATGAACTATCGAAGATCGAGAGTGGGTGTAGTGGTGCTCACTGAGCAAATAACGAGCAGATGACGAGCTTTGCTTGTTGAATCAAGCCAGTAATCAGCTTCATCCCCATAAACTTTCCGTAGAGCTTCGTTGAAATCCACACGTTATATAGGTTTGTTAATAAATACATAGTCGAATGACTTGTTTTGCTCGTCATTCAATCACTTCCCGTTATATGTGACTTTATCAGACGTTATTAACTCAAAGACTGTCCGCTAGTGGTTCAGTCTTCAGTAGGCGCAGCGAGACGCACACCTCGCACCTCTATTGACGTAATTTTTCAACACAACATTTTACCACTTTTTGGGATAAAATTGAGTAATTTTTTTTACGACGTAAACGAGACAAATCAACTCCACTTCCCAGCTTCTCAACTTTGTTGAATCAACTTGGGGTAAACCGGGCTAACAGCACGTTCATTCGTTCCAACCCTGTTATTTTCAACAAATACACCACTTTGATTGGTTGCTGGTTTTCTTGATTCCGATATTTCAACAATTTAAGGGAGAAGGGAAACCCACCACCATGAAAGAAGAAGAGAATGTAAACCACAGCATTCTCAGCGGCAATGAGTCTAACGAACACAACGAGCGGGCCAATAAACGTTCCACTGGGAAGAGAAAGTTCCATAAAAAGAGCCGCAAAGGTTGTTCCACTTGTAAAAAAAGAAGAGTCAAATGTGATGAACAGAGGCCAATTTGTAACAACTGTGACAGGATGGGTATTCAGTGTGTTTACCAGGCTCCTCTAGTGAGCCAGCGTGCAAGTGAGCAGAATGTTCAGTTCTCAGATGAGACAAACCGCGAGAAACCTTACGACAACCGCGTTGTGGCAGATCAATCCCCACAAGTTACAGTCAAAATAGAGTCCCATAACCTTTTGTCAACACCAAGACCACAAGTGGAAACTCCGATAACCTTATCGACAGCGGACACCTCGGTCTCCTCGATGGCGGGACCAAATAAAATGCCATCGGTACAGGCTTTCAGAGTAAGAGAACAACCGACAATGTCCAATAACTTGCCCCATCTGTCTCCAGATATCATCAGTGAACCGCCACCACCTTTACAATCAACAGATCCAACACAATCGTTAGGTTTCGATACAAGTCAGAATTTGAACATGTTAGATTTACGTTTGATGTATCACTACACAACAAAAGTTTGGCCGACGATAACTCAAGCAGGTATATCAGACTCGAAAATTTGGTCAGAAGATATCCCAATGCTAGCTTTCAAATACCCGTTTTTGATGCACTCAGTTCTGGCTTTCAGTGCAACACACCTTTCAAGAACCGAAAGAGGACTCGACCAGTGTGTTACATGTCATAGAGCTGATGCTTTGAAATTGCTGAGAGAAGCAGTCTTGGAAATGTCACCTGAAAATACTGATGCGCTGGTCGCAGCTGCCCTTATTTTGATTATGGATTCTCTTGCAAATGCTTCGTTACCAACGTCAACTTCGGTCAAATCCCTACCACCCTCTGCCTGGATTTTCCATGTTAAAGGTGCTGCTACCATTTTAACTGCAGTCTGGCCCTTGAGCGAAAAATCAAGATTTTACAAGTTCATTTCCGTTGATCTGGGTGATCTGGGTGAAATAGGATTCGACCTCATCAGTGGGGAGCTCTCAAATACGACAGGTAATAACTCAGTCAATCAGATGCCATCTGATCCAAAATCAACCCCAAGTGCAACCGACATCCTCAGAATGAAATACTCATCAATTCAATGTTTTGACGACGAAATTAGTGACATGTTCCCAGTAGCTTATCAGTCTCCTTATTTACCAACATTGGCATACATGGCAAAATTACATATGGAAAGAAACAAAAAAGATTTCATTCTGCGAGTCTTTGCATTCCCTGCATTGCTAGATAAAAAATTCCTTGGATTACTCATAAGTTGCGATATTTCAGCAATGAGAATCATGAGATGTTACTACAAACTATTGCGCAATTTCACAGACGAAATGAAAGATAAAGTCTGGTTCCTTGAAGGCGTCTCTTCAGTATTGCCCGTCGACGTTGAAGAATACGCTGGTGGTGGAGGTATGCACATGATGTTAGACTTCTTAGGCGGTCCTTCCACTATGGACGACGACGATACAGGTCTAGCAGGCGTCACAAATAGTATCGTCCAATCAGGACTACTAGACACAAATAACCTGCCCAGCTCATCAATCACAGACAGTCTCGGCCTAGACGATAATAGCGGTCTAGATGACGACAGCAGCTTCATGGGCGTATAAGTGCCTTTCATTGCATCGCGTGTACATTAAAGTAACGATTAGCGAATGAGGAGTGTCTCTATTAGTCGTGGAGATTCACTCATGCCTTCCGCCATCGTGAGCTTCGCCTAGCCAAGGATTTTCAATTTTCAATACAACAAAACGCTTAAAAACTACTTCCTAATTATTTATACCCCGGCAGGCTTTTATGTATCCGTTTCTTCGTCTAACATAAAATAAAAGAATCTTATTTGATAACATTGAACAACATCGAATAGCAAAGCAAGTACAAAGTCACTAGCTCATCCTTCACTCGTTGTCCATCGTAGGTATATGCCATTAAAATAGCAAGGTTTTTTTCTTTGTGTTAACAGTAATGAAGCTTTCACAACAAGGATAGTGCGTTATGACTACCTCTATTGTGGTAGGCTTCAAGAACTCACAACTAAAGCTACTAGTGGCGACTCATCCAGGGTCAAACTTTAACTCTGGCCACTCCATCTGCATCCCTTTCCACACCGAGTTCTATCAATTTGGCAAATGCTTTGGCAAAGTCATCCATAAACCGATCCGAATCTTTTGCATAAAGTTCAACCCAATACAAAAACTCTGGAGTTCTTAACATCTCCATATCAGTATTCAACATCATTAAACTGTGATCAGAATTGTAATATTGTTCAACACCAGTCTCTGGAACTTTACCAATGCTCCACGTATCCTCTAATAAAACTTTGAAGAAGTCGTTATCAAATTTGATTGGATCAGCAGTCCAACTTCCATCAAATCCACTATACTTTCTATGGCAGCCTCCAATTGTGTGTCCTCCTCCAATCAATGCAACCAACTCTTGATCATTGAATCCCAATCTTTCAGTGAAAACTTCACGAATGTGATCTGTGTCCTTTGTTGCAACTGGAAGTCTACCAAGCGGTGGAACTTTCTTTGCATCTGGACAATCAGTTCTTCCTGGCAACCATTCAATTTTTGGACCTCCCATAGCTTCAATGGCAACCACACCTCCCAAACTATACAAATCTGCAAAAGTTATCCATGGGAATCTTTCATGTATTTGATCAAGATATGATTTTGCAGTATGTAGTCCTGTATTACCTGCATCATTGAATTCCTGTGCAAACCTCATTGTACCTCCATTACAACCGCCGGTCCCTGAAACTCTGTCGTAATGTGCACAACAATGCCACGTGAATCTAACCATGTTTGGTCCTAAAGACCCGTCGTCAAAACCAGGCAATGGAAGACAATCTTTGATCGCTTGTTTCACCAACTCATAGTTACCAAAAGTCGGATCATTTTGATTTTGTTTTTGCTTCCGTCTGATTTTAATTTTATAGAAAAAACTTGAAGAATTCGAGTCTGATGAACGAATTTGCCTTTCTGCAATAGTTGGATGAGCAGTTGCTGATGCAGGAGGTGAGTCTGTCGTCTTTGCAGATGCGGAGTTTTTGGTCGGATCGTCAAAGAGTTGAACAATTGCTGGAGATTTGATTGGAATTGTTTGAGAAACCAATTGCCCTGAAGGATGAGTTTGTCTAATTGATTCAGAACTGAGGATATAAGATTTTGGAGTGAACTCTGTATTCACTTTCGGTGCGAGTACTTTACTTGAATCTCTAATCGCATCGTTATTTGGGTATTTTGCTTCCTGCTCTAATTGCTGTAGTTCATCATCATCGTCACCATTGCAATCAAATTCCAAATCATTTGGATTGTATAGATATGGAACTTTATTTCTTTGAAACGTTATTCTTCTCAAAAAACAAAATGGCGCGTGAACAATATATCTATCCCAGTAATAGTCTGTTCTTTTCCACGTTTTATCCCAAAATTCATTCAAAGTGATTGGCGCTTGAAACCAATCTTTTATATCATCAGCAACTGGTCTTCTTTCATTGAAAGTTCGAACTCCCAGATTATATCTTTTTTTTTGATCCCACGATTCTGTAAATGTGAGATTGTCTTCTTGTGCCTCATTCACCATGAGAATGAGGTTGTAATGGTATAAGACAAACAACTTGCAGTACGACAGCACATTGATGGTATGATAATGAGCTGCCTGCAAGAAAACCCGAAACGCAACGTATGGGATGTACAACCACCTGCCAATGGGTGCCAGACCCTTGGTGGTGCTGGAATAAACTCCATAAACAGACTCCATTTTGTTTGAGAGAGAAGATTTGGAGGATAAAAAGGGGGATAAAAAAAAGGGGGATAAATTTTGGGGGATTCCTTTTTATATGTATTTTTTTTAGCGCTCAGCGGCGTTTGGCGGCGCTCGGCCGTTTTGAAATTGCGGAGTTCCAAGGGAGGGTAGAACGGTAGACGTTGTTAGGTAGATCTACACTACGCTGACTGATTGATTGATTGATCGATTGATAAGCGAATCGATTACTTAAGCACGGGGGGACAAAGCAGACCATAATTGGCTTGATTCGCCTCACTTACGTCGTTCCTCTTTACACTTTGTGTGTTGAATTAATTCAATAAAAAACAAAGCGAAGCTAATCAACAGCGAAGCGATTCGGAGCACGTGCTTAGTCTCCTAACGATCCACACTACTCTCTTCGCTCGCTGTTCTTCGTATATATCCAAAATACGGTCGACTTGGTGGTCGAAAAATCCAAACGACTTGCTACGCTCATCGTTCGGTGTCGAAAAGAATAATCAAAAGTAAAGTAACAAAAACACTCATACGTTGCTTAGTTCAACTGAACATAATTACCTGGGAAAACACCGGTAACACCATTCAAAGTTCCGGTCCACCAGCCATTCTGGTCCGGAGTTCTTTGAACTATCGTGATGATGGATCCAGCGGTGAAACTCAAATCTCCTTGAGCTTGTGCAGTATAGTCGTACAGGGCAGTGCAGGTTTCAGCAGCTGGAGCAGCAGCGACTGGGGCGACTGGGGATGGGGAGTATTGAGTAGATGTTGGAGAAGCGTATGGCTGAGTTGTGGCAGGTGATGGAGCACCATATGGTGTCTTTTGATCGGTTGGGTATCCGTAAGTGGACGTTGTGGCTGGTGGGGTTTGACCATAAGCAGATGTGGCTGAGTAAGCTGGAGCAGCTCCGTAAGTTGAAGTTGTTCCATAAGATGGTGGGGCAGTTGTTCCGCTTGTGAAACTACTTGTTGGCGACGTTGGATCTGTTCCGTGACCATAACGTCTTCTGGTTGCTTCCAATTTAGATCTCGCATGTCCAACTTTGAAATGGGTGAGTCCAATAGCCTCGGTTCTTTCCTCAATATCACCACGTTTGTACTGGAATGCCTCGAGAATATCAGTTGAAAGATCAAAGTAAGGAATCTTCATCTCTTCCATTCTACTGGACAGAGTGTAAAAAACATTCAATTGCATGTAATAAAGTGAGACGAACAATGGCTTGATGAACTCACCTTCCAATTGGAACAATATTGGTAACTCCGTTTTGAGCATTTCATTATAATAATCGAACTCTTCTTGGGCGATCGCAACATCATTCTCGCACTTGTAGACTTTTTCTTCATCTTTACCAGTCTTTTGGGCTTTTGCTTGTGCTTTCTTCAGGGAGTTTTGGTGTCTATCGAGATCCAACTGTTTGTGGTTTCTCTTTGTTGCCATCTTACGGATAGCTTGGATAATCTTGAGTAATTCCTGGGCCGGTTCCACGATTCTTGTTTCAATAAGCTCCAGATCCGGCTTCAAAGTCTCTTTCAGTTCTTTGACAACTTCAGCGTATTGTTCGCACGCCTCAATACCCTCAGGGTTGCCTTCCGGAATGGCAGAATTAGGGTCCGACAGTTTACCGCTGATTGGTTTGAAAATTTCCTCAATCGCTTTCGAAAATCCCAGTTGACGATCCAACATGTCGTTGACCGCTTTGTGGTATCTTTTAGATTCCTCACTGATACGTTTAGTTTCATCTTCAAGTTCCTTAAATCTTCTTTCAGCATCCGCATACACCGGGTCGACTGTCGTTTCACCCATGTGCAGCTTTTGCCGCAAGTTTTGCGGTGCCCGCACAATTGCCTTTTGAAATCCTTTAAAACTCATGGGGTTGTGGTCGATTGGTGTGGGGGAGAAGAAGAGGGAGGCGATGGAATGGAAGTTAAAGGTAATAAACAAAAGCATATATTTTTCCACGACGTTGCAAAATGTAGGCGGTGTAAGGATGCACCGCGAAGGTCGAAGTTTTTCTGTTGGTCGATCGTCGCAAACGACGAGTGAACGACGAGCGCGACGAGCGCGGCGAGCCTCGTCCTTGGCTCGCATGATTTCGGAATTTTTTACTCTCACATCTGTTGTTTGGCCACTCATCATGTTGGACAATGGTCACCAGCTAGGGCAAGCAGATTCGGCCAGCTTGAACAGATTTTCGTAGTCAAGCTGGCCGAACCTGCTTGCGGACCCATCACCGACGGGTCACCAGATGACCCACCGGATAACCTGTCGACCGCACCGAACAACCCGCGACTGCAAAGCCCGTCGCTGGCCAGCCGTTGACTGATCGCCCGTCGCACGTAACTACTACCCCACAACCACCAGCCCGCCGTAACCGCTACACAGTATTAGTCCTAATTTAATTTCTGCGTGAGTCACACCTTTTACATTAGCATGCGGCGGCCCGCAGTATCTAGTCGCCGCGCGTTTGATGGCTGACAGATTCACCGAGTGGCACCTACCGCGTTAACCGTTTCACCTGTGGGTACCATTCTAGGTCCGCCCGCTGTGTAGCTTCGCATTGCTGAGGGCTCGCTCACGACGGCTCGTTCACTACCAACGAAGCCGGTCCTGGGAGGTTCGTTCGCTTCGCTGGGTCGCTTGCTCACTCTCTGTGAGGGGAGAGGTAGGAGTGCTATAAATAGCACGACGCGTCGACCGGCGCCGTTGCACAAAAAAATTTCCCAATTCTTCCCAAACGCAAACTAACTAACTCGGCTAATTAACTACCTATTCTTATCCAAACAATCACCATCATCGTTCTTACCACCAAGCTCAACTGCCAGCCTTAACGTCATCAAAAGTGGAAAACCGCCAAATTACAACAAAAGACACGTCACATAATTAACCGCACATCTTTGGCGTGCCAAAACAAGCGTAACCCTCTTTTATGACCCATTATGTCTGAACCATCATCACCAAGCAAAAATTCACTAACAAGCTGGTGGAAACAGCTCAAGAAAAATGAAGGAGATCTTGTGCCGCCAACACCACTTTCAATAGGTAATCCAACTGCATTAGCGGGTTCGACAGCACCGATATCAACACAATCATCATCATCACCTCTTTCGCCATCACCACAAGTGCGTTCAGCATCGCCATCATTGTTACCGCCAGTTTCTTCACCAACAAGACCATTTCTGGGCTATAAATCTCGCTCCTCACATACAGTTAGACCGCTATCTTCATACATGGAAAACAACGCGTCACAAGAGAAACTAAAACAACACCGTGATTCTTTTATACAACAACGTCAGCTCGATTATATTGGAGACTCGAATGTCTTTGGCTTCCCACTTGAGGATTCAATCAAAGTGGCCGAAGCCAAAATTTATATAAGCAGCGATAGAGATGGTCTTATACGTTACGGAAGTATTCCACGTGTCGTGGCATTATGTGGTTCGTATTTGAAGAAAAATGCTTTAGATGTTGAAGGAATATTTAGAGTGGCTGGTTCAACAAAGAGGATAAAACAACTACAAATCATTTTCTCAACACCGCCTAATTATGGTTCAAAAATTGATTGGGATGGATATACAGTTCATGATGCAGCGTCATTGTTTAGAAGATTTTTACAATCCTTGCCAGAGCCTTTGATACCACTTTCAATGTATGAGATGTTTCGTGAACCACTTCGCCACAGACAAAACATTGTTCGATATCTCAAGGAAAAAGAGAGAAAGTTAACTGAGCCCCAAGCGGAATTACCAACTGATGATAATCTAGAATCAAATCTGTTGACCGAAGAAGAGAAGAAACTGAAGAAAAAAGCTAAGAAAGAGAAAATCAAAAAGGAAAGAAAAGAAGCTCTCAAAGAATATGCAAAATTGATCGATAAACTGCCAGAATTGCAAAGACAGTTGCTGTTTTATATTTTGGATCTTTTGGCAATATTTAATTCACATTGTGATAAAAACTTAATGCCGGCCAAGAATCTTGCTGCAATCTTCCAACCTTCAATTCTATCACATTCGGATCACGATATGTCTCCTGAAGAATACGCTCTTTCATCGCTCGTTATCGAATTCATGATTGAATACTCTTACAAGATTCTACCAGCAGCTCAAGAGGCATCTTCTGCAACCTCAAGGAATCTTTTATCGTCTAAACAAACACCGACCGGAAGTTCACAAAGTAAATCACTGGGACAGGTGAGAAAAGAGCCACCTACCGGAGCTAGTGGAGCCACCGGAGCCACTGGTGTTACTGGAATCACGGGTGTTGCAGCCGGTGCCACCGGTACCACAGGTACTATTGCCACAAACAACACAACCGCAGCAACTGGTGGATCCATTCAATACCCGCCTAATTCATCTAGCACAGGAAATAGTTTGGTTTTACCACCGAATTCATACTTCACCCGGAAACACAGCAAATCAATGTCCTCGGTGCAATCGCCTTCTGATATGCTTCGTGTCAACGGTAGCAAAGCCAGTTTGAAATTGGTCCATACAAACAACACAGACGAAATCGATTCTGCTCTAGATACAGAAGATGATGATATATCTAAATCTCCTCAAAAAAAATCAGGTTTGGGAAACGTCAAGGCTCCATCGAAAGTTACTCTCCCTTCACCCTCAAAAGTTTCGCCACTCGACCAGCCGCCTTCAATAAGAGTTGATTATTTCAGTAACGGCGGCGGTGCTGATAAGTCTCCCAGCTCGCCAGGTTCAACAAATAGCGGATCACCAAGCAGTATCAACAATGGGAGTGCAAATTTCTTGCACAATGTTGTTAAGCCATTGAATTTCATGAGTCCTCAAAAGGGAAACTCGTCTTCGATTGATGATAATCTTTCATTGTCTGATCCAGCAAGCACAAGTGCCCAAAACAGTGACGGAACATCAAGAGAAACCGATAGAGAATCTCGTTGGGACGGCGAAGGAAATAGTTTGAATGGTGAGAGGAAAAAATGGTTCAGAAAATTGAGATCTAGATCAACGTCTAAATCTAGAAAGTGAATGGGAACGGAAAGGGAACGGTTAGGTTTGTATATACTGGATTGTACGATCTGTTTAATGATTCAAATAGCTTGATATAATTTGCTTCAAAAGATCAGTCTAATATTTCTATCTCTTGCTCCATTTTTTGTTTTTTTCTTTCATTTTTGCCGTCAATGTCTTCGTGTTTTCTCTTGGCTGTTTCATTATCAGAGTCGAGATCAATGATTTCTTCGTCGAAATGAACCTCTGGTTCTTCCTCCGTTGGTTTCTGTTCTGGTTGTGCCTCTCTGAAAGGTGGTAGGGTCAGTTTTGGTAAGGTGATTCCTTCAACTCCGATATCCAATAACAATTCCAATGAATCGAGGGCTTCCTCAGAGTCTGAAATAAACAGTATGTCACCATATTTACACAAGTTGTTCAATTTAACATCCAAATTGTCTTCAAAATCGTAGTCATACAATAACTTCCCTCCATTGGCAATTCCAACATCATCTTCATAACCATACTCTTTAACGAGAGCGTCTCTCAAATCTTTAATGCTAAATTGAGTCAGATCAGAAACAGAGAGAACACCTCTAGTGACTGAACAGGCAGGACACGATGGGTTTTTGCGTGCTAAGTTCGACGTATTCACAAACCTGGTTGATTGATTCGAGTCATAAACCATTCTTGAGTCCCTGACCCGGGTTTCCAAGTCGGGTTTGAAACAGTTGATTGAAGAAAGTGCACTGAATCCTGCCATAATAGCGTTGGTGGTTGCAACAGCTGGAATAATATTACCAGCAATTTGTTTGATATCGAATTTCGATTTGAGCTCAATGTGGAAGATAAACGACCTGAGATTAGCGGCCGCAACAACAAAATCAAGGGTATCTTCATCATCTTTATCGAATTCGATTGGTTCTGTCTTTAGTCTATGTGCAAGTGCTTTAGTAGCAGAAACAAAGACAGATAAGTTCTCAGCCGCATTCCAGATAGCCTGACCGTCCAGTGAAGTAGTAGTAAACTCTTTCTTCAATTTGTGGTAATCCAATGGGGTTGGCTCAGTTCTTGTTTTCCAAAGTGTCTCAATCATACATAATCTCTCGATATCTTCTTTGAAAATTTTATCAACAATCTTGTAGACGTAATCGTCATCTTTGGAGCTGGTGATCAGTCTTTTCAAGTCCAACATCTCGTTGGTTTCTTTCATCAAAGCCTCGACTTCTTCTTTATTGTCACTGTTGATATCCTGGGGTTTCAATTCTTCACTGTCTTCACCGAAAAGCTGAGGAAAAAGGAAGTTTTTTGCCCACGTGATACAATGGATAGGTTTCGAGGGTGTTGATCTGATTGTACAAACAGGGAATGTCTTTTGGGTCTCTTTGGCAACACACTCAAAACATTCAGTCTTGCCGGGATAAATAGGTTGAACTTGGCCTTTTAGTCCCGAGGTACCACTTTCCATTAACGGAGTTCCGGTGAATAAAGCGATTTTGTTCACATAGAATCTTGCCTCAAGATTATCCAGGGCGTTGAAAATTATATCAAACTGTTTGAAAAAGGATATTGGGAACATTGTTGTATCCATAATGTTACCATGGTGAGCCACCAATTTTGTTGAATGATTGAAGTGTTGGACCGCATTGACTGCCGTCATTGACTTGGACTTCTTGATATCCTTTTGTCTGAAAAGAAACTGTCTGTTGAGATTCGATAAATCGATGGTGTCCAAGTCCAAAATATGGATTTCCCCGTAATTCATCATGATGAGATCTTTCAGCAATTCACATCCGATTCCTCCAGATCCAACGAGGAGGGTCTTTGTTTGTGACAGCTTTTGCATGTGATCATCACCAAAGATTTTTCTGCTATGTGCGTTCATGATGGTATGGGCGAGGGGCAGGGGAGTGGGAACAAGGAGAGAATGAGAGCGGATGAGAGGGTTGTGAAAACAAGAGAAAAACACTTTAAAAGACCCGTGAAATAATTTTGCGACGCGCGACGCAAATCGACGCAAAGTTTTGTGCTTTGCGTCGCTCGCGTTGATCGCGAATGGAACACTAAAAACAAAACTAATTCTGCCTCACCACCGCCTCTCACACTCCTCCTTCTCCTTTGACACTCCGACCCAACCACACCATGACGGACAAGTACTCGGTTATCCTTCCAACTTACAATGAGAAGAAGAATCTTCCAATAATAACGTACTTATTGGCCAAACATTTCAATGCAAACAACTTAGCATGGGAGATAATTATTGTCGACGATAACTCACCAGATGGAACTCAAGATGTTGCCAAACAACTCATCAAAGTGTACGGTGCTGACAACATCCAATTGAGACCAAGAGCGGGTAAGCTTGGTTTGGGAACTGCTTATATCCATGGATTACAATACGTTACCGGAAACTTCGTTATCATCATGGATGCTGATTTTTCACATCATCCATCTGCAATTCCAGAGTTTATCAAGAAACAAAAAGAGGGTAACTACGACATTGTCACTGGTACAAGATATGCTGGAGATGGTGGTGTTTATGGTTGGGATTTGAAGAGAAAATTGATCTCGAGAGGTGCAAACTTCTTGGCAACAGTCGTTTTGAGACCAAACGTTTCTGATTTGACTGGATCTTTCAGACTCTACAAGAAAGAGGTTTTGGCAAAGATTATCGATGCTACAAAGAGTAAGGGTTATGTTTTCCAAATGGAGATGATGGTCCGTGCCAGATCTTTCGGTTTCAGCATTGCTGAGGTTCCAATTTCGTTTGTCGATAGACTGTACGGTGAGAGTAAATTGGGTGGTGATGAAATTATAGGGTATCTGAAGGGAGTGTGGACACTTTTCACAACCGTCTAGTGAGAGTGACTGGCGAACGGAGCAAGTCGGGGGCGATGCATTTACTCACTTGCCATGCCAGCCAAGTGGTCACTGATTTTATAACAAAACAATTGACTTTAGCCTGTTTTTATTATTATGATACATATTGTAGAGTACAGGAGACGAAGAGTGGTGGCGCAGGTCCAGGAGCGAGTTTCGATCTCGTCGTCCTCTTGCTCGTTTAAAAATTGGTACACCTGGTCTCGTTATGCACTCCCTGGCATTTCAAACAACACACCCTTGCACTGCACTTGATACACGAACTATAACTAACGCCACCACAGATAGTACACAGCTTCTTCACTTTGAACTGTCCGGGTTTTATCTCCAAACCTTTCAACTTCCTCAACTCACCCTTGTCCAGTTCGTCCAGGTAATTCGACCAGTTCTTCTTCGAATTCAGTATCCTTCTGACTGCTATGGACGGTGTGGTTCCACGTTTGGTATTCTTACCCAAAGTCTTGGGTATATCAAATTTGTATGCATCGTTGTAGTTCTCTCTGTCCAACTCATCAAATCGTTTTTGGGCCTTTTTGAGCCCTATCGCAGTTTGCCTTTCGATAGCTTCGAGCTCCTCGTCTTCTTGTTCGTTCTGTTGTTCGTTAGACTGCCGGAGGGCAGACAGATTGTAGTTGATTCTTTTCCTCTTCGTGCCGGTACGCTGTGTGCTGGATTGGGTGGTTGATGCTGTTCGGGCGTAGAGCGAGGAGAACGTTTGGTTGGGATTGCTGTTGGCTGGCACTTCTTCGACGCCTGGCATGGTGAGCAGTGCTAACAAAGTGAGTCGTGAATACGCAGTGGATGGGTCTGTGGGTCAATAGCTTCTACCCGTGATGAGTCAGTGTAAGATGATGAGGGTCAGGGGTCCAGGGTCCGTCGCGGTCTGTTCGAGTCGACTGGGCCTGTCCAAGTCTGTGTTAGTCTCTCTAAACGTATGGAACTATCCAAATGGACCCAGATAAATGTATATTCCAGCTGTGTTAATCGAATCTCGATGGGTTGTGGCGTACTGTTTGATTTTTATTTTTTCCAGAAATGAAATATTTATTTTGTATTTTTTGCTACCAGACAAAAATCAAGAGGCGGAGAAGTGTCGAATGAGCGACGAATAAGTGATGAGAAAATGCTGAGGATTTGACGACAATTTAACGACAACTTGATCATAACTTGAGCAGTTGTACTCTTCAGTCAAACGCCTCGTCGCTATCTCAAACTGCTGGCTTAAACACTACCCATTTTGCTACCATATTATCGTACAGATTTTGCTACCATAGTATCATACAAAGATTGATTATTTTATAAAATTGCGGACCGTTTGACACAATTCTTGCACGACAAGCAGCAAGAGTCGTGCGCTCTTCATTAGCTCGCTTCTCGTGGTCACTGTCTTGCTGTGATCTCCATGTACGAGTAGCTCCGCTGGCCCAGTCGCTGCGCTCATCTTTATTTGCTCATCACCTTGTGAAGAGCCCTCACCACCTCCCCAACACACTTATAATCACAAGCAATACCATTCCTTAGATAAACCAACTGTCCCTCCTTCACATCAATCAGCTTGTTCCCCGAGAAAATCTCATTAATCCTCTTCACCATCTCATCATGAACACTTCTAACCTCCTCGCCAATCGCTTCCTTTGAATCTTCCAACATGATTATAAACAACGACTTACCCAAGGAGATCTTATCGACCTTATGTCTCAATTGAACTGTAAGCGACAACTTCAACTTGTCATATCTCAGTTTCTTCTCTGTCTTCTTCTCAACACACCAGTGATACGAGATCTTGAAGTATTCAAAGTTGAACAAGTTCAGTTCATAGCCTTGTCTTGGAGACAGTTGGAGATCAGTGACTGGAACTTTCGGATCATTCAATGACTCAATAAATTTCAGATTATTCCTCTCATTTTCTTGGAGCAACTCCATATAAACATTGTAAAATGGTAATGTAAGTTTTAGATAGATGATCAATTTTTGAATCTTATGGAAGTTGAATCCATTCGAAACCATATTATTCAAATATCCAATGCAGAGTTGATGTGGATTTTTCTCTGGCAGTTCAATTGAGATTGATTCTTGATTTTCATTCAATATTATCAACGTAATCAATTCATCCTTGTTGGAGCCATATTGGAACGTAACTTTAGTCAACGAAATTTCAATCACTTTCAATGACTCATCATGACTAATAATATGAAGTAACGATAAAAGACTCGAAAGCTTATTCAAAACCAACAATGAATCATTCATTATGGCAACTTCACCACCAGACAGTTTGTCCAACAGATTCACTTTCGAATGGATCTTGAATATAGACGTGACCGGGTTCAGTTCAATGGAGTTGTTCTTATCGTCATTGAACGAGATTGACGAAAGTTTCAGCTCATTCTGTAGCTTACCAAAAATGAATATTTCCAATTCGTTATTCTCAATAATAACAGACAAAACTAACGAATCACGGCAATTTGGAATGTTGAACAACGCCTTGTTATCAACAATAATCAGACTGCCTTCCTCCTTCTCTTGGTCATTCCAATCCAACTCGAACTGTTTCATGAAACCTTTAACCTTTGAACTGTTTGGATCCACTATTTTCAATCTACAGCCTTGATCTTCAAGCTCTTTGACTATCAAATTGCACAGCAATTTGGAAGTGGTGAGTTTGGCAAGCGAAAGCAAACTGTAATAATCATAGCGTGCCTCTTTGGTAGCCAAAGTTATTGGCTCACACCAAGAAATTTGCCATTGGCCAGCAGATGACTTGATTCTCGAACACCACCATTGAATGTTTGATGAAAACCCAGAGATTCCAACGGCTAAAAACCAACCTGATGGCCATTCTTTACGACGATAAAACTTCAACGTGAACAACTGATCCGACAGGTTTTTGTGCTTCAAATGATCGTAATTAATGTTTAGTTTGGATGTCTCGGTGTTCACCAATTTGATCACCTCCACACTGATCCATCCGGTGGCACTGAGCATCGATGAAAGCTCACTCAACTGAGTCTCCAACCTCAGACTCAACAGTCTCAACGAGGTGCTTCTGGCATCAGAATTGATCTGATGTGCAATCATATTCATCAGTGGTGTAGGGTTCTGGAAATAACCTTCTCCAGATAACGAATCGATCGAATAAACAACAGTCTTGGTATGACTTAAGTTCAATACCAATTGGGAGTTGTTGTACACGGTCAACATCTTCTCGGCCATTTCAACCCTTTCAATAATGTCGTTTCTAACCTCATTGATGTGTATTTCAATATGTTTTTTGATGATGTTTCTGATCAAAACTTCGACTTCAATCACGCCGTCATCTGCCACCAGCTTCAGGTCGTGTTGTTCGTACAATTTTCCTTCTTTAATCCATCTAAACCCAAGTTGATTATCTTGGAAAATTCCAATCTCAATAGTGGACTTGACGCTCTTCCTTTTCAGCCAATAGGTAACAACGACAAAACACTTCTCTGCGTTGTACGAGTGTGTCAAATGGCTCTTCCAAAGTCCCATTCTCAGCTGAATCAACTGTCTGTGCAAACAGTATAGCTTACAGATGGTTGAGTAGTCATGGAAAGTGTTGTATAAACCTTCGAGACCATTCTTACTCAATTCCATGTTGGCAACTTTCTCTAAATGAACAAAAGTGTTTCTCGGAAGTGAAGTAGTCGTCGGTATAAGCTTGTTGTCCTTCGAGTTGAATCCTAGTTTGAAATCAACAAGAAATAACCTCGAATCAATCGAATCATCAGCAATTGAAACAGAACATTCAAACGAATTAGGCACACTGAATTTCACCCTGCCGTCTTGAATATTGTAATTATAGAATGGTTTGGGTAGATTCTCTTGTAATGCCATCCTAGTTGATAGTTCAACATTCAAGTTCTTCAATGCATTCAAAATTAATTTCGGACTAAGTGGTTTCTCCGGCACATAGTTGTACGTCGGTAGTTGAGGTCTTCCTTTTATCAGCACCTCTAATGCAGTTTCCAGGTCGGGATTTGGCAATTTCGCTGAAACAAGTGACTGTTTAAGATTTCCGATCTCAATGAGTGCATTAGTTATAGTTTGATTTTGCTCTCTAAGCCACACAAATAGATCGATAAGTTGTTCAACACTACCAGAATTTCTTGCCCATTTGGCTAAAACATAAAGTCGCACAAAATTCTCTCTTATTGCCACTAAAAGTTCTAGAAACTGCTTCTTCTTAATACTATCAGGCTGAGAATTGGATCCAAGTGTCTTCAAAAACTCTTTGAGCTGTTTGAATGTGTGTATAGAGTATCTGCGGAGAATCACCGACAACGGCGTCACGTTGGCAGTGATGTGTGGAATAGGAGGTGGTTTATCAGCCTCCAAACTCCCATCTAACGTGTTGCCATTAGACACAAGGGATGGTGGCGCTGTTGACTGTTGTGCTTGTTGGGGTTGCCCTTGTTGGGCCTGCTGTGGCTGGTGCACTTCCGCAGACATAACTTGCAACGATGTGTAAGAGATATGTAAATTTTCAGCCCAATTGGTTTGGGGAAGGGTATTTGATTGACGAAATATAGTAAGTCAAATCTGTATCATCTTGTGTTTCTTGGGTTTTTTTTTTTCAAAGAGTTTTGAGGCGGAACAGCCGAAAGAAATGCCAGTTGATCACGTGACGTACATCGTGTGCCAGTTATTTACACGTGCCCCTGGTCATGTGACCCGACACCCTAGAGATTGCTCTTTTGTTTTGAAAATTCCCAAAGGGGAATGAGCTGCGCGACTATGCATTCAGGCGGTGCGTCAGCCTTTGTTGTTTATAGGAAAGAGCAGGAAGGCAAAAACAAAATCAATTGGGGGTAACATGCATAATTTGGGAGGGTTTTTTGATAATAATAATAAAAAAGTTCATCACAAAGAAAAGGGGAATTGCTTGACAAAACAGTTTTTTTTTCTTTCTCTACCTGGTGATGAATCATTTGGTTTGATGAATGGGTGACTGACCTTTGGTTCAAACGAAGTTTCCTACAGCCAACACACCATTTTGTCAAATAAAGTGTCTTGCCGGTTTGTTGAGGCTGAGTCGGTGGCGTTTTCCACAAAGCATTTTGACAAGATCCAAGACACCCCCTGATAGCTTAGCAGGCGCGAGACGCTGTTGAAACACAGCTTAGTTTAAATTTATGGCTTACGAAGGCAAACAAGAAGTGGAGAAATCCGCAGTTTCGGCAGTTCATAGTGAACCTTTGAGTAGTGAGCATGGCGATGCCAGTATTGTTAATAGTTCACAATTACCATATAAGACACCACCGGCACAATCATCGGCAATTTTCGAAACAGGAGATTCTGAGTCTACAAAGCAGCAGCAACAGTTAAGAAGGTTCATGGAAGTTCAAAAGTTACCGAGTCCTCTGTTTCAAAAACAACAGGCTACTGCTAGAGTTCCAAGAGCAGCAATGATGTCGCATAATATGGAGAGCAGTGGTAGCTTGTTAGTCAGGAAGATGAGAGAGAGTGCAAATAACGTTCCAGTGAGTCACGAGCGACGCGATGTTTCGTTCAACATTGAGCCAGTTCAAAGAATTGTGTCTGTGCCGATTGGATCACCGATGTTACAAGAGAAGGCGTTGAATTTGAAAGGTCCGGATTCAATTGATGAGGAGTTAGAGGAAGAGGAGTCGGCAATTATTGCGACATTTTATACGACTGATAGAGCGACCCAAGAAAGACAGCAATGGAGATGTATTGAGGAAATTGGAAGCGGGACTTTCAGCAAAGTTTACCTCGATGTCGGCGGTAAAGTTGCTGTTAAAGTTTCATACATTCCAAACAGTGATGATGATACAAGACTTCGGATACAAAGTTCACTTGTTAGAGAATTGAGTTTATTACAAAAGGTTAAACATCCAAATATAGTTGAGCTTATTGGATCGAATTCGAGACTTGATAAAAACCAAGTTATAATGGCGATGCCATACTATTGTGGTGGAGACTTATTTTCCTTCTTGATCAATAATAGAAGCAAAGCAAATCCAGAACTGTCACGAGTATTTTTTGCAAATGTTGTATCTGCAGTCAAATTTTTACATGAGAATAATGTTTGTCATAGAGATATCAAATTAGAGAATGTTTTATTGAGGAAAAGCGTTGAAGAATTGTTATCAATTGCGAATTTTGATGGATTGAGTGATAAAAATCTAGCAATTTTGTCGGATTTTGGACTATCGAAGAATATTGATCCTGAAAACCCGTTGTTGACTACGAGATGTGGTAGTGAAGATTATGTTTCACCTGAACTATTGTTGGGTCTTGCATATGATGGTAAACAAAATGATTGTTGGTCGCTAGGAGTTTTACTTTATACCATCATTGAGAGTAGATTACCGTTTGATCCGCTACCGAATGCGCCTCCAGGAAGAAGCAGGAGGAGATCGAAACCTGCACATAGAATTGCGACTGTATCATGGGAGTGGTACCATCTCAAAGATAGAGATTTGGATGAGAATGGGTATGACTGGAGTAGTGCGAAGGAAGTTGTTGACAGGTTGTTGGTTAAGAGGGATAAGAGATTGACAATTGAGGAGTTGTGTGAGAGTGAGTGGTGTAGGCCATACGTGTGACTTTGTGCGAGTGTGCGAGAAACAAGTTGTGATAAATAGGATTAATGAAGTTATGTAAAGACATACCAATCGAATGGGATGAATTACAAGCGAAGCGAGTCATTCATGGTGATCGCATGGTGATCACGTGGTGATCATTTGGTAGCAGTTACTGTTTCAACTTGCAATGACCGCTCCGCTCGTCATTGCTCGTCGTGGCTGTATAAAGAACACGTTCAATTGATAAAAAGGTCCCGAATCATATAAATAACGTAAAAATCGATTTAGCGAGCAGAGTCACTGACAAGCAAAGTAACAACAAAAAAAGCCACGAGCATAGCCACGAGCATAGCGAGTTGTGATCACCATAGTGGGCACCACGGTGATCGTTTGGTGATCGTTTGGTGATCACTGCATGAACTTGAACTTCTCCCCATAAACCCCTTCGTCCAACAGCTCGTACTTGAACCACTCGATCAAACTCAAGAAGATCTTGGAATGGAAGCACACGGGATCCTTGATCTCGTTCAAACCCTTCAGGCTCTCGACATTCGGCAACGGATCCACAATGACCAGCTCGTTTGATCTCGAGCTCGAACTCGACGGAGGAGTCAGCAAATTCGACCGTTTCTCCAGCTCGTAAGTCAGCAGCGGCTCGTACGACTTCTCGATCGGCAGCACCGCACACAGCCAGATTCTCGTCTTGTACACCTTGAACAGCTCCTTGATGAAGCCCCGGAAGTCCAGTCGCTGGAGACAGTAGTAGTAGATGATCAGCTTCTTTTTGTCGAACTGGAACTCGACGTTTTTCACCATCAAATCGAGATTCAGCGACGCCACGTAGTTCAGACAGATCCGGTACGCCATGAGCTCGTTGTTGTATTTGGACGTGAGCTGGGTCAGCTCGTGCGGTTTGGCGAACCGGAGGATCTGCTTGTTCGGTAGGGTAATGAAATTCTCGTCTTCGTTGATGATGCTTCTGGTCTGCGTGCTGGAGTTCGACTTGGGTGGCACGTTGGATGAGCTGTTTGCATTGCCGAACTCGAGGCTCTTCAGGTGCAGTTTCTTCTTCAGGTAGTTGAATAGCAGCGCAAAACGGAACTCAATGACCGGCTTCAGCACCATCACGAGGTCCTTGCCCCTGTCGCCCTCGATGATGATCAGGTCCTTTGGTCTCAGCTGTAAGTTTGACGTCTTTGGGAAGGAGATGATGTCGAGTTTGCCGTTTTTGTTGAGGATTAGTGAGTAGTTTTTGCTCGTTGTATGTGCTGGCGAGCGCAGATCCTCGTTCTGCGTCAATAAATAGTCCAATAGTCTCGAAACCCGAGCCTGGAGAATCGTCTCGGCACCGCTGCCGGTACTGTCGAAGGAGGTTCTTGGAGACGGAGAGGAGTTGGACAGGCCCAGGAGCGAGTTGAGCGAGTCGACGATCTTGAGCGAGAGGTCGAAGTCCCCGAAGTAGTTCGTGTCCTGGAGGAACTGGGCACGCAGGTCCGGGGAGGTCACGATGGTGTTGGTGTTGCGGTCGAGGAGAAGCCCGTTGTCGAGGGGCACAAAGTCGATGGGCTGGGGCTGCTGGGGCTGTTGGGGCTGTTGGGGCTGTTGGGGCTGCTGCAACTGCGAGTAATCAATACTGTGGTTTCTCAGTGTCTGAGGATCCCCCGAATCAAAAAATCTAGAGGAGCCTATCGATGGGTGTGGATGGTGAACTGTCTGGGGCTGTTGCTCTAGCTTATTATGAGTAGTGTAATATAGCTCGGCAGTGTAACTCGGTCTGCGAGAAGAAATGTTGCTAATCCCCCCTTGCAGCTCGAGAGGCAGACTGAAGCTGTTGTTGGTGGCACTGTTGTTGCTGAAAATTGAGTCCCGGCTAATAGAGCTGATCGACGAGTGTGGCGAGTTGCTTGAGTCAGTGATATAGTTCAGCTTGGCACTGAGCATCTCTGCAAATGGGTCCAACCCACCGCCAAGGGCGTTGGGTGTGTTTGCCACATTCAGTTGCTGCGAGAGCTGGCCGATTTGACCGATCTGGGTAAACTGGGTGGGTTTGCTCAATTGGCCAAATTGACTCAGTGGGTCGAACGTTCCACCCATTTGACTAAAACTTCCCAATGGATCCAGTGACCGCCCCCATTGGGGCTGTTGTTGTTGTTGGGTTTGGGGCTGTCGAGTTTGAGACTGTTGTTGAACTTGGGGCTGGGGCTGTTGGTGCGCTTGTGCCTGCACTTGCGTTTGATAGCCCAAAGGCTGTGTGAATGTGTTGTAGCTGTTGAACGAGGCCATGGTTTTGGTATCTATAAGCAACAATCTACGTTGCTTCTAATAAAAACCCGATTCTCAATTACCCCGGTATTTTGTATTTCGCCAGAGTGCCGCATACATATACACACAAAAAGTCTGACGATTGAATCGCCGCCTTTCGCCCCCACCCCGTCACCAGATCACTAACAATACGGGCCTTTCGCTGGAAACTTGTGAAACAATGCCCGAATCCGGGGGTCGGGGCCCGGAGGCCGCACGCCGACAGCGGGGAAAATGATTTCGCGAAAGAAAAACTATAAAAATAAACCCAATTGTGGGGTGGTGACGAGCGCGTTTATGCGAATGCAAGAAAGTGGCTAGTGTGTGGCGTGTTGCCCTACCCCACCATAGCTAGCCTACCAGTCACATAAGCGGGTTTCTAGCAAAATGATTTACGATTAATGAGTTTATGGATCTGTAAACACCCACCTCCATTGAGGCACGTAGAATGGCTTGACAGAAACTCGGCTATCGCCAGCGTCTGCAGGGTCCTTTGAAGTCTGCACTGCCACAGGCACAAAGCGAATCAACATTCTTTTGGGCTCCCCACTCTCGATCATTTGCTCGAGTTTTTCCTCATACTGCTTGACCAACTCTGGCCCACTCAACTGTCCCTTGGCGACTTCTAGAAAACGACATAGATCTTTCTCCGCAACACACAATCGCATTCTGCCATCTGCGCACTGCTTTTCCTGGTCGTAAATTTCCACCTCAAGCTCTAGTAATTGTTCTCGCTCCTCCGATTGAACAGTGTTGCATACAGAACTTAGTTTTCCCCCCACGGCTGCTTTCACCCGCACGCATACAAAAAAAGATCCTTCGTAGTGCCGGTCAACTGTGTGCAGTTCCGCGAGCGTAGAGAACTGTGGCCGGCGCCACCGGGGTGTAATAATTTTTTTGGCACTCGTATTGCGGATCACTGCCGCCGCTGCTACAGTGTCATTTTCATCAGAACTGACAGCATCCGATAGATCTTCCAGATCTTCCAGATCTTCGGCACGGAGGGAGGGATGTAGCTGTTGGCTGCCATCGTTTTTGACAGCTGAAAGCGAGCACGGCGGGGCCGGAGGGGGAACTTCTACTTTTGGCGTAGGTTGTGCTGATTGTGGTTGTGGCTGTGGCTGCGGCTGCGGCTGCGGATGCGGCTGCGGTGCAGGGGTGTTTGGTACGGCCATATAATTTATAGGTGGTTGCGAATAACCATTCTGGTACAGATGAGGTTGCTGATATGGTGTGAACGAAGATGGATACATTGGCATAGTCATGGCTCTTGACTGTTGACCATAAACTGGTATTGCTGGCGACAAATACCCGCCGTTTGGGGGAGCTTGTAAGGCAATTTGACCATTTTGAGACCCTTGTAAGCCAATGGGGCTCGTTTGAGACCCTGGCAAACCGAATGGAGCATTTTGAGCGCTCAATCCTTGCGAGATCGGTTCGATGGGTATTGGTTCTGTCAAAAAATAATTCGGGTTTGAATTATTTCGAGCTTGTTCTAGTAACGATTTTGTCATTTCCATTGAGTAAACTCTCTCCAATGTACGACCTATACGATTATTGCCTGCGAAAGTGATCCATTGGATCAGCAGATGTTTCAGAAGACTGCTGTTTCTGTGGTTTGGGCTGTAGAAGGATTCAACTAAGGGATGAGTGGTGGAATTGAGACAGATCAGTTTGGTTGAATGTTCGTCAAACGTGGTGAGAGTAAGATCTAGTGATCCATAGTAAACTTTACCCTTGATCAAAAATGACAGTAGCAACGACTCATGGTAAAGAAATGCAGATTTGCCAGGAATTGGAACCAGCTCAAGCAAATCGATCTGTGAACTGGCGAGGACTTCTCTTCTAACGTGTTCGAAATCATCTGGGAACACCTGTATGTCTACGACAGCTTTTCTTGAATCGTGGTGGTCAAATATAGGGCATAGATTTGGGCCATTTTCTGTGTAAACTTTATCGATTTTTGTTGGTCTCAATGCCACGTTGGTCGAGAAGTCCGTGACGTATAAGACAATTGGCTGTGTTGATTTCTGAGGCCTCGATATGCCCACCACCAGACACAGCAGACGATCAAATCGACATCTTTGTGGGTTTATATCTTGGACGGTGATGGCTGGCTTGTTCATGCTGCGCGTGAGAGCGACGGATGACCAGCAAAGCTAATCGTGACACGTATGGATACAACAGGCGATTCCTGTAGTGCTGTCGTTCAAGGCCAGTGTGATCAGCTTACGCGTACGCACTCGTTTACGCGTAATGGCACGGTTTTCCAGGAAAAAATTTGAAAAATTAGAAAAATATTTTTTTTTCTACAATCAACTAACATTAGCCTGTTGAAAGGCCTGATTTCAAATATACACAATATACAAAAAGAAAAATTATGTCTAATGCAATAAAACATCAACAGAAAACAAACACCAACGAGATTACCCTGCAACCAAACGATAACAAAAAAAAAGACAATCCAAATAAAAAAACGGATTAAACTTGTATAAAATATTCATTAAATGAGCACGAGTTGAGCGTGATCACTGTGTCTTGAGGAAAAATATTATCTCGAGAGTTCATTACAAGATGAGCTTCTTTGGTTGTTCCCATGGGTTGGATTGGTTGGTGAAGTGACCGTAAGAGGCGGTCTTGAAGTAGATTGGTCTGGCCAAGTCCAATTCCTTCACCAAAACACCTGGTCTGAGGTCAAAGTTCTTGTTGATGATGGCAACCAATTCATCGGAAGAGTACTTGGAAGTACCGTAAGTGTCAACGTAGATGGAAAGTGGTTCAGCAACACCGATAGCGTAAGAGAATTGAACCAAACATCTTCTAGCGAGCTTGGCGTTAACAAGAGACTTGGCAACCCATCTGGCAGCGTAGGCAGCAGATCTGTCAACCTTGGAGAAATCCTTACCGGAGAAAGCACCACCACCGTGAGCACCCCATCCACCGTAGGTGTCGACAATAATCTTTCTACCAGTCAAACCAGCGTCACCGTGTGGACCACCAATGACGAATCTTCCGGATGGTTGGATGTGGTAGATGGTCTTGTCGTCCAAAAGGTGTTCTGGGATAACCTTCTTGACAATGTGTTCCTTGATTTCGGATCTGAGTTCTTCAGTGGAGATGGAGTCAGCGTGTTGGGCAGAGATGACAATGGTGTCAACTCTCAATGGAACAACAGCACCACCGTCCTTAGCGTACTCAATGGTAACTTGGGTCTTGGTGTCGGCTCTCAACCATGGGAGGGAACCGCTTCTTCTAGCGTCAGCCATAGCAGCGTTCAACTTGTGGGCCAACAAGATAGTCAATGGCAACTTCTCGTCGGTTTCGTCGGTAGCGTAACCGAACATGATACCTTGGTCACCAGCACCGAGCTCTTCGAGAGCCTTCTCGTAGTGCAAACCTTGAGCAATATCTGGAGATTGTTGTTCAATGGCAACAAGAACGTTACAGGTCTTGTAGTCGAAACCCTTTTCGGAGTCATCGTAACCAATGTGTTTGATGGTGTCTCTGATGATCTTTTGGTAGTCAAGGTTAGCCTTAGTGGTGATCTCACCGAAAACCATAATCATACCGGTCTTAGCAGCAGTCTCACATGCAACCTTGGAGAGTGGGTCAACAGCGAGACAGGCATCTAAAATTGCGTCCGAGACTTGGTCACAGATCTTATCTGGGTGACCCTCTCCGACCGACTCGGAGGTGAAAAAGAAGTGTTCAGCGGACATGTCTATATGTAATGATTTTGTACGGAGATACAGAGACTTCAAGATGTATCTGAGTATTTTTTTGTTACAAAGGGGAAAATTTTTTCAATATTTATACGATCTTCACAAATTTTTTTTTTTTTTTATCTCGCATACATTTTCAAGATCGGAGTCAACAGAATTCCAACAAAAAAAAAAAACACCATCGCCCTGGTGGGAAAAAAAGCACATGCGCGAACGGGAGGGAGCGACACGCGGTGTACCGCACATCCTCAGCCGCAAGCACATGGGCTGGACTACACATGCTAATTCCCACCACGAGGGCTACTAGTTTAATTGTTATTACATCTCGTTGTTGAACTCCCCGCTATTTAGACCGTTGGCATGTGCAAGTAACGGTAAAAAGATTAAAAAATAAAAACAAAAGGTGAGCCACACCTCAATTACGCAATTGCACAAATCGCGCGGTCACGTGCCAAAAAGTTATGCCACACCTTGAACCCTCTCGTAGCGCTCGTTCCTTTTTTTGGGCCCGTCTCGAATTCATTTTTTTGGTTTCTTCCAAAAATATTGCTTGTGCGTTTTACGACAACTACGCAGATGTGAGGCTGAACCTTTCAAGTCTTCAACAAGCTGAACACGTGACTTGTCTTGGTCTTTCTCTGGAATGTAATAGTATTCCTCATCCAGTGGTTTGCCGGCAGCATCTTTACCCGTACGGTAGATAACGCCAATGCACTCCACTTGTGCTAGCAAACAGCGGAGCTGTTTCTTGTTTAAACCTTGTTCTTGAACTGCATTTAATCCGAGAACAGTGTGTAAAGGTGTTTGTAAAAGTCTTGAGTAGGCCAAATGATTGATAAGCACATTGCTCAATTCTTCAATCTTGATGGCACCGAGCAATTCTTCAGTTTCGTCGCGAGAAAACTTGGTTTGGACTTTCTCCTCAGCGTCGATTTTCGCGTCGATTTCAACGTCGTTCTTCTGTCTCTTACGAACAACAGTGGTTTCTGACCCAGTGCGAGCGTGTTTGACTGCTTTGGCTGGACTGTTTTCTGTCTGTTTTGTCTGTTTCGTTTTCTGGATTGGAGTTGATGGTGCTGACATGCTCATTAATGGAATTGTCACAAAGTGAGTGGCGGTGTTTGGGGCTGGTGAAACGGATTTTTGTGGCGCAGCTGGTGCCGTGGTTGTGAATCTTGGTGAATTCGACACCTTTGCTAGAGGTGAAACCGTTGCCACCGGAGTGACTGGAGTAACTGGAGTGTCAGCTGGAGAGTCAGCTGGAACAGGGGTTGTCTCGCGTGCAATTGGTGCTGTCACAGGCACTGGCTTTGCCATTGGCTTCAATTGAACTGCCGTTGGTTTGGGCGATTGTGCTACTGGTAGTGGCTTCAATTGAGCCACAACTGGTTTCGGTGGGGTCATCAGAACCACTGGTGGAGTACTCTTCACCTCCTCTTGCTTTTTCTCAACCACATTCTCCTGCACTGCCTCATCATCAGTCAAATCTTGCTCTTCCTCACATTGAACCAACAATAACTCACCTCTGACGTCAAGAAGAATACCTCTCACCAATGGCATACGGACAACCTCGCCTTTCAAAATATAAAAATTAGTCAGTGCAGAGTCCTGCGAAATGACTCTTTCACTCAAGCTCTCTTCTCCTTCATCTCTAGGGGTCACTAAGTATTCTTTCTCGGAAACCTGTTTGACATCGATCATGCCAGGAACGGTCACGTTCACTCCGTTCCACCCGAAACATTGCAATTGAACCAATTTACCCCTGGAAAGATACTGAGCACTGCAGTGGACTCTGGAAACAAACCGATTCTGTGCACTTAGTGTACATTGGTTAAGTCTTGAGGATCTTCCAATGTTGATTCTTCTTCCCGAAAGTGGCAACATGAGCTTACGGACATGTTCCAGCGGAGAAACGATCTGAATCTTCTTAGTTGGAATAATAGAAGTCTTGTTCTGAGCCAAATCAAAGTAAACTTTCTTATCTTTCTTCTCCTCACTGTTGTTGATTGATGAAATTTTCACCGGAGAGCTTTGTTCAGGCTTGGTCACAGGCTCGTCATGTTCACCCGTAGAAGACGAAGGAACGTCTCCAATAGATGACGATGGGTTCGGCGTCGGATACTCAGTCACTTGTGACTTAGTAGGTGGCAATTGACGTTGCCATAAGACTTGGGGTTTCTGTGAAGTTGAGACGCGTTCGTCATCTTGCCAGTCTAAAACTGGCGAAGATGGTGGGAATTGATAGCCTGTACTCATATGGTTATGACTCTGTGAAAGTAACAGATGAGCAGAGCTTGTTGAAGAACGAATAACATCATTTTTGTTATGAAGTTGGTTTTCAAAAACCCTCTTTCAGTCACGTTAATCACGCAGACACGCAGACACGCAACACGCCAAACACGACTCAATAGGAAAAAAACCGTGTCACAATATTTACAACAATAAACGGCTGACGGACGAGCTTCTGTCGACACCCGTCGACAGTCTGCCATGCCGGCGCGCGAGATCTCTAACCCTCTAGCCCTTGCTTGGGTCACGTGTGTTACTCACACCCGGTCACACTCGCGCACAAAAAAATTGGACTCTGCCAAATTTCAAAATGTGTCTGGCAATGCTTGTCACGTGATCGTCTCTCTCTTTGTGAAAATTTTTGTCAAACCCAAACCTCGAATTCTCGCTAGTGTAGCTCTTGCACGCACACACAGTTGTTAAGTGTGTTAAAGAATTTGACTCTTAATAGTGTTCAATAAGCTTTCTTGTACATCACAGACAAATAATAAGACAACATGGGTAGTATGTACACTTTCAAGATGTATTCATGAACGGCAGAGAACAAATGATGAGATTACCGACAAGACTGAACACTCAGCACTCAACACTCAACAAGATTGAATAGTATCAGCAGACATGAGAGACCACACAACATGAACCATCTCAGCAGAAATAGTCACACTCACAGCACCATTCATTACGTATTTGCTCACCAAATGTTCTCTGATCCACCGTTCATTCGTTTCATTATAGATCACTTTTACTAACGCACACTATAGAGGGTACTCCATCTTTCGGTAAGAAGCACAACAAGTCTCACACTCTCTGTAACAGATGTGGTAAGAGATCTTTCCACGTCCAAAAGAAGACCTGTGCTTCCTGTGGCTACCCAGCTGCTAAGCTCAGATCCCACAACTGGGCTTTGAAGGCTAAGAGAAGAAGAACTACCGGTACCGGTAGAATGGCTTACTTGAAACACGTCTCCAGAAGATTCAAGAACGGTTTCCAAACTCAAAACTAAATCTCTATGAGGGCTAGACAACAAAAATACACAATATATGGATAATTTTTCGTGTATAGCATTCATGTTAATTTAGAGGTGGTGATTTTTCTGTTGTATATCGTTTTTCACTAATTGTTGCGTATGATAAGAATAGCCGTTTAATTACTTATTTCCTTTCCATTATATCAAATCGTTAGCATTTCATCATCGGGAATGTCGTAGTTTATGCTATAATGAAGCATGTCGGCTTCGTCCCCTGTAATACATTGACCAATAACATCTCTAGCCATGTCAATTGTCCAATCATCATAATCAATTTCAATACCGTTTGAACATGTTATCTCTGATTGTACCATCGCTTCTTTTATCCTTTCGTCAAGACGGATTGCCTCCAATTCGTCTGTTATTCCCCAAAGTTCGTGTGCCTCATTTTCAACTGCTTCGTTGAATATGGGGTGCTTGAAATTTGACTCGATACGTAGTTTTGCAATCATCTCAGCAGAAAGTGGTTTGATACTTTCAGCAGATATCCTCAGCAATGCAATAACCATCTCCCGGAGTGTGACACTCGGTAGTTCGCTGATTGCCACGTCTCCTTCTGGTGAAACCAAAAAGTGAATTAGCCTGACAATCAGCGTTATCAGTTGGATTCTATATGGTATAGTTGGAGATCGAGGAAATCTATACAGCATTTCTTGTTGTTGCCCGAGTTGGATCACCATAGTAGAAATAAAACTAGTCAAAGTTTCTGTTTTGATTGAGCTTGTTGTCTTGACTGAGAAGTATAGTTCAAATAATTGCAAGATTCTGATTCGAACTTTCAATACAAAACTCTCATGCTTATTCTTATTATTGATGGATTGATTGGATTCTAAAATCTCAGAATACGTATCCCAAGAGTGTGATAATGGCATGCTGGTTATGGAGTCTTTGGTGTTGAAGTTTGGAACTAGAATGTCCAATAACTTTGAAAATGCATTTGAACCCAGAGTTCTGTTCAATCCATAGATAGACAAGTCTGAATCTAATCCTTGATTCAAAAGTGACATCAAATTCGACAGAATGTCTGTTAATTCTTTGCTGAGGGTTGGTCTCTTCGTCTTATTCACATTATTGAACGCGAACTTGGCTTCATTAATCGAAGAAATCAGCACTTCAACCAAATTGGCTACAAACCCAACAGGTGTTTTCGTTGAAAGACAGTGCGAAATCAAATACTTTGGAAAATAGTTCCAGAATTCAATGATATAATTCTCATCAGTTGGTTGGAAATACGATGATAACTTACTCAATGTTTCAATTATATCCATTGAGTAAACTGTGGTGAAAACATCCAATATTTTGACGTGCATTGTCTTCTGTGTAACGTCCAGTTTCAAGTCTGTTGTGTTGGAATTCGAATCGCTCGTGGTGGTTGTATTATCAACATCATAAACAGATAAGTACGGTTTATCTTGTTTCAGGATCATTGTGAAATTTTGTAAAATGTAATTCGTATTGAGTAGCGTTTCTTGCAAAGATTCAATGCTGATGGCTTTTGAACGATAATTCAATGAAAAATGAATCAATGAAAGTAAAAACGGCACTGGGAACAAGTTTTGTTTCTCGTATGATTGAACAACGTAATCAAACAAAATATCCACAAAGTTCGACAAAAGCAGATCGATTCTGTTTTTATTTTCAAACCCAATCAGATAATCAATAATTGCAGTTTTGATGCTTTCTTTACCTCTGACAAGTTTGAAATCTTTGTATTCATAATTAAAGCTCGAACAAATGTTTGATAGATAATCCAAGGTTGATCTTTCCAAGCCAGGAATAACGTGCGCCGATATTCCTTCGATAAACGAATTTTTCTCATCTTGGAAAACAGAGACTTGGTTTATGATGGCTACCGTTGTTGATCTAACTTCAGTTGGTAAAATATCAGATTTTGGATCATTGTTGGTGGTGTTCGCTGTATCATGATGAGATGTTGTGTCAAACGATGAATCCTCTTGTAATTTTCTCTTTTTCAAAGGCTGGATATATTTTGCGCTCAAACTTTTGTTTTCTGACGTTAAAAACTCATTTTCTTCACGGTATTTACCAATCGTTTCGTTAAGTGAGGTCAATTTAGCGGTTTTCTCTTGTAGTAACTCATTGTAATGCTCTTTGAGTTTTCTGTTTTCTTCTTCGAACTTTCGATGGATTTGATCAAGCTGGGCTCTTAATATTGCATTTTCTCCTTTCAACACCAAAGCATCTGGTAAATTTGTAGGTTTTGGAGACTGGATTGGTGAATCAGCTGGAATAGGTATCGGGACACGTCGCGTTGCTGTTGCCTGATTATGAATCACATGCAAATTGGGGTTTGTAGCGTTAGGAGTACTCGAAGTAGATATTTGTTTTGATGGTGGTGCATTGAGCGATCTCTTCTGTAGTAATGGTGGTGGTGGTGGTGAGGGACGTACTGTTTGTGATTTTGATGCTAACGAGAATAGCTGATCGAAATCAACATCGTCATCATCAAACGAATCCTGAGAGCTTTGTGACATTTTGTACAACAACGCAATACTCAAAGATCGGTAAGATGGGCCGGACCAAAGGATTCAGAGGTGTTTTTTGGTGTTTTGTTTCCCTCTTGATAAGATGATCTCTGTGTTTATTTTATTTTGAGGGGACCAAGAAATAAAATTTTGTAAGTACACACCTTTTTTAATTTTTTTAGTTCAAGTTGAAAAATTTTATGTTATAGTTGATTCATTGATTACCATTACACACAGAATTATAACGTTGAATTTGACATCATAATCAGCTTTTCAAGATGGTTGTTGACTCTAAAGAAAGAGATGCATTGAATGCACAAAAAAAAGGATTGAAAAAAGCTGTTCCAGAAGCTTCTTTGATTCCCCAACAACCAACCCCACCAACTTCAAAAGATAAGATTACCCAGAGACTCATTGTTGTTTTATCACAGGCTTCTCTAGAAACTCACAAGATCAGCACTGGAGGAGGACCAGGAAGTGACAAGTATGCTTTGTTGAACTGCGATGACCATCAAGGTTTACTCAGAAAAATGGGTAGAGATATCTCCGAGGCTAGACCAGATATTACACATCAATGTCTCCTAACATTGTTAGATTCACCAATCAACAAAGCAGGAAAGTTGCAAGTTTACATCCAAACTGCCCGTGGTGTTTTGATAGAAGTGAATCCATCAGTGAGGATTCCAAGAACATTCAAGAGATTCTCTGGTTTGATGGTGCAATTATTACACAAGTTGTCCATCAGATCTGTTAACTCTGAGGAAAAACTTCTCAAAGTTATCAAAAACCCAATTACTGATCATTTACCTACAAAATGTCGTAAAGTTACATTATCTTTTGACGCGCCTGTGAGAAGAACGCAAGAAATTATTGAAAGTTTAGATGAAGATGAAAGTATTTGTGTGTTTGTTGGTGCCATGGCAAGAGGTAAAGATAACTTTGCTGATGAATATATAGACGAGAAGATTGGTCTCTCGGAATATCCACTTTCTGCTTCTGTTGCTTGCAGTAAATTCTGTCATGGTGCTGAGGATGCTTGGGGAATTTTTTAAGTGATATATTTTTGGGTTGTGTCACGACAAGTGTCTTTAGATGGCGCTTTAATTAGAAATGTATTATGCTTCGGTTTCCAATAACAAATTTAAATTTCGCAACAATATTTTTTGTCGCAGCACCTTTGTTGTCGCGTAATTAATTTGGTTTTTTTTCCCTCGTTAAAAAGTTGATCCCTTTTTTTTGTAAATTGGCGCTTATATTGCATATAAAGGAAGCATAAATTCCTTCACCTTTCCTTCTTCTCTTTTGATCCCTTGTTTGTCCCTTTCAGAACTCTTTTGGTGAGACTAGTTCATTTGCTTTCTCCTTCTCTGGTTATTAAAAAAGAGACCATATTAATTAGAAAACTTCTGCGATGCCAATCTTCGAAGCGCCAGCCGTTTATGTGCAAAGCTCTTTGATCTCGGTGGCTACCTACTTCATTCAACATGCCTACTTGAAAGAATTGTTGGATTTCCATACAACGGATGCCAACTTTGTTCCACTTTCAAATCCAACCAAAGCAGTTTACATTAGACGTGATAATGATAAAAGACAAACTCTTGTTAACGTTTTTGATGATAAGGGAAAAAAAATTTACATTATCCAGAGAGAGTCTGCTTCGAACCCAGTTTGGTCGTTGCGTACAATGCCTTCAAGAAAAGAAGTCGCTACAATTAGAGCTGGTTTCTTCCTCAAGGCAATTGATTTCCACAACAAACCTGGTTTACAACACAGACAAATCAACAGCGAATCGGGTAGAAGAACTGGTAGATTAAGAACTTTTTATCTCAACGACGGTCACAAGTATGCTTGGACTCGTGGTTCCAAATTCTTGGAAAAAATCACCAATCCAGGTGGTCAAGATGAAGAAATCAGAGAAAGAGTTGCTAAAGTTCGTTTAATGAGACAATGGAAGTTTGATTATGAACTTATCCTTGACGAATCAAAAGTTGATCTCGAAGCTGCACTTGCCACAGGTTTCATCGCTATGATGACTTTCTGGGGTGTTGGTGATATTACTGAAACTGTGGGACCAACAAAGATTGCTGAGCCAGCGGTTAAGCCAGAAGTTGAGGCTGTGTTGGGATCCAGCATCTCTGCACCAGAAGCAGTTGCTGCTGTGCCAGCACAAGTCACTCAATCAACGGTTCCAAATATTACACTTGTCATGGATACTGACAATGATGCCGATCTTATTATTGAGAAGGCTTGATTGTTATGTTTCGCATCACAGACAATTATTACTGATTAACATCTAAATAAATTTCTTTCTCTATTGGGGTGGGGGGCACGCCAATATGTTTGATAAAGATTATTATTATTGTAAAAAGTTTAAAAAATGGATTTGTAGCGGCCATCGGGCGGATACCCCGGAGTTTTTTTTAAAAATTGACGTTTATTATTATTGTTCGCGCAAGCCGCAAATAACGGGGTAATGACGTTCCGGGGTTTTACAGTTAATTTCCAGAGTTTAATTGAATGCCGTAAAGTTCTAGCAAACATTAATTAGTTCTACTCTCCTCAAATCAATGTGTAGTTTAAGCAACCCAACATATGAAAGGGGGGTGTGATCTCTCCACACTGAAACGATAAATAAAACTGGTGACTCCGCAAACTATAGTGACCCCGTAACTCGTACGTTATCGAACGCGATGATTCACTGATGCCAATGACCTCATACCGGGTGGGGTTAAATTTTTTTGGGGGTTCTATTGTTTCTGATTAGCTTCCGGCAGTGTTGCTTAAATTTGAATAACTGGTGAGGGAACTAATTGGCCAATCAGTTTTACTTCACTGCACACAGGGGGTGGGATCGTAGAAAAGAAACTGCGAGAATTGCCGATGACAGGATGGATCCGCACCTATCATGTGGAATATAAATAGGGATATTTCACATTGGATTTCGTTTTCATTTCAATTATTCAATTAATTGTTTTTTTATTTAAAAAAAGAATCCCAAACCAATTATTATCATGTGCTCTACTGCTATTTGCCCACTCTGCCAAAAGAAATCCTGGACTGGATGTGGCTCTCACGTTCCAGATGTTATGAAGAATACCAACCAAGAATTATGGTGCACTTGCAGACACGCTGTTGAGGATGGTGACACGAGGTTCCCACCAAGAGCTGGTACTGGTTCTGCGCGCAAATCTGTTTCTTCTGAGGGCTCTCTCTCATTCAGATGAATTATGACCTTTTGATTTACTTGTTTTGTAAGTTTGCATATACCATAATAACATTATCATGAGTTTTTGGTGTAGCAGGGGGCGTACCGTACCACACAGTGTTTAATTGGATTTTAGTGCCTGCGGTGCTGACACCCAGAGATGCTATATTCGCTACTCATACGACCCCTAACGCCACTCACACGACGAGCTCCAGATCGCTCGAGGTGCACGGTACGGCTTAAAACCTTGCATGTATCGGGGGCTATGGCTCAATGGTAGAGCTTTCGACTCCAGTCAAGTTCTTTGGAATTGTGCAATCGAAGGGTTGCAGGTTCGATTCCTGTTGGCCTCAGATATTATTTTTTGCAACTTGTATTTTTTGCCCAATGTGGCGTGTTGTTTTATTAATAATCTTAGTCAGCAGCACAGCCTTGGTTCCCCAGATTACGCATTTCCGATGAATTTTATATATGAGATTTGATTTCCGACAGGTATTTGTAGAGGAAAAAAATTTGAAAACAACTTAACTGATCAATGAATGTCAGACTTCTAGTTGAAGTTATTGTGATAATCATTGGAGTGTCTATGTGGAATCAGATAAGCAAATTTGTATCAAGTGTGACAAGCAGGAAAGTTACCGCTCCAAAAACTATGGGTGTTCTAGGTCATAACTTCACCAAGACTAATAAACTACCAGTCTTTTTCCTATCCCATGGAGGACCAAATTTTGCAGAAAGGCAAGATGGGTTTGGATCGGATGTTGGTGCCTGGGATAAAACCAGAGAAATCGGGCAATACATCAAGAAAACCCTGAAACCCGACTTCGTAATTTGTGTGTCTGCTCATTGGCAATCTGAGGTTAGTGACGTTGTTGAAATTACCGTTCCGTTGCAAAGATTCGAGTTTGACTCGAAAGCTAAGCCAATTGCGGAAGACGAAAACGATCTGATCTACGATTTTTATGGATTTCCTCCAGAATATTACAAGACCCAATTTCATACCGTTGGTAGCTACGAAATTGCACAAGATATTGAAGCTGCACTCAAAGAAGGAGGATTACGTACTCAACTTGCTCCAAGAGGAATTGACCACGGTGTGTGGGTCCCATTGAGAGTCGCATTTGGAGAGCCAACCATCCAAGACACTAAAAAACTCGATATTGATGTGCCATTGATTCAGGTGTCGCTGACGGCTTCATCATCGATGCCAGTGCATTACAAACTTGGTGAAATTTTAGACAAATACAGATCATTGAATGGAGTCATCATTTGTTCTGGGATGTCAGTGCACAATTTAAGGGATATGGGCAGAGCAATGTATTTGGGTGCTCGTGCAATGCCATATGTTGAACCATTTAACAAAGTTTTAACTTCAGTGTTAAAGAGTCCTAAAGAGTCGCTCTTGCAAGAGTTCTTGAAGATTGAGTCGAACTCAGATTGGAATGAGCTATACAGAAAAAGTCACCCTACCAAAGAGCATTTCTTGCCTGTGGTGGTGGCAGCAGGTGCTTCAGCAGGTGACAGTGTGAAAGAGTTATACACAAGTGCTTCAGGTAGTTTAGGCTGGAATATTTATTCCTGGGGCGATTCAAATTTATAGAGGTCATGTGGAGATAACGCACGTGACATGTATACGATAAGAATTTTTTTTTTCACTCTGCAAAGAAGTAGTTTCAGAACTGCGCTACATGTATTATCGTAATTTTTGTATGCCATGAAACAAATCTAAAACCACCCTGGAAATCGGAACAGAGAAGTATAAGTCGTTGCAAGAAGAAGAAATTATCAAGGAACACACCATGAAGTACCGATGGTTTTTGATAGACAGAGATGAACGACTCACAAGAATGTACTCTGAAAAGCTCGAAAACCTATCAATCATCAACGGTGACAACATGCAATGACAGCTACCGGAGACCATATTTAAATCTCAGAGAAAGATGGTCACAGGTTTGGTTGAATTATTACACGATTATATGTATTTTGATTGTGGTCAAACTTGTGCTTTTCAAAATGTCATTAGATTCTTCATTATCACAAGCAAAAAGCGAGACATTTGTTGCTTGTCAAAATGCCGAGACTTACGCTTCGTCATTGGTTAGTCTTCCACATTATCTTTCCAAAGGTGCTAACACTCTTATCGCTCAGTCTTTGACAGAGGCAAACAAAGCTTTCATCAAGACGTTACAGATGATTGTGACCGGGTCACAAAATTTGGTTATTTTTACTCTGGAGCTGACTATTGGAACTTATGTTTGTATATTGACAGCTGCAGTGGACGGAGTTGTTGAGGCTGCATTGAATGCCACTGAATCCGTCATAGATGTGGCCAACGATACTATTGTTTCACTTGCTGGGGAGATTCAGGATGGGTTAGATGATGTTGCTAGTGTTATCAATACCGTGATTGAAGCCTGGGATGATGTAGAAGACTTCTTCAAAGGTGACGATGATTCTGATGAGGTCAACAATGGAATCGAAAAAGTTAATCTGACCATTAAATCTTTGAAAAACTGGAAGATTTCGAGCTCGATCAATACGAAATTAGAAACTTTGGCTGCCAATGTGCCTGACTTCGATGACGTCAAGAACTATACAGAGTCGCTAATTAAGGAGCCGTTCAGCGTACTCAATGAACATATTGGAACGCATTTGGATGATGAATTTGATGCCGACGAGCTGTTAGTTCCCCAAAAGAAAACGTTAACTTTTTGTCATTCATCACCTGAGATTGATGACTTTTATGATGATATTGGCAAACTACTCTCCAAAGCTTCCACTATAATGATTGTTTTACTGGTACTTGCAGCGGTTGCCCTTGTGTTGTACGAGATGTACATGACTAAGAGACAATGGTCCAGGATAAACGAGACTGCCGACGAGTTACAGAGTCTGAAAGGTGAATACGAACACGAGAGGACTGTGGAGATTATTGAAGCGGTGAGGAATAGGTATGCCGCGATGGTTAACAAATTTATTGGCAAACGCCTGGGAGGATCAAACGAGATTCGAGTCAATAATTCGCGATGGGTGGTGAGCTATGTGGCTTCCGATACGGGACTGACTATTCTACTGCTTGGACTGGCCGGTATTCTCACCTTCATTCTGCAAATTATTTTATTGAGTTTGATTTCAACGATAAGCACAGATGGATTGGAAGAAGGTTTCAAGACAATCGGGAAGAAAATCGGTGTCAGCATCAACGAGTCAATGTCAGAATGGGCCAACGATACGAACCTATACCTGGAAGATCAGGAAACGAGCATCAATGACAATGTCCTCGGTTGGATCTACAATTCCACAGAGACCATCAACAACACTGTGTCAGAGTTCATCGATCTCATGGACAAAAAGATAGACGACATTTTCGGATCGACTCCTTTGTACGATCCAATCTCTGCTATCGTTGGGTGTGCGCTCACGAGTAAGTTGGAGAAAGTTGAAGAGGCACTCACGTGGATTCATAACCATTCCCAGGTAAGTCTGCCCCGGATAAACGAGAGCGACCTCATGGATCTCTCCTCAGACGACACAGACGTGAGCAGTTACATTGACGATACGAAGGAAGTCCTGGTAGCAGCTCGAAATACGATCGTCAAGAAGTACCGGAAGAGTCTGAACATTGAGCTGTTCATTTCGATGGCATTCATAGCGGCGTGGCTGCTGCTATTGGCTGCTGCATTGGTAATTCTACATTTCAAGGAGAAGGATGAACGCCGGCCTGCAGACTTGTCAGACTTCAAATCAAATATATCACTCCCATTGCGCCCCGAACCAACCTACACCAAAGAGTTTCAGAATTTCGACTACCAACAAGTGGAAAGTCCATCGCTACATCCATTTTCCGGGGCAGGAGCAGTCAACCAAACGTTGCTTCGAATGATGAACAAACTGAGAGCAACACCAAGTCGAACTGAATCTTCAGTATACACGCCACGACCAACCGATTGGTACTCCTACCGCTCATCAAACGAGTACGATGATTCGATCAATCCATCGTACGACAACTCTTTCAAAGACTCTACGCTCGACACGGCCAAAAGATGGCCACCATGATACCCTCTACCTTTCAACTAATGTGATTCCATTGTATATTATATAACTAACATGCGCACTCGTGTATGATTAACGAGCGAGGCTATCGCCTCGCAAAAGAACAAGCTAATCGGACTTGGACTTTTTGTGTTTCCTCTCGCCTTCGTCGTCTTCATGCTTTCTCTTTTCCTTTTTCTCCTTCTTCTCCTTCTTTTCCTTTTTCTCCTTTTTCTCCTTCTTTTCCTTCTTTTCCTTCTTCTCTTTCTTTTCTTTCAAAAGAGGATTCTCTCTCACCTCCTCCGAAGGAGCCTCGTAGTCTTTAGCCCTCTCAATTTCCTTGGCTTGCTTCATTTCGTCTTGTTTGTCCTTCTTCTCCTGCAACTCCTTCAACTTCTTCTCCTTCTTACCCAGGAAGTACTCACCAGATTCAATTTGAAGATCAATCTTACGAGGCGTTTGTTGTGGTGGGAATGGAGTGTAAACCTTCTTCTCTTTGTCTTTACCCTTTTCTTGAGCGTCTCTGACTTGTTTAGGCTTCTTACGTTGAACGTTCTTCTTCTTGAAGTTTGGCAAGAATCTTGACCAATCTTCTTCAGCTAACTCTGGTCTTTTAGCAAGCTCTCTTTTAACCATCAGCTCTTTGATGTGATAAATTGGATGGATATTCTTCATACAATCCTCAATGACTCTTCTGAGCAACTTGAGTCCCTTGTGAGGCCCCATAACTGCCACAGTATTACCTTGGACCAACATGTAACAGCCAGTCAAGAGCTCTAAAGCTTTCAAGGTGTTACCATTTGGACCAATAAGCCGTTGTCTTCTCTTAACAAATCTCTCCTTGTTTGGCACAATATTTCCGATCTTGACAATCTCACAAGCTGTTTCATCTTCAAGAATCTTAACAGCTTGGGGGAACGGAACAGATCTAGCTAATAATTTGATAAGATCTCTAGCATTCAAAATAGCTGCTGGATCGAATGTTTTTCTGGTGGTTTTCACAGTCATGGAACCTTCAATCAGATCAAGTGTACAAGCAATATGGTGTTTGTTCAAAGCTTTTGTCACATCACCCCAGATTTGTTTGAGATACTCTTCTCTGTACTTTGGGAAAAGCGTCATGAAGGAAGATTCTTCAAGAAATGGAGAGCCAGACGCATTATCTTCTGGCTTGAATTCCTCGATCTTCCATTTATCAATGTCGGGAGTGTCCCAAGGCTTATCACGGTTGTAAGTAGATGGCATTTTGTGTGTTGACGATGTTAATGAGTATAGTGTAACTGTAGAAGTGTAATTGATTTATTTTTTCAGTTAGAAAATTTTAGTCCCTTTGATATTGGGACCAAAAAATTTATGCCGGGTAACTATTTTTTTCCCTTAAAATTTATTCAAATTTTTTTTCGCTTCAACTACACTGATTTGTGTATAAACCACCAGTACCTGAACAAAGCCAGCGCAACCCAGCATGGTCAAGACAAATAAACCTAACAACAAGAAGAAGGCGAAGGGGTCTGGAGTGGCTAAGGCTCCCAAAAAGATCAGTCGGTCTAAGACCAAAGCTGCAAAGGTGATGATTGAAAAACTCAACCAAGAAACGGTATCGGAAGATATCCGTGCTAGTGCATTGAATGGCGAACCGGAGAAACAAGTAACTAAAAAGAAGGCATTTACTGGACTCAAATCTGATCACAAACAGGATCTCAAGACTCTCGAGGAACTTGAGGTTAACAAGAAGAAGCAAGACGATGATTTGGCACAACAGTTGCAGCTGATTAGTGGTTTCAGTCTGTAATCACACTGAACGGAATGATAATCTTGATGATCTTGATCGTCTTGATCTTCTTGGTGTGGCGACCGCTGTGGCATCCACTGTCCACCCTTTTGATTTGAAGATCCTTGAAAGGTTTGGGTTCCTTGTCGCGGGGCAGGGAACATGGATTTATTTGTAGGTATTGTTGTTAGGTAGACGTCTATTGTTATTATTGTTCTCGCGCTATTGTTCAATTATTTACATTTCGACTTTTTTTGAATAGTTTTTCAATTTTTTTTCGGTGAATGTAAACATTCACCCTGTTCTGTTATTGTTCAATTAATAAATCATAAGACGCGAAAAAGCAGCCGTATAAGTGATTTGTATTCCCGGATAAAAGTAGTTGACTTAATCAACATCACATACAAAGTCAACGAGGACTCTTGTACCCCACTCGCCACCACCCAAGATGAGCTTGGATGATCTCATCGATAGGTTCAGCCAACTTGCAACCAAATCAGTGGAATCATTACAGACAAACTATGAACTTTCACAACAATTACATAACGTTCAAGCCAACTTGATAGAAAGCGAACACAGGATTGAAGACATGTCAACCAAGATCGAAAATTCATCGATATTTCTGCAACATCTAACTTCATTAACGTTGAGATCAGAGTTTTTAGAAAATCAACTACAAAATGTCGAAAATCAGAAGTCAGTTGTGATCTCTGCAACCCAAAATTATGGCCCCAAAGAGTTCCGTGAATGGAAAGAACGTAATTTGAACTGGAGAACAACAGAAACCACTTTCAACAACTTACATTTAGAGTTTGAATACTTGACTCAACAGTTGAAGATGGCCAACGATCTTTCGGAGATCTCCGAAACCTCGTTGGTCGACTCGTCCAATACAGACTCAACCAACGATACTTCTCTGTTTTCAAACTTGCTCGAGGACAGTGACATGAGCAATTCAACAATCGACGAGGCCTTACACGAGGCCAGACCCATGTCTTCTGGTGGCAGAAGATTGATGAAGAAGGAGAGCTTTTTGCAAATGCCTTACACCGAACCAGTTTTCGAAGCACAGGAGCACGTGACTCCGTTACGGGGATTCAACATCGTCGACAGGGATCTTGATCTGCCACCAAGCAAACCAGATCCTGCAGTGCCTGCTCCGCCGTCGATCAGACCATCTTTAGCCCTGCCATTGTGCAGACCGGCTCCACCTGCTCCAGCGCTTCCACCGATCGAAGAAGAAATGTTCGATGTTGAATCCACACCGCCTCACACCCCTTCACTCTCACGCTCCCTTCACAAACGACACAGTTCAATGCCCGACACACCGACTCAGACATCATCAGACCCAAATCTACGACATTCCGCTTCACACGATACAGGACTTCGGAAGGTGACGAAGGAATTCGAGATAAGTGATTTCAGTTTCGGAACCGTCGACAACACCGTGGAAGAAGAAGACACGCAAGACAGCAGGTCAGCTCCATCTATGTGCACGGTTAAACACAGTTATCTTTTCGATGAGCACGGAGAAGACCAAAGTTTTATTTATGACTCCAGCGACGACGAGTCCACTCAGGGTGAAAAGGAACACACCGGAGAGATTAATTTCGACGAGCATTTTGAATCAAACGGCTCTTTAGTGAAATCCAAATCGCTAGAGAGCATTTTCTCGGTGTACCACGAAAAACCATCCTTCGAACCACGGCAATTCAAAACCACCACGAGCGAGTTGAAAGCTCAAACAATGAAATGGATCACTCCCAACCAGCCATCGGTGGCTCAGTTTGCTTCCGCACAGGCAAACTCAGATTCCGTCACTAAGTTCAATGCGACAAATGGCACTTCAACAACTCAAGTATTGAACTCCGTTCAGTCCCAACAACAACAACAATCGAACACCCCTCAACCACCGCTTTCTAAACTCTCTTGGATATCAACTTCATTATCTACATCATTAGAACCGGTATTTATACCAAGATCACGAGCAAATTCAGTTGCGTCAATTTCCTCAACAGCTACATCTTCGGGCTGGCTCTCGAATTTAATACCTAACTCATCCCTGGTGACGTCTGAAACTGGAAAACTCATCGGCCAACCGTCTTCACGAAAACGTTCATCGCAAAGACCGACAAGGAAAAACGTTTCCTTCAATGGAAGTCATTCAACTATGTATTTCGGGAAAAATGGCAACAGGATTGTCAGACACGGACCCGGTTCGGTGCATCACGAACGCGCAGTTCTAACTTCTCGTGTGAGTCATGCAGCATTAAGAGACGCCTTATCTAGTTCTTTCGTATAATATTTAATAATTAATTATAAAAAGCTACCAAAATTGGATAGTTTTTTGAACCCCTTTTGTCTGCTATTCCTCAATTGTTGTTCAATCTTGTTGACTTTTGCACTCATCACGGATTCCGGCTTTTTGTTTGTTAAAAACGTAACACTTCCTTTATTGTTGAACGATGCCTTTGATGACGTAACAACATTAACTTCTTGCAACGTCTTACCAGATGCACTGACCTTGAATTTCTTATCTTTGGACTTGAAACTGGCAGTCACAGAGGTCGATCTTGTAGCAAGAATTCCAAAACCTTCAATCTCCAAATCAGATTCAACTTCAACCTCAGTATTTTTGTGACTTCTGGCAGTTAGAACTCTCTTCTTGGTCACTTGAACTTCGGAATTTTCCCTCATACTTCTCAATTCTTCAAACCCATCATCATCAGAATCCAGAAGAATGGCATCTTGAGGAACTCCATTGTCATCCTCCTCCAGAAATGAGATCATAGATCTGACTTGCTCACGTGTAATCTTTCTTTTCTTAGGTTTGATAATAACTTCCTCATCGTCGTCCTCGTCCTCATCATCACCGACGCTCCTCTTTCTTTGACTTTCGTCTTGCTCACCATCAGAAATAATAGGTTCCTCAAACTGGTATGGGCCAGTTTCACTGTCATCAATCACGATAGTTTCAAAAAATGCCTTGGAATTTTCATCTTTTGCCAATCCTTTGATACCTTTATTCTTCAATAACTGTTGTCTCTGGAATTCAGCACGACGATTGTTGTAATACCTTAGGATCTGATTATCCTCATCATCACTCAAATCCAGTTCATAAGCACCTTCCTTGGCTCTTCTCTTTCTAAAAGCTCCGGTTTTAATGTCTTTGAAAATCTTTTTGACCAAGTTATCATCTGCTTCAACTTCACCTTTGATGAGAGCTGCTCTAATTTTATCTTTATCCACAGTAATATTAGAACCGTCATCGAGCATTTTCTCATCTTCACTGTTTTCTCCATCGGAAGATTCACCGTCCGCACCACCCATTCCTTGCCATTCATCTTCAGATTCAACAGCCTCGTTCTCCATCATCTGGTTGAGACCTTTCTTCCTCATTTCTCTCTGACGTTCCTTACGACGTTTTTCTTCCAGCTTTTTGGCTTCTTTGATCTTGCGGATTCGAAGTTGCTTGATTTCCTCATCTTCTTCATCTTCTTCGTCTTCTTGATCTTGATCTTCTTGATCTTCTTGACCCTCATCTTCCTCTTGAATGGTGGATGCCTCCCTCACTGGTTGTGTCTCCATAAGTGAATCAACTTGAGTGTCTGGGAGGAAGTTTTGACTTTCCAAAATGGTCTTGGGAGGTTTTGTTGCCGTGGGAATGTCATCATCCTCTTCATCGTCCTCGTCATCATCCTCAATGAACTTGAATCGACTTTGGATAATGGAATTATTTGGCGAAATTATTTCACTGTGTGAGATAGTGGTGTCATCATTCATTTCCATAATCGTCTCATCTTTGTTTTGTTCCCGAAGTCTTTTGGCAACTTCTAAAGGACCCAGTCCTTCAAATGATTTGTTTACAGGTAGCGTCTGGGCAAAGACGTCAGACAAAGACATTTGCTTCATGGTTGTTTCTCCAACAGCACCACCGAGATCAAACGTTATGCTTGGTTGATCGTCTTCTCCATCGAGTTCATCTTCCTGAGTGGATGACTTTTGTGTGGCTGGATTTTCATCCTCAGAGTCACCATCCTCGTCATCTCCATCTCCATCTGCCTCACCATCGCTGGCTTCTTGCTCCTCATCCCCATAATCAGAATACTCGCTCTCATCATCCGCATCACCTCCTGCCAATTGTCGTTTCAGCAACACTTCTTTTCTTGCCTCTTTCTCCATTTCCTGTTTTCTGATCTTTTTATTTCTCTCCATTTCCTCATGCAAAAGTTTCAAGATCTCGTCATCATCTTTATGATCCTCGTTTACTTGATCAGCGACCATTTTACGCTTATCAACAAACTCTCTCAGTTGTTTGAGTTTCTCTTCTTGCAACAAAGTTTTGATTGTTTTAACTTTCGGAGCAGCCTTGTGAGTCTTTTTCGACAACCTGTGTTTGAGCTCAAAAACAGTCTTTTTAGAAGTACTGAACTTGACTTCATTTATGTCGTCATCAGAGTCGGAATCCAGCTCAATAATGTCTCCTTCGACATTTTGTAGTAGTTTAGTTGGAACTTGAACTATTTGTTGCTGTTTTTTATCATCTTCGTTTGGTTTTCTTGGTGACGAATTTGGAGTGTTCTCTACGCTTCGGTGAGAAAAAACCGCATCTTCATCATCGTCTGCACCAAAACCTTGATTATCATTGTCGTCATCTGAGTCTTTATCAAATCCATCAATCAGTCTTCGTGGATCAAATTTTTGGGTATCTTGCTTTTTGATCACAAAGTTTGATTTCTTGATCAATTCATTTTGTTTGACCAATTCAACAAGTTCAGTTAGCTGCTCTGTTTTCTTGGATGCTTTCTTTTCGGAGGCAACAGCTGCTGGCGTGTTGGTCTTTTGTTCAGCTTGTGGGGCCTCATTTTCTAGTCTCTCTGCTTCCTCTCTCTGCCTTTTCTTTTCTAATGCTCTTGCTTTGATTTTCTCCTCTCTCGTCATTTGCTGGTAATTCTCAATCCTGTCTTCAACATCACTGTCATTCAAAACTACAGCAGTCCTGCTGCCCGCTACAAGCGGTTGGCCCTCGTCTTCCAAATCGCTCTCGACGAAAAGCTTCCCAAGACTCTTTCCCGTTGAAACCTTTTGAGTTTCCTGGAGAGTCTGTTTTGTAGTTAAAATTTGCGTTTCTGAATGCTGTATTTCTGGAATTTGGGTACGAATATTTGTAGGGATGGGATCTTCTTGTGTCTCAGAAACGAATAGTTGTGATTCGAAAGTATGTTCTTGGGTAAATTCTGGCTCATCCGGTTCATTTTCTATTGATTCCCCAGTTGTTTGTTTGCCATTAAGTCTTCTCATGACATTTTGAATCAGCGAGTTGTTGATACCAAGTAAATCCAGACCAGAACCGGTATCTTGTGTAGACGAGGAGAAAGAGGTTTCTTTTTGGAAGATACTCATTTTTTCAAACTCATCCAACGCCACCGATCCGCTTTCGACTTCGCTGGTCTTAAGTGTCTTTGTGTTTGCCGCGGACGGCAAATCATCTAATTCTGCGAGAAGGTCCATGGTGGTTATCAAATGGCGGACGTCTGAAGAAGAAGATTGGTAAAGAAGGAGAGAGACGCGTTTTGTAATCACCCTTTTTTTTTTTTTGCGCGTCTTGTTTGTAACATGCCTGAAAAGGTAGATTTTAATAGTCGGCGTGATCGACGCAAGAGGCTGACGTCGATCGACCTACAGAGAATCATGGAATTTTGTCCAAGCCGCTTCAGTGTCGGAACTTTCCAGCAAGATAAGAAATGCGCGAACAGGCTCGCTGGCCCTGCATATTTTCCAAATTCGACAAAACTATCAGCAACAACTGTTATTGCACGAATGCGTCTATATTCGAGCTTGCCGCGGTATAGCGTATATCAATTCCGTGATTAAGCCGTGTCTGTGGGCAGTCCAAATTAAGTAAAGTCCGTGGTTCATGGGACTGAGGCTGACCCAAGCACTCATAGGCTTTGGGATATATTTCCCACGTGGGTGTCAAAACAAATTGGTCTCAACGTGCTCCAGTATGAGTACAATCGTGTGCTCATTCATACATACAACTTGCGCAGAAGTTTTTCGGCAACTTTATGACCAGTTCTATTTTACCGCAAATGAAAGTCTATTCGAACCCAGATGACATCAAGCCGTTTGTAGCCAAGCGAGTGACGAGTCTTATCTGCAATGCCTCAAAAGATAAGAATGGTTGCGCGCGATAAGAAACGACTGAAAAGACTTATCGTCTATCTTACTCGGGCCGAAAAGTTTCTCCGTCCACAACCAACCACCCACATCAACCACATAACCAAGCACACGCTCCCCGTTACATTACCGTTCCATCCTGCCTGTAATTAACAGTTTCTTAGGCAAGCTCAGCGTGCGGCGGCCGGCAATGATTAACCCACATGCAACATTAATTTGTGCGCGAAAGACGCATGTGCTTAAAAGTTCGATTTATGCACGGGCCACTAAGGCGAGTAATTTGGCGAGTCAAGTCAATCCAACAAAAGCGAAAACACATGCAGATATAAATAAGTAGATAAATCCTTGGAAAGTTGAAATTATGTAATTGAAAAATTCCGAAACTGTTCATTCTCCAACTATGGGTAAATACTTCGTGAATCTCCCACAAGCTCTCAAGAAGGAGATTTGTCTTGGCAAGTCTGCCGAGCAGATGGACGAGGACCTCCGGGTTCACACGTCTGTCTCTCAAGGTAGAGCCGCTTACGTTCCTGAAGAGGCTATTGCTCCTAAAGGTGAAAAATCATATTGGCCAATCTTCACAGCAGGTGCTGGTCTTTTCTCCGATGGTTACGTTAATAACTCGATTTCAACTGCATCCACTTGTCTTAAGCACATTTACGGTACTCAATACACTAATTCCAATGCTGTGAAGAATATTTCATCCATCGCTTTCGTTGGTACCGTTGTTGGTCAATTGTCTTTCGGTGTGGTCTCCGATTATGTCAGCAGAAAAACTGGTATGCTTGTTTCTTCTGGTGGTTTGATCGTTTTTGCGATCTTGTGCGCAGGTTCTTGGGGTGTTGGCACAGAAGCGAAGGTGGGTGGTAACGCCGGTGGATTGTTTGCTGCTTTAACTGCTTACAGATTCTTCCTCGGTGTCTTCATCGGTGCAGAATATCCAACCGGTTCTGCCGCATGTGCAGAAGCTTCCGCTCTCTTGCCAGCTGGTAGAAGAAATCGGTATTTTGCTTGGTTTACCAACTTTATGATCGATGTCGGTTTCGTTGCATCCTCGTTTGTTCCAATGGTTTTGCTTTGGATCTGTAAAACTGACCACTTACAACCTGTCTGGAGAATCACTCTTGGTATTGGTGCCATTCCTCCACTTTCTCTTTTCGTCATGAGACTTAAGTTTAAAGAAGGTGAACAGTTCAAAAAGATGAACTTCAAGAAAGTGACTGTTCCATGGTGGCTCGTTATCAAATACTACTGGTTTAGATTGTTGATCGTCGCTGTTATCTGGTGGATTTACGACTTCTCCGTTTACGCCTTTGGTCTCTACTCCACTCCAATTTTGGACGCTATTATTCCAGATGGTGACTTGTACAAGACATTTGGTTGGAACGTTGTTCTTAACTTGTTCTACATTCCAGGTTCATTTGCCGGTGCTATTGTCACCGATTACCTCGGACCAAGACTCACTCTTTTCGTTGGTGTCTTGCTCCAAGCAGTGTTTGGATTCATCATGGCCGGTCTTTACAGCACCTTAAAACACCACATTGCCGCCTTTGTGGTTGTGTATGGTATCTTTTTGACTTTTGGTGAATTTGGTCCAGGTAACAACATCGGTATTTTGGCATCTAAGACTACATCTACTCCTGTCCGTGGTGTCTACTACTCTATTGCTGCTGCCTTCGGTAAGATTGGTGCTTTCTGTGGTACTTATGCTTTCCCAAGTTTCCAAGCTAATTACTCTGGTGACATGGGAATGAAGGCTCCATTCTACCTTGCTTCTGCTTTGGCTCTTTTCTCTGGTTTACTTGCTATGCTTTTCCTCCCACCTGTTGATCAGGGTGCTATGCAAAGAGAGGATATCAATTTTTTGCAATACTTGACTGACAATGGCTTTGATATCAGCCAGCTTGGTGAAGGTCAACTTGGTGAGGTCATGAAGAGCGAAGAGGACCAATACGTCCATGTTGAAATGGGCGAGGAATCCAAGAAGTCTGACCAAAATTCTACATGAGCAACTCATTGCTGTAGATCAATTAATTTATAATCAGGTGTATGTTTAATCGTGATTGATATTTTTAATTACTTGGCATATTTAGTCGTGTGAGTAGCACAGCCAAGATCTGTCAACTCCGAGATCTCGAATTTTCGAAAATACGAAAAATTTTCAATTAATCACATGCTAACTGTTGGATACTCGGAATACGTCTGGGTGGCATGCAAGGAATAATGCGCATGTATTGCATGTAATGTGCCAAGTTCGAACCTGCTTTTTTAAGTCGTAATTTCTTGGCAGGAGTAGGAAAAATAGATGCGCGGCCTGAAAAATAACAGCGTGCACATGCAGAGCGAAGCTTGTGACACTCGCTTTTTGAACGATTTGGAGGCTGATCACTCAGTTCTCAGATCAATTGCAACCTCATCTGCAACCGAGCCACTAGCTTGACTGGTTTTGCGAGTCATTTCTCGCTCGTCGGAATAAATCCCAGGATGACATGGCACCATCAATAAAATCGCAAGAAAAACCATGAGTGCGTCCATAATCATCAGATAAACCTCATCGGTCATCAGTTTGCCATCGAATTTCTCTGAATATTTGGCAACCATATAACCTCCTCTCACCGTAAAACAAATAAGAGCAATTGTTTGAAGATAGGGCATTAAGGAAAATAATCTTCGGTTTCTGACAGCTATAGGCGTATCATATTTGGATTTCAAAAAAAAGTACCAAGAAAGCTGTAGAATGACTGTTTCAACCAGCTGCAACACAGCACCTGCAATTGAACATGCCTTACCTTGTTTGGTACTTTCTCCATTGATTGCCGATGAAGCAGTCATCGAAGCTCCTGCTGCCATTAGACCAACGGCAGCCATGTTGCATATGACCAATACTCTTAATACTCTGGACTTCGAATAGCTGGTAGGACCTTGGAACATAAAATTGACAGTCGCGAAAAAGACTCCAGTAAGAGCTAATGATCCTCCAATGTTAATGCAAGTCTGAGCAACAATAAATGCAGTTGCATCGCGTTCATGGAGTGTAAGATAAAGTCTGCTACCAAATCCCATAATTTCCGCAACCATTGCCTGGCACCAAAAATATCCACAAGCCTGTCGCTTATGTTGTATGACTAGCACAAGATGAACAAGTAATAGTATCGAGAAGAACGAAAGAGCCAAAGCACTCGTATAAGCTTGAGGAATGAACCCAGACATTTTTACTATAGGGTGATTGAATATTGAGGAAAGAGCAAGTTAAGAAAGACGAGACCAAACATGGCGGACAGAAAGTAGAATTTATAGTGCGGTTATTGCTACGCTATGCTCTGGTCATAGCTATAATCTTCAGTACCATAATTTAGGCTCAGTAGAGGTGTGACAATTACTATGACTAGTGAACTATTTGGCCGCGCGCCGAAAAATAGAATTATGCCGAGAGCCCAATCCCTTGACTCAGCCTTGTTTATGGAGCAACAAGAGTCATTCTTTATTGGGGCCGCATTAATTGTTAGTCTTATTGTGTATTGACTACTTGTTATCGAATCGAGTTACTCCTTGCCTATCTGGTGTAATAAATTTATTGTCTATTATGTTTAAGAGAACCCTGCATACTACCATGGCGCGACTGCGTAGCGAAGCGTTCTCCAAATAAGCTGCACCGCTCGTCATCCACTTACCCCTTGCTTGAGTGACTCGTTTTGTTCGTCTAGCATGTCATTCTTTCTTTTCTTGGTCACCACAATCGCCTTCTCCCTGCCAAACGCAAATCCTGGATAAAAGACGGTCAGAATGGCAATTGCTACCACCATCATAGACCCTTCTAAGCCAATGAAATATTTTTCTTGAGTGGCCAGTTTACCACTAAACCCATGAATCAACTCAATTAGTCTGTAAATCGAACGAATGAAGACAAAGATTACCGCCACAGAAACTGCAACTGGGAAAAATTTGAACAATCCTCTATTGCGGATAGATGCATACTGGGGATCGAAAACACCATCACCAGATCTACGGTAATCTCTGTATGCACGGAAAAGAAAATGATACCAAAATACTTGGAACATGAGCATTGAAGCGACCTGGAAAGCCAGACCTGCAACGAAGATATGCTCACCAGATTTTTCAGTTGATCCAGTTGATCCTGCCACTATACCACCTCCGGCTGCTTGTAGAGCAATGGATATGAGGTCACAAATGATGAATATGATTGAATAGCTTATAGGAGTCAAAATTGAGTATTTTTGGTCAGTTATGACCACCAATTGGGCCAGTAAGTAATAAATACCAGCCATGAAAAAACAAGGGGCTAATGTCAAACAAACTAGTTGTAAAACATAATCATTGAATGACGTCATGTTATGTGCACATAAAATTCTACCGATGTATCCCAAAACCTCAAGAATCAATCCCATATTCCAACTGGTGAAAAACCACCAATGCTTGTAATAAGATCCAACGATCAAGTGAAACCCCAGAAAGAAAGCCATAAATGAGAGGAAAACAGCATTTGCTGCTACCGAAGGGGTATTTCCGTCAAAATACTCTGATTCTCGGTAAATAGATGCCACAACAGATGAAGCAGATAGCGCTTGTGAGGCTGCAGATGTTTTAATGTCGCTATCAGTTGCCGTAGCATAAACTTCCAGGAGTGAGTAATACGAGACTGATGCCTGAGCTAGTTGTGCATAGTATTCATATGAAGTCAGATGCCCTGATCTGGTCTCTGTTGCTATTTTGGAGGTCAGGGACGCCAAAACACTCTCCTCAGAGGCATATACCGAGGTGATCTTGGAGTAGGGGATTGTAAACGATGGGGTTACCATTGATGATGAATCGTGGTGCTGATGATGGGCTCGGATGATGTGAGAAATATAATTCTATCGGTAATAGCGGGTCTTGAGTTGGTGCAGATCTATCACCCAAAATAGACTTAACTGACCGGAGTTATGGTGTTTGTACTGAACTACTGAGACCTTGTCTATTCGACCGAACTCCGTCCTAAAAGCTTAAAAGAACCGAATTTTCAAGGGCAAGAAAAAAAAATAAAATATTGCATGCGGCTTGATTGGGCCGAGAAAAAAAGTATTGAAAAAAGGTAAATGACGGGTGTTGAAGGCTACTCGGACCACGTTGTATTGATAACAATATAATCTGGCAACCCCGTTTGTGCTTTTCGTTGAATAACTTTTACTTGTTATGGAAGAAGCATTTCAGAGCCTTGAATCATGCATAGACTCCCACTCATTACTATTGTTTTACCTCCAAACAGACACGCCTCAAGTCCAATCATACCTCGCTGATGACTACAACATGGAGCTGTGTCTACGGATGCTACCGCTGAAAACCCAACTGAAAATCCTCAACAAGAAGTTCAAACAGGACAGAATACAAACTCTGATCAATTCACTTCTACTGCATTATATACTGGTGTGCTACGAGAAGGACATCGATGTATGGCAGCAATTGGAACTGGGTCGCGAAGAACTCGGTAAGCCATTTTTGCGCAATAGGACGTACAAGTTCAACTTATCTGATGAAGCGGGGATCGTATCGCTGGCAATTGATTTGGGTCAAAATGACCGTGTACCAGACAATCTTGGTCTTGATCTCGCAAATCCATCAGACATCGATGGATTCCATCTAGCAAGAGTTCAAGACTTTTATCTCCGGGACTTCAGTGAAATATTTACCAGCAGAGAAAAACGCGAAATTGATTCTCGCATACAAAACCTGGACAACCTTACACTTCAGCACAGATATCTATCACAATATTGGGCACTAAAAGAAAGTTATTCTAAGTATCGTGGGTTTGGCTTACATCGTGGCCTTGACGGTTACGAATTTGCAGGAGTGGAACCATTGGATGAGGCTCCAGAGGCTCCAGAGGCTCCAGACCACACAAAACCATTCTCCACCGTCTCCCTCCGCTGGAACACGAATGATGTGTGTATCTCAGACAGAGATGTTCACACTGCGCGATGTGTTTTGCCAGGAAACATTGTGTGTTCATTATTACGTTCGGGCCCGGCTTTACCGGCTCCTTTGGTGATCAGGGTCGATCCAATGTGGTTGTTTGAGCTCATCAAGCTGATTCAGGAAAAAATTGGCTGATGCGTCGATCGGTCGATTGACCTGATACCCCGGGCACGGATCCTGTATTGACGAATGATAAAATTAGTTGTAATCTGTCATGCGCGCCGGAATCATCTACCCCATGAGTCACGGACTCACCCCCGCGAAATTTCGAATACTTTTGATACCCGGGGGCGCGGGAGTATTTCGGCTCTGGACGTCTGTTCCGTGCAGCCGTCCGCCTTTAAGCGCAATTTCCCGGGGGAGTTTTTTTACGGGGTGGAATGCGTCGGAGTTTGATTATCGAGACATGTGCACCCAAAGAAAAAACTATTTAAGCAACAAGATTTGTCTGGTTCTTAGCAATCCAATTTGGTTGTTTTTTTGCCCTCCGTGAAGAAACTGCAAAGTTAATTAATAATAGAGTTAATTGCGGGGTATTGAAACTCGAGCCCAATTGTACATATAAGAGCAAAAAAGCTGCAATACATTAATTGTCCACATAATCATATCATCATGTTCAGAAGTCTACTATCGGCCAAACTCCCAACAAGCAGACTTGCATTTGCCACATCACAACATCAATTCAGAAGAATGATTTCCATCAACGTCGGCGACAGCATTCCAGAAGTTACCTTGTTTGAAAAAAGCCCAGGAAACGGTATCAACATTGCCAAAGAATTGGAGGGCAAGAGAGCTTTGATTTTGGCTGTTCCAGGTGCTTTCTCTCCAGGATGTTCTGAAACCTCTGTCCCAACTTACTTGAGACTGATGCCAGAATTCATCTCAAAGGGTTTCCGTCATCTTGTTGTTGTTTCTGTTAACGACGCATTCGTTATGAATGCTTGGAAAAAAACTTTTGGTCTTAAAGACGACTCTCCAAACGTTTCATTCTTTGCTGATCCAAAGGGTGAGTTTGTTCAAACAATGGGACTAGACTTTGATGCCACTGAAATTTTCGGTAACAAGAGATCCAAGAGATTCGTTCTTGCTATTGAGGATAACAAAGTGATTGCTAAGTTTGTCGAGCCAGACAACACAGGAATTGACGTCACCGCTGCCGATAAGGTCATCAAACAGGTTCCTGGTCTTGAGTAGGTTATTTATTACGAATGACGAGCCATGCGAGTCAAGAGAAAAAAATTCACGAGCGTAGATATAATTAATTGCGTAATGAAGTGCGAAGAGAGCAAGCAGACGACCGATTCAGGTTCACTACTCGTCCGACTCAGTTTCCGTTTCCGTCCCGCTATGCTGTGATGCCGTCAAATCTGCATCTGCATCCGTCCGATCATCATCCTCAGTAGCATCATCATCGTCACTATAGGTAGTATCAGTCTTGAACGACATGGGAGGCCCTCTTCCCTTGGTTGGTGTAGAAGGTGAAGATATTGTGGCTGCTTTACGTTTTTTAGGAGAATAAGACTCAACTTCCTTCTGATAATCTTCAATTTGGCTTTCATGAAAATCAAAGCGGATCGGAGTGTCAGGCCGTTGGGCATTGACTAGTTGACCTTCCTTGATACTTTCAAACTGTAAATCAGGTTTTTCAGCTAGGCTCGACTTCAAACTTCTTATCATTTTTTTCTTCTCGTTCAACATTGGAATCAAAACGTGATTTATCTGATCACGAAGTCTGTCATTCAGTTTGGCTGCCCGTTCAATGGTAGCTTGCGATTCGGAGTAATCTTTGGCCAATTGCTCGTTCTGCGCGCGCAGTTTACGGATCAATTGTTTGTAATATAATTCTTTATCATACTTTATTTGTAAGTCTTCACCAAGATGGAAAAAATCTTTTGTATCATGTATTCGAGTGCACTCAAGTTCGAATAAAACTCTACCGGGAACACCCTTGACGTCTGCTGTCACTACAAACGTCTTCGCCTCGTGATTGTTGTCCAAAATTACGAAATTGTACTCGTTGTCAAATGAGCCTACCAACAAAAGTTTGTAAATCCATTGCAGCCATAATCCAGGGTCCATATTTTTGATAATTTTCGACGGCTTAGGATTTTGATCACTTTTGGGAACAAAACTGAACACTCCTTTGTAAACTTCAATCGGATCGCCACAAACAAAGCTGAGACAGAACTCTACTGGCTCCACAACTGTTGATCTGTTTCTTGACTCGTCCTCGAAATACTTGTTCACATGGTCTATTTGATTTTCTTTTGTAAACTCATCCATCGGCGCAATTACCTCATCGGACTCCACAAGAACGTAACATTTCTCCGGCTCATCAGTTGAAGAAGATGAATATTCCGCAAAAAGGGTCCTTGACACCATCGGTGGAGGTCGGTTCCAGAGAAAGGAGTGTAATTATGCGTTTTGTTCAGGGCTCCTCTCTTTTGGGCAAGCGGAAAAAAGTACGAGGCGTGATGCACAGCCACATCACCAGCCACATTACTTGCCATACCCACCAGTCCAATTGAATTCGTGGTAAACCAGTCATTTTCAATGCTGTCGTAGCAACTGTGAACTCACCTAGTTAGCCTATTGATCTCATATCATGGTTTCACCTCATAGCAATTCAATTGAATCCACCAAAATCTTCTCATACTCAAATCAGCCGAGGTAACATTGAATTACAAATTAGAGAAAAAATAGTTCGATCAAAAACTAATTTTCCAAACGTTCCACCACAGCTTCTTTTTAGATAAGTCAACGTTACAAATAAATTCACACACAAAATGGTACGTCAGCTACAACTACATCTAGTTAGGCAATCACTAACACTATTCCCCATTTTATAGGAACATCCAAGTTTTACTATGGGAGGATTGACCCTCATTGGAGGTATCATGGGATATGCTAGAAAAGGTTCCCTTCCAAGTCTTATTGCCGGAACCTCAATTTCAGCCCTCTACTTTACTGCCGGATACTTGTTGAAGGAAAACAAAGAATACGGAATCCACACCGCATTGGCCACTTCTTCTTTGGTTCTTTTCGCCGGTTTGAGCAGAACTTTCAAAGCGGGATTCAAACCTGTCCCAGCTCTGCTAGTTGCTTTGGGTGGTGCTTCGACTGGCTATTATGCTTACAAATACACACAATTTTACTGATTTATAGTTTTGAAAAGAAATAAGCGACAATCTATTTTGTAAAAGCAATGTCAATTGGATAACCATCTCTCGTTACACCAGCCTCTAACGACAAACTGTGTATCGTAACTGTCTCTGAGGTACCCCTTTGCAGCGTACGCAGGAGCAACATCATCCCAGGTGAGCCAGGGGAAATTTTTACAACCGGTTCTTTGGTTACGTTTGACGAACCGATCATTGGATAAATGACTGTCTGTGCGAGGTGGTAAAACAACTGAATCCCATAGTTTTTTTCTTGAAAGCGAGCCAAGTCTAAGAAGCGAGAATTTCTTGTCTTGATAGCAAAGGGTTTTTGGTGACAAATCGACTAAAAAGTCATCTGAAAACGAATCAATCGAGAAGACAGAACCGTCGTCATTGTCGACGTTTTCTTCCTCATTTGTGACAGATTCTTGTTCATAAGCATCAATCTCTTCATCTGTCACAGGAAGAAGTCCACTTAACTTGGCTGCATTGTCAAGAGCATAAAGGCGTAGAAAGTTTGAATTAACACGAGGCTCCCGCGACCTATATGAGCGTCTGTAGTAGGTTGTTGGAGCACGGGTTTGAGGATTCGCATGAGGGAGAAGAATGTGATTGCGAGATCCCTTTTTGAATGTTGCGAGTGGGATTTCTTTTCTATCAAGCAAAGACGATGCACGGTGTTCGAAAATGGAGCTCCGAGACACATTAAAGCGGTTTGTTGCTAGCGGGTCATGTGCTGCTAGCAATAGCGATGCATTCGAGATAAATGACGAATTCCTCAGGAATCTGAGCGAACGAGTCAGATTTGAAGTGATTGGGCGAGATATGGACGGCGAAGGAGAAGGAGATGGCGAAGGAAAATGAAGGCGAACAAATGAGTCTTTATTAGGCTGAGAAAGTGGGTCATCAAAATCTGTATCAGACGATGGCGTGAGAGGTGGCGAAGACTCTGAAAAGAGACTGGCGTCTGAGCCGCTCGCGCAGCTGTTTAAACGACTGCGACTAGTGGCTGTGCTGAACGAGGAGGAGCGTTTGCTGCGGAGGATTGATTGTAGAGATGGAGGAGTCCAAGAAAGCTCAAGGTTCGTGAGATCGGGGGAATCTGCGGGACTTGGGGGACTTGAAGGACTTGTGGGACTTGAGGGAACCAAAGAGTTTAAAGGGTCAACCGAATCCAAGGGATCCAAAGGGTCCAATGGAGACGTCCCTCGGTAATTTCGGCCTGGAATCCGAATTCCACCAATGTGAGCGGTGGCCATTTATGTCCTGAAGCTTGATAAATACAGAAGTTTTATACAAGAAAAAAAGGTTTAAAAATTAACAACCCCTTTTTGTTAGCTGGTGCTTTATTTATTTGAGGATATTGTACGTTTTAGGATTTGCACCGCGCCGCCCGAGCCGCAATGTCTTGTGAGTGACAATAAAGAACGTTACCCGGGCGGGGCAGACTAAACAGAATAGACAGTCGCGTGCGAGTTAAATTGTGTAAATTTCGCATAGGGAACGGTGCACGGGTGTTCACTCAAGGGATTGAAACTTTTCAGCTTGAATTTTATCCCCAACAGATATCGACATACCATAGCTTCATTCTACACATGCACATTGTGTTTCCCAGGAAATATGGCCGTCAAAAACAGTCTGCAGGGATTGGGACGACGGGGACAGTCTCGGTGTACATAACCAAATCTGGTGAATGTTTTGCAGTAAAAAGATTCGAGCCTGCAGAAAAGTATGAGACACGCAAAGAGTATGTGGACAGGGTGGCTCGTGAGGGGAAAATACTGAAAAGTGTTTGTCATCATGTCAATGTGGTTGACTTTATCGATTTTTTTGTTGTTGGACGATCCACTCCATATCTGGTGATGGAATATGTTCCCGTTCCTTTGGATAGATTACTGCGCGCGGGGCGAGGGCCCGGTAAGATTTCCAAAGCGGCGCGGTTGTGTTTTTTCAGGCAGTTGACGGGAGCACTTTGTCATTTACAAGACTGCAATGTGAGCCATCGGGACGTTAAACTTGAAAATTGTTGTGTTGATTCTTGTGGGATTTTGAAGGTGATTGATTTTGGTTCTTCGATTGTTGGCCGAGACAGTAGAGGAATTGTTGGATCTAAAGTTCTCGCTGCACCAGAAATTTTTAGTAAGCTACAGTACGATTCTTTTAGTTCTGATGTATGGTCGCTAGGAATTGTGTTGGTTTACCTGTTGCTGGACCGGTATGCACTGTGGAAAGTGGCTAGTCATGAGGACGCCCAATTCGTTGCATACAAGAACAAGCCCAACATTGAGGGCATTGTAGGGTCTGATGCTGAGATAGCCAACCTCCATGAAATTATTCTTGGACTCCTCCAACCTGAGCCAGCGGAAAGAATGACGTTACAACAGCTCAAGTCAAACTCCTTGTTCAAGCAAATTGCGTCTTGTTCTCCGGGTCACGTGCTCGCCATCCATCAGCATACAGAACATTGTAATATATAGTCATTCCAATGTAAAGCATAGTAAGATCGATTTTGAGGTCGTACACTGCCAAATCGCGACACGTAATTGCAGAAAAAAACACTCTGACCCAAAAAAAGCCTTTTGACGAGGGAAAAAAAACAAATAGTATTTATTTTTACTTCGTTGATGATCAAAATAACCTCTGTTTAGGTTACGAACCGAATCATGTCTGAGAATACATTGACTCCATCAACAACGGCAGAATCATCATCTGTGTCAGTTCCAGTTCCGGTGACGGAGCCTGTTTCGGAGGAAACAACAGCAAAACCAACCGTTAGTTCTAAGCCTTCTTCTAAAGGCGTTGAAACAAGTCCCGAACTACTTGACGATCCAAAAATTGTTAAAATTCTCACATCCGACTCGAGTTTAGAGCTTCTGTTATCTAAACTCAAACAGAGTATCAAAGCGTGTGATGAGTTTGCAAATTACTTAAAGAAGAAACACAGTTATGAGGAGAGTTATTATAGAGATATCAAGAGAGTTTCCACCAGTTGCAAAGCTTCGATCAAATCCAACACTTCAATGGCCAAAGGTTCTTTCATTGAGAGCTTGGAAAAAGTGATATCGTTTGACGATAAACTGCTGGCTGATGTTAGAGCTCCTTACAACAAGGCACTTGAGAAGATGCAAGACGAGCTGGTTTCACTTTCAACCACTTTCACGCGAATGCGCAAACAGATCAAAGAAGATGGTAACAGGAAAGAGAAAGAAGTCATGGACATGATCAGTCAAGCTGAAAAATCCAAAAACAAGTATTACTCGTTGTGCGCAGATCTTGAAAGATTGCGTGGGACTGATCAATCACAAAAGAAGATTACTCTTCAAGGACGTAAGACTGGTTCTCAGCAGGAAGAAGAATTGAGAGCCAAAATTCAATCGGCAGATCAAGATTATAACAGCAAAGCCAACGCATCACAAAAGTATAAAAATGATTTAGTGAACATTCACAGACCGAAAATTTCCAAGAAACTCAAGGATCTCATTCTAGAAATCGACACAGCTTTACAATTACAACTTCAAAAGTATGCTGCTTACAACGAATCCCTTATTATTGGTCTTGGAAATCAAATTGCTCCATTGGGTGCAAACCATACCTCCATGGCTGCAGTTTCTGCTTCTGTTAATGTTGAGAAGAATCTATATTATTACCTCAAAGGCTCAAGGGTTGAGTCGAAATCTGCATTTGTGCCAATCGAGTACAAGAAACACATGCTTTTCAATAATGTTAGGCCAACATTTGGTCAAGCCACCAATCAAATGAGACCACTTCCAACTCCACAGAACAGAGCAGTCTCCGGTTCCTCTGGCTCTTCAAATATAGGAAATGTTGGAGCTCCTACACCTGCATCAACCACTAGAAATTCGGTTTTGTTGGGTCAATCTGAAGGCCAGAATTTGACAGATTCTGAGCTACGTTCTTCTTCGACTGGCCCAATTGCACCATCCAGTTCAGGTGGTGTTGGATATTCTACACTTGATCCAATACATTCTCCTATGATAAGTGGTCCTAGAAATATGGATTCGGCCAGTGGCGTATTCCCATCAGACGGTTTGACAAAGGTTGATTCACAGACACCCCAGGGACTTCTATTCGGACTACCGATCGATCAAGTTCCTCACGATGAGGAAATGGTGCCACTTTTCGTCAAGAAATGTATTCAACTGATAGAAAAACACGGAACCAACTCGGAAGGAATATACAGATCGAGTCCAAATAAGGCCAAACTCGAGGAATTGAAGCGCAGTATTGATCTGGATCCTACTAACTTATCTCTTTTGGATCCTCCGGAAATGGGAGCGACAGATGAATATGTTTATATGATTGCATCACTTTTGAAGAGTTTCTTTGCTGATTTACCTGATCCTTTACTGACAAGAGAGCAAAGTGCCAATTTCTTTAAAGCAGGACAAATCGAGGATGATGCCACCATGCACGTTCAGCTGCATTGTATCGTTTTTGAACTTCCGGATGCCAATTATTTCACATTGAGAGACTTACTGTTCCATTTTATTAATTTGAGTCAGATTCCGAGGGTCAGAATGAGTGTTAAGAATTTGAGTATTGTCTGGTCGAACAATTTACTTGTTGATGAATACACTTCGAAAGATGAGTTGGCTGTTCAGCAGAGGGTGGTTGAGGAGCTGATCAACGCAGCACAGGACATTTTTAATCCGAAGGATGAGTAGATGGCGAACGGCTTATCATATAAGCGAAACATTCAAGCGATTTATTTGAATTTCGTATGAGAAGTTGCGAGAGATGGAGTCGAGCGAAGCGAGTCACCAAATAACGAGTCAACGACCTGGGAGGACGAGGGAAGCAAGACGATATTGAGTGTAGCACGAGCCAGTGAGTTATTAACGATATTCGACGTGTTTGTGACAGATAACCGCACAATACTCACTTGCTTTGCTTGCCATTCACTTTTGTAGTTTAGTTTACATTATCGAACATCGGAAATCCCCATTGTAATATAATTAATTGACAGAAAAAAAAATATTATCTCATAAACAAAAAAAAAAAATATAGATAACCATACTACATACAGGGTACTTTAACGTCTTCAACCAATAACAATGAAGAATTTTGTTCTTATTGAATCGGAGAAACCTCACGGGAATCTGGCATTTCCGCAATTGGTTGATTTGAAGGCGATCAAACGGCGAAAATGGGTTCCAAAGGAGTCTTTGAAGAAGCCACACAGGACGCATCAGAGGAGCAAGAGACAGAAGTTACAGAACTATGAATCGAACGCGGACAGCCCCGACCTGTCGTCTGCATCAGGAGAATCGGATGTTGAGTCTACAGAACAAATGAGTGATGTTCGTGATGCTGATTCGAAATATTTTGAGAAAGTTGTCACTGAATTGAACACGGCTATTGACGTTATCTTACACGGAAGACCATACAACGAGCTACCAGGATCATTAGCATATCTACAGCAGCTTGCCAATTTTGTTTCGACAGATAAGAATTTTGCTGTCACAATTTACAATAGGATTGAAAGTGTTTTTCAAGAGAGCATACTCCCTCAACTAGCAGGAGAATTCGAATCTGCCACTACGCCTGTTATCCAAATGCAGTGTTTTGTTAATTGGTTTAGAATTTGGAAAGAAAGGGTGGCAAGATTGGCACTTCTATTTATTGTTATTGACAGATCGACGGTGTTGAGATTGAGTTCCAAAGAGAAACAACATTTTGTTCCATTCGCCGTTCTTCTTTTTTCTTCAAAGACTCTGGATACAGATGAGACAACCGGAGTTGAGAAAGTTTTTGATCCGTTCCAAAATGGGTTCAGAGCCAAATTTCTGGTTTGTTTCTCCGATCTTTTGTTGAGCTTACTGACTACTGGCGAAACAGATCTCAATGAGTCTTCAGAGTTGTACCAATTTTTGCAAGTCGCCAATGAGATTGTCGGCTATCAAAATGGAAGGGACACTGGGAAAAGTCTACGTCTTGAACTGGTCATCCGAGACTGTTTGACGAGACATTGTCGATCACTCAAGGAGAAATGGATTTGCGATCCGTCGCAATATATTTCCAATTGTGCGCTTTTTTTCAAACGTCTTCGCATGATGTTGAAGGGACCATTCAAATTTTCTGATCAAGCCTCATATTTGAATCAGGCAAAATCGTTATTTTTCCCAGCTTCATCACCTCAAATTTTCTCAATGATTCTCGAACCATATCTCATACCAAACGACAAATTTGAACACGAATTCGTCTTTGTATACGAGCTTTTCAAAAGGTTAGGTTTGTGCGAGGATGAGAGTGATGAAGAGATGGAAATCGTAGTGGAATCATTTGGAAAAGCGATGAAAAATCAGTTTGTTGACTACTTCAAAGAGATTGAGTCGAAACATGGTGCGAAACCCTTGGAATTGGCTACCAATCTCTATGAATATAATAATGAACGAGAATTCATGTTGGCAAGATGTGTTGAGAATGATTTACGGTTCCGAAAAGCCTTGAAGACAAGTTATATTGATGCACTCAGCACCGTTTCTAATGGAGCCAGTTTGATATGTGACGCTATGTTGAGACTAATAGACCAATTTGTGAAAGGCACATTGGATGATTCTATGCCTCTACATATAGTAACTGAAACACTCAGACTTGTGTTATCCATGGTTCCTGAAAGAAGAAACGATTTTTTCCATAGATACAAGATTCAGTTATCGAGAAGATTACTACGCTCTGCCAATCTTCCAACGGCTCACAAATATTCCAAGGACATGACATATTACGAGAGCACATTCATCGAAGCTATGTCCGAAGTTGTTGGATCTGATTATACAGAGCCTTTGGCTGGAATGCTAGCGAGCGTCGAGGCATCTAATGATGATTTGAAGGAATACTTGAACGGTGCAGATCACAACTTGGAGCAATACATCTTCTGTGTCAAGAAAGAACATTGGCCAAATCCTCCGGAGAATCAACCACTTATCTTTCCAAAACAGTTGAGCCATCTGGTTGAGGATTTTGCGAAATTTAATCAAGAGAAGTATGGTTCCAGAAGATTAGATTGGGCTTACCATTTTCAAAGAGTCAACATCTCTGTTCAATTTGATATGGATAGAAGAGAATCATCTAGATTGGTGGATTGTTCAATCTATCAAGCGGCCATCATACTGGCTTTTGAAGAAAATGATGTTCTTAGTTTTACCGAATTGGAGAAAATTGTTGGAATGGAGCAGAACTTCCTGCTGAAAAACCTTTTGATGATGACTAAAGGTAAATATCCCATTCTGAGTCAGTCAGCTGAACTTTATCGAATTAACAGTTCTTTCAATGACTCTAAGAGAACCATCAAATTACCACCGGTAGTGACAGAAGTTGCTTCATCTGTCAGAGTTACGAGGGACGACGGATTGAAATTCATCAAGGAAAGAATCCAGGCATTCATTGTGAGGGTCGTCAAAGCACAAGTCAGTGTCGCTCATGACAACCTGATTCTAAACATCATGAATTATGCCAAAGAAAGTGAGTTCAATATTGCTTCGCAGGTGGAAAATAAAAACGTTATGCAGTTTTTGAAGGGTCAAATTGAGGAGCTGATTAATGATGGCTATATTTGTAGGTCCAGAGAGAATGCGGAGGTGTACGACTATGTGTTTTGAAAGAACTATGACTAGCGCAGCGAGTCACTGGGTGTTGGGTTTTAGGTATGCATATAAGAAAACTGATATAGCGAGTCATTTGCGATGTGTGTAATTGATGATGGAGGAGGAATAATACCACCAGTTTACTGTATTCCACCTCGAATCTAATTGTGAACATATATTTCTCCTGAATTAAATATTCAACTAAAGCGTAAATGGTTTAGTGGTAAAATCCAACGTTGCCATCGTTGGGCCCCCGGTTCGATTCCGGGTTTACGCAATTTTTTTGCATCGTTAAGTTTTTTAACGATATAAATTTTTCAGTTGATCTGGGCTGATCTGTTACGGTTACGGAAGAACAACAGGGCCGGGGATATGTGCGATATTGTCATTCCTGATACGGTGCTGGGAAACCAAATAGCCTCTGCGATTCTTCGAGAGTACGACCGGCCTTCATTGAAAGACAAGCAGTTGAAATTGTTCAGAAATGCTAGGCCAAAGACTGATGAGTTTACAGTGCTTGCAGGTATTGTAGCATTGATCCCGAACGAGGTGGAGGCGAGCGAAACTAAGCGCAGGAGAACTCATCCGACATACACGTGCACCCCACTTACTTTGACCACGGGGTTGAAGACGGTTCCGGCTACTAAACTACTCAAGAGTAAGGGACGTATAGTTCACGATTGCCATGCTGAGATACTATCATTGCGGATGTTCAACTACGTCATGTTAGAAGAGGTGAAGAAAATCCAAGACGGGAGTGAGAGTACTTTGTTGAAGTTGGTTAGTGGGAAATACACTGTGAGAACGCCGGGAACCAAATTTGCCATGTACATTAGCGAGCTTCCTTGTGGGGATGCATCGATCGAGGCTGTCAGATCGAAATCCAAAGACCAAAGTGAGTGGGAATCGAACTCTTCTTTTCCGGTGGTTTCGCCTGTTGTTCGAGGACGTGATAACTTCAATATTGTCGGACGCGTGCGAACGAAACCTGGTAGAAAAGATTCTCCGATTTCCCTTTCAAAGTCCTGCTCGGATAAACTTTGTTTGAAACAATTCACGAGTATGCTGAGCTCAATAACGTGCGAGTTACTGGACTGCGAGAGTTTTTATTTAAGTTATTTGGTGATGCCAAAGAACAAAGTGGATAATAAAGCGTTAGACCGGTGTTTCAGAGGGAGGATTGACCAAAAATGGTACGAACAATTGGCCGAATTTTATCATGGACTGCGGGTTGTTCCAACAGATATCGAATTTGAAGTGGGCGAGAATGCGTGTGGCTTGTCAATTGTGTGCTCTCCGTTGTTGGGGACGGTCCAGGTGTTGAATGATGGTGTTCGAAACGGCTGCTCATCGAAGAAATTGACTCCTGGATGTGAAAGTTTCATAAGCAGACTTAGTCTGGTGAATAGTTTACAGCGTGTGAGGTCAGTCACTGCGGATAACTACGAGGCGTTCAAGAACGGTTTCATTCGTCGGAGGGAGATAAAGTCTAAGGCACGGTTGGCATTAGGGGGCTGGGGGGAGTCTAATAGGGATGACTGGAGGATCGCGAACGACTTACCTGCGACGGTCAGTCCATGAGTCGTTTCCCATTGAAATGTCCAGGCCTCTAAAAAAAAGGCACGAACTTACGGGTGTTTGTGAAATATAATAATGATTCTATGTAATAAAGCAAGGTATAGAGTAATGAGCAATCGTCATCCGTAGGAGCATGGCTTGTTGGCAAGACACACACAAAGCACGCAGGGCATGTGTTTGATCCACATTGCTCATCGGTTTGTGGTGGTTCGCTATTCCTCATCGGAAGGTCCGTCATCCTCCTCCTCTTCTTCATTCTCCCCCGGTTGCTCAAAGTTCATGGCGTACTCCGCGCCCTCTAATGCCATCTTGATCTCAGGATTCGAATCTCCCAACAATTGAACAGGTTTAAGACCTTCTTTGTTCTTCACTGTTGGATCGGCACCAACTTCAATCAAATTCTCGATCAAAAATTGTGCATATTCAGGCTCTTCAAAACTATAATGGACAGCATAATGAAGGGGAGTTTCTCCGTTGATCGGATTAACAGGATCAACCTCAACACCCTCAACGTCAAGAATCTTGTCCAACACCTCGTAACAACCGTACTTGCAACACAGATGCAGGGCAGTGTTTCCTGTAGCGTCTTTAGCACTGTTGATCAACTCAACAAGCTGTTCTGGTTTATCTTGGTGTTGTTCGATAATTGTTCCGATTAGATCCGCATTGTTCCTTCTTGAAGCCTCAATGATTTGTTCTTGCGCAGACGCTCCTCCTTCTTCGGTAGACATGTTGATAGCGTGAGTGGCGGGGTTCCCGGTGGTGGACAGGCGAGAGGGGTGGAAATGGTTGTTACAGGGCGCATTTTTACGGCGAGCGAAGTAAACTGTAATCGACGCGACGGCGAGCAAGGCGCGACTGCAGCCAGAGCGAGCTAGTGTACGACCGACGCGTCGATAAAAAATTATGCAGCGACACGTCGATACGCTAAGCTAGCGGTTATGGCCACATTCGATCCACCCATCACAACACACAGACCATTCTGCTCATGGAGCTGATTGACATGGCAGTTGGGGTTACTAACTTTTTGCTCCGACGTCAAGAATTATTAGCAGAAAGTTACTCAGTTTTGACGTGAAAAATAAACCAGTAGTTTTCATTGGTTATGGGGGTCCGGACTTGTGACACTAAGATGGGTCGTTGACGGGGAAGTTGACGTCACAAAATTGCCAAAATTCCCGCTTACTTGCGACAAAGAATCACCAACTACTCGCACCGCTCGATTTTGATCCGATTTTGGTTCAATTTTGGCTCGTGGTTCGCTCGTCTTTTCTGGTCTTTGCTCCGGGGAAGTCACGTGCCTTCCTAATCCGGTAACCCCCATGCGCGCTTAGATTTGCAAAATTTTCTCCAATGAAAAATTTATGCCGTCTGATTATTCAGTCATTCTTCCTCTCAGCACCGTCAGTCTCAATCAATCAACACCGCCGACGATGATCAAGACCTCAGTGACTCGTTCTGCGAGAAATGCCCTTGCAAGACATGCTCTCCGGGCAGTGGGGAACGCTAAATTCAACCCAGCTGTTATCTCCTCGAACTCTATTCCTGAATCCACTGGATTCACCGTCAGATGTTACTCGACTCGTTCAACGGTAATCCAACTTTTGAACAACATCGGTTCTAAAAGAGAGGTCGAGCAGTATCTTAAGTACTTCACCTCTGTCTCCCAACAACAATTTGCTGTTATCAAAGTTGGTGGTGCTATCATCACTCAACAACTCCCAGAACTCGCATCTTGTCTGGCTTTCCTTTACCATGTTGGTCTTTATCCAATCGTGTTGCACGGAACTGGTCCCCAGATCAACGAGATCTTGGAAGCAGAGGGAGTCGAGCCAAGCTACATTGACGGTATCAGAATTACCGACGAGAAAACTATGAGTGTTGTTAGAAAGTGTTTCTTGGAGCAGAACCTCAAACTCGTTACTGCTCTTGAACAAATGGGCGTCCACGCTCGTCCAATCACCGCAGGTGTTTTCCAGGCCGATTACCTGGACAAAGACAAGTATCAACTTGTCGGTGACATCACCGGTGTTAACAAAGCTCCTATCGAAGCATCTATCCAAGCTGGTGCCTTACCAATTCTCACTTCCTTGGCCGAAACTCCATCTGGACAAATCTTGAACGTTAATGCAGACGTCGCTGCTGGTGAAATCGCACGTGTTTTCGAGCCACTCAAGATCGTCTATTTGAACGAAAAGGGTGGTATCATCAACGGAAACACTGGCGAGAAGGTGTCTGTCATCAATCTCGATGAAGAATACGAAGATCTCTTGAAAGAAAGCTGGGTCAAGTACGGTACAAAGCTCAAAATCAAAGAGATCAGAGATTTGTTGATGCACTTGCCACGTTCTTCTTCCGTGGCTATCATTGACGTCAGTGACCTCCAAAAGGAGTTGTTCACCGACTCTGGTGCAGGTACCCTTATTAGACGTGGTTACAAGTTGCTCACTAGAAACTCTTTGTCTGAGTTCAAGCAACCAGATCTTTTACGTGCTGCTCTCAACAGAGATCCGGAAATTGCCTCTGGAGCCACTTCCGTGGCATCGTATCTCAAGTCACTTGAGAACACTTCGTTCAAAGCCTATGGTGATGAGCCTCTTGAGGTTTTGGCTGTTGTTAAGGACGACGCTGCCACCGGTGTTGGTCGTCTCGACAAGTTCCTCGCTTCCAAAGCTGGCTGGTTGAACAACGTTACCGATAACATTTTCACCGCCATCAAGAAGGACTACCCTGCTTTGCAATGGGTTGCCAAGGAAGACGATCCAAACACTCCATGGTTCTTTGCTCGTGCCGACGGCTCGTTTGCCAAAAACGGCGAGATTTTGTTCTGGTACGGAGCAGATTCCGTTGAACAAGTCAGTAAGTTGATTGAGAATTTCTCAAAGGAGAGTTTCGGAAAACAATCTGGTGTTTTCAGTGGGTTTTCCCAAACCAGATCTTACAGCACTGTTAGAGGGGCTGGCTTTGGCTCTGGTTTTGCAGGTCAATTCAGACGTGGTTTGGCCACCGCCAACCCTAATCCACCTCTCAGAAAAGGTACAAACACCAACAAGGCTAGAGTTGCTTTAATTGGTGCCAGAGGTCACACTGGTCAGAATCTTATTTCTATGATCGATAAGCACCCATACTTGGAGTTGAGCCATGTTTCTTCAAGAGAACTTAAAGGTCAAAAACTCAAAGGCTACAACAAATCAGAAATCATCTATGAGAACTTGCAAGTCGAGGACATCAAGAAGCTCGAAGCTAACAATGAGGTCGATGTCTGGGTGATGGCTTTACCAAACGGAGTCTGTAAGCCATTTGTCGATGCTATCGAACAAGCTGGTGGATCTGGAAACTCTAAAATCGTTGATCTTTCTGCCGATTTCAGATTCGACACCACTGGTGAATGGGCCTACGGTCTTCCAGAGTTGAATGACAGACAAGCTATTGCCAACTCTCGTAAGATTTCGAATCCTGGTTGTTACGCCACTGCTGCTCAAATTGCTATCAAGCCTCTTGTGGAGTATGCTTCTGGTAGACCAAGTGTCTTCGGTGTTTCTGGTTATTCTGGAGCTGGTACCAAGCCATCACCAAAGAATGATGTCAACTTCTTGAGAGACAATTTGATTCCATATTCTTTGACTGATCATATCCATGAACGTGAGATTTCTTCCCAGTTAGGAATTGATGTTGCCTTTATGCCTCACGTCGCTCAATGGTTCCAAGGAATTACTCATACCATTTCTATTCCATTGAAGGAGCCATTGACTTCAAGAGATATTAGAAATTTGTACCAAGAACGTTATCAAGGTGAACAATTAATCACCATTAGTGGTGAAGCTCCATTAGTTAAGGATATTAGTGGTAAGCATGGTGTTGTTGTTGGTGCTTTTGCTGTGAATGCTAAGCAGGATAGAGTGGTTGTTGTTGCTACAATTGATAATTTGTTGAAGGGTGCTTCTACGCAGTGTTTGCAAAATATTAATTTGGCGATGAAGTATGATGAGTATGCGGGTATTCCAGATGATTTGGTGATTAGAGGTTGAGATAACGTCATGGAAATGCCGAGCGAGAGTGATAACTTGATTGCCTGGCAAATGACTGCACCATACATAAATCATTTAGTTAATCCTTTGTCAATAATGAATAAAGCGAGTCTTGAATTTTATACGTGGTAGCTGCTACCAAATTCGGTGCGAGGTGTAGTTATATGAAGTTGGATTATAAGAAAGGTATTTCAACACCTACTATGTAGCATTGAAGGTAGAGAGTGGAATTTGTGAGGAGTCAAAGGACTTAAGAATGGGAACAGCGAAAGTGAACAGTGAATCAAGTTCAAGGTAATGGAGTTCATTTGGCGTGCGTGTGGTGTCATCTGTACTCTGGAGCAGGGATGGATGGAAACTCCATCGGTGTCTACCGAGTCGTCAAATAGATGCATTTAATGGTAAAGATATCAGATTGTATTGGGCAAGATGATTCCAACAAACAAGAAATGAATCTGAATTATTTATGCTTGGAAGCCATCGCCAGGAATCCGCAGATGATTCGCTTCAAAAATATTTCTCATGATAAAAAAATATTTTGGAATATTTTGAAATATTTTTCACTTGAACTTACCAACGCCTTTACTTTACCTCCACTTAACGCTGGCATCATGTTGACAAGGTTAATACCATGTGTGCGGGTGGTTTCTCGTTGTACCAGAGTGTACCACGGACAGCTTTTATTGAATGTCCGTCATTTCACCTCCACAACAACCACTCAAGTCAAGCTTGGAGATATGCTGAGAAACTCATCTAAATCATCAAGACCGGATAGTCGGAAAAGAGATGCACCAGACAATAGAAGAAAAGATACACCAGAAAATAGAAGAAGAGAAAATCGTCAGGGCCATCAAGACAAAGGAAAAGCACGCCAACGTGAACCTAGAGAAATCAACAGCACCGGAACTACTAAAGATAAAGAAGCATTGAAGGTAGTGATTAATAAAGTGCGAGAGATCAATCGCCATGGTAAGATCAAATTGATTGCATCTGGAAGAAGTGGTGGAGACACAAGGATTTTGGAAGTTGCAAGGGGTTTAGATCTGTCTAAAGAAGGGTTAATGGTGGTGTCCACAAGTAGGTTATCTGATCAAACCGAGGTTGCCGTTGTTAAAATTGTTGACCAACAAACTGCCAGAAAACAGTATTCTGATCATCTGAGCGAGCTGGTGAGTTTAGAATTTGAGCAAAAGAACCCTCGTTTTGCAGCTCGCAAACAGCAGCAGCTTGAGAAACAAAGCGAACCAGATATGAAGATCATCAGAGTTTCATGGCAAATCACAATGAATGATCTAGATGGACAGAAAAAAAACGAAATTGAGACACAAATTTCTCGTGGAGAAGTTGTCCGAATTTCTATTGATGACAAAGATAATTTTGAGAGAGACAGAAGAAGGAAGATGTCAGATGAGATGTCAGAGCTGGAAAATACTCGAAGAAACAAGATTGTTAGACGTATCGAGGAGATTATTGAGGCTACAGGCACATCTTTTGAAGTGGAAGGAGCGCTTAACGATAAGATGATGTATAAAGTGAAGGCTCTGGAGAAGGAAGGAGTGGTCAGTGACCAGGAGAAGAAACGATTGAAACAGCTAAAGAAGGAGCAGAAGAGGGAGAAGATCAGATTGAAGACGGAGCAGAAGAGACTGAGGGAGGCTGAAATGAAGATACTTACTGTGGACGAGTGACGAGCGGATTAAGACCGACTGATTTGCCTCGCACCCCCGTAATGTGCACACGACAACTGCAAATAGAGAATGTAAATAGGGATTGTAAATAGTCTTGGTAAAAATAAGTGATACTTATCCAAATACATGACAAGATATGCCTAGCTCGTTCCCGATAGACATGCGTTGGGGAGCAGACGAAAACATGTGCAATCATGATAGCTACGGTAATTCAGGGCGAACAAATTTGCAACAAGAGAGCAGCGACAGTGCAGATCAAATATTGCGTTCGCTAATTGACCACCCTTACATTATTCACCTCCAATATGAACCTTCCCTCCTTGAACTTCTGACTGCCCTGCTGACTTCTCAAATACTTCCAGCCCAGGAGCTTCCCACACTGATGACAATTGATATCACAGACTGTGTATAAGCCCGAAGTCATTTCCCTCACCTCCGACCCCCCTAACGAAACATTAACAACCTCATATATCAATAACGCCTTTCCTGTCTTACCCAAATACTCGTCTGAGATGACCAAATTAGAGGACGACAAATGCGTCAAACAATTAGCACAGCCATAAGTCACTGCACTCTCCACACTACTCGGTCTAGTGGTTCTTCTAAAATAGCTTTGACTTCTAGAATAACGTCTCGACATAACCAATCGTGCCTGTTGTGGACTCAATACTCTGGTCGCACTACGTAATCCCGCACGACGACTATCTTCGACTTCCAAATCATCCGACGAATCATCCTCCTCCTCCTCGTCATCATCATACGTATACGATCCATACGATCCATACGATCCATGCTGGTGAGAAAGCGAGCGAACCTTGTAAACCAATCGTTCGTTTATATCACTATCAAGATCATTGGGATCTAGACATTCGGAATACCGCAACCCCATATCTGTTGATTATGGTTTGCCGGTACGGACAGTTCGACCAGGTCTCAGCCAGTTTAAGTTGGAGCAGAATAAAGTCAATTTCAATGGAGAGGAGTCAGGGACGGAGAAAGCTGTGTCACGATAGGAAACTACTGTGATACATTGTATAACGTTTTCATGCAACTAATTAAATAAAACTTTGGCAGTGCAACACCAGTACACCGCTAAGCTTTGAGAGGAGTGTGGCTAAGTTTGTGGTTTTTGAAATTTTTCGCAACCTTCGGTTTTAATTCATTTGTATCCGGGCATTTTTCGAGACCGATTTGAATTCTCCGCAAAAACTCCAAACGAGGTCGTATCGGTCAAAATCTATCGCGGATACGACAGCTAATCACAACGTTGATCGCACATCCAATCAATCAACCGTTTCTATTAGCCGCACGTCCGCCTGTCCACTTACTGATTCGTGAATAAAAGTTTTCGTGAAACCAATATCTGATATCATCGGAGCTAGACCCAGTGCCCTTGATTACAAACTATTGCGGCGCATACATCAAATTTGAGTTCAGTACAAGTATTGGATATAATTGGCTGTCTGCAGATTTCCGTGTCGGCAGAATTAACTCTATACAGGCTGCTACAAACTCGGTTCACTCAGTACAAGCTTTGGTGATCTTCCGTTGGTGTTCACGTCGTCCTTCTTCGTCTTCAGTCGTCCTCGTCCCGCCAGCAAAAATTAACCCTTTTCGGACCTGCGAAGGATTTTTAATTTTTTTCACTGACCCATCTTAAAAAATTTTTAAGCGAAAAGTCTCTGCAAACAACTAATCCAACTTCGATTATTCCATCCATTAACTGGTATTGATTGCTGTGGCTTGTGATTATTGACCGTCAAACATCGCTTTCATCCGGTGACTCTTTTCTTGCTACAAAACCCCACCAGTACCGGTCACATAACACAAATCCTATGTCGGACACATCGCCAATACTCAAAGAGCATAACTCGACCGCCGTTTCTGGTTTCCAACATCAAAAACAATCACAACCACAACACCAGTTGCCAGTGAGGATGTCACATGATGCCGTGGAAATTGACTACGAAGCTCTCCCGGAAAACTCGCCTGTTGTGGCCCAACTCACTGCCGGTGCTTTTGCCGGAATCATGGAGCACACAGTCATGTACCCGATCGATGCTATCAAGACAAGAATGCAAACGTCTTCAATCCAACTCAACGAGGGTATAATACAGTCAGTGACCAAGATCTCCTCAACCGAAGGAGCAAACGCCCTCTGGAGAGGTGTTTCTTCCGTGGTGCTGGGTGCGGGCCCTGCACACGCCATATATTACCTCGTGTTTGAGTCTACAAAAACAGCATTATGCAATTTATCTTTAGGAAAACAAACTCACACTCAGGCAAGTTTTATCACAGATGAAAGACATCCCGCCATCGCATCTCTTTCAGGTATAGCAGCCACCATCACTTCCGACGCATTAATGACTCCATTTGATGTTTTAAAACAGAGAATGCAAATAATAACTAAACACAGAGTACCAAAGGAGACCTCAATCGAATCAACGAATACCGCAAAGAAGCCTTCAATTTCAAACGTTGCTCTCGAAATTTATCAAAAGGAAGGACTCAGACCGTTCTTCATCTCATATCCAACTACTTTGATCCTCAACATTCCATTTGCAGCAATAAACTTTGGGGTTTATGAATACGCAAGTTCGAAACTCAATCCAGACCAAATCTACAATCCACTTCTCCACTGTGTTTCAGGAGGTATTTCTGGTGCAGCAGCAGCAGCATTAACCACCCCACTCGACTGCATAAAGACGGTTTTGCAGACAAAATCTATACCCAACGTGTATGGATTCAGGAGTGCAGCTCAGGGTTTATACAAAACAGGTGGTGCAAAGGCCTTCTGGAGAGGTCTCAAGCCAAGAGTTATTTTCAACGTGCCGTCTACTGCCATCAGTTGGACTGCATACGAGATGGCTAAGGCATATCTGATTCCATGCGATCAGACAGAATTGAATGTGTGAACGTATCGTTAAAATAGTGTATAGATAAAGGTCATCGTGCCGGTTTCGTACTTCGTTTCTTTGTTTATAGTCAATGCCACCATTGGTCATTTCACGGCAGAATCGAACTTCTTGCGCTCAGTTTCTGTGCAACGAATGAAAAAGTAACACACGATGCCAAGAATCCAATGAAATTGTAGAACTGTTTCGCTGTTAGTACGGGGAAGAAGGTGTGCGGATGGAATACGGCTACTTACGGCCCGACGAGAGTAGACTCGCTCTTCCTCCTCGCTCCGAAACGAGCTGAAGATCTTGCGGATTTTTTGGATCACCATTGCGTGGAGAATGAGAAGAACTTGATAGAATGATGAAGTTTGTGTTGAAGGGAAAAAAAAATAACATTTCAAAATCGACCTGCGTCGATATTTTGCACCGACGCGGCGCACATTCCCCTTCGGCGAAGTCCGTTCACTAAAAAATTCGCGACGCAAGTCGACGCACTCCCTTTTTCGGGCCTTTCCGAAACAGCCACAGCAACTTCCGTTTTAGGAAGTCAAAACTCTACTGATACAGCCTAATTGCACTACTTTTTTTTACACTGCATACTGTCATATGCATCGCCATAGTCAACTAAAGCTAATTTAATCTTTATCAAATTGCAGAGAGGCAGCAAAAAGGCAGCACAACAGAAAGTATAAAGTACTTGGGACACCGCTCTTTTCCCTCTGTCTATCACAATTGCAATGAGAAAAGGGAGTCTTGTTAGAGAGTGGAGTCTTTGGAATCAGCTCACCCAGGCCACCATGAACACCACCAACAACAACAACATATCAGACCCTGAAAAACGTCAACTAGCCAGTATGATGGAGTCCGACATGAAATCCAAGGTGGAATCTTCTGCTACCAATGACAATTCTGTGCGTCGTTTGCGCCACAAACCAAACCTCACAGCACTTACACTTGCAGCTTTCGGTACTTTGCTAGTGTATTCCTTTATCAACTCGCTGCTGAAAAATTCAACTTGCCATATGAAATCTCACCACCTTGACTTACAACAAGATGAGTATTCTCCATTACGTTCTCTTATTGACACCACCAAAACTAAGACCCCGCTTGTTGAAGAACCTGTGAACGAGGTCATTGAAGTGTCAATTCCAAATCTCGATTACGGCGAGCCAGTCTACGAACAGAATGTTCTCAATTACACATTCGGCAACAGCTGGGGTCACCCAGCTAAAGTGAACTACACTGCCCCATTGGTGGAATTCAATCGTGTCATGGTGTCTCTCGATACCTGGGTCGATGGAATCCAGTACGACCGTTTGGCTCATCTGTACTTTGATGGAATTGAAATCTGGCGTACAAGCACCATTGAACCAGCTAGCAAACTGTCTCACTCATACACCGAGAAAGATGTCTCATTGTACACCAAAATGTTTGAAACGGATGGAGAATTGGTCTTCCAATTGGACAACCTGCTCACATCCCGTTTGACAGGCGCTTTCAACGTTTCCTTGAATATTTCATACTACAATTTCACCGAGACCCCAGTTCCTGGTCTTTCTGCCGAAGCTGCCTCTCAAATCATCGCTCTCACTGAGACTGCCGTCGGCAAACCACCGCTTCTCTTGCTGCCAGAGAACGAGTTGGACACAAAAGTTCCAATTCTCAACGCCAACACCACCAAAGTTCAACTTGAATTGTTCACTTCTGGTAACGCTGAGGAAGAGTTCTGGTACTCTAACGTCTTGGACGAGTTCAAGTCGGTTTTCGCTGCTCACGGTCATACTTTCCTTGGCCACGGTCCATGTCGTATGGTCAATATCTTCGTTGACGGTGTCCGGGTGGCCTCTGCCAATCCATATGCCGTGGTTTACACTGGCGGAATCTCTCCTGCCTTATGGAACCCAATTGTGTCAACAGGCGCCTTTGACGTTCGTTCGTTGAGCATCGACCTCACCCCTCTGCTGCCAATTTTCTGGGACCACAAGGCCCAATTGGAAGTTCAAGTGTCTAACTGTATTGACGACGATCTCAAATTCGGTCAAGTCGCTTCAGGTGTTGGTTCTAACTGGATTACGTCAGCTAGCGTGGTCACTTGGGAAGATTCCAATGTCCTTTCAAGTGTTGGTGAAATCATTTCCTACGAAAACGCAACTAACGTTACTGCTTTCGGTTTTGCACCACCATTTGCAGGATTCTTGACCCAGATTGTCTCCGCCAAATACGTTAACAAAGTCAACGCTACTCTCAACTACACCCTTGCCGACGGAACAGAGTCCGTTTATGTTGCTGAGTCATACACTGAGGCAAAGAACACTAATGTTCTCAAGATGACCAAGTTTGGTGACTCGCAATCGGTGGTGGCAATTCCATCCGATAAGTATTCTACCGCCGTGATCGATCCAGATACCGGTATTGCCCAATCCACACTCAACCATACTTTTTCTGAGCCTGTTGTCACAGATCTCAAGACCATGCCAATCGTTGGTGCTGACGTCGAGTTCGCCGTCAACGTTTCCAAGAGTTTCAAATGGAAAATTTCAGTCGATGGTCTCAAGAGTTTGGAAATCTCTTCCAAAGAAAATGGAACTTCGAACTTCACTATTTCTCCAGACGGGAACCACGGAACTGGTGTTGTTTTGCACAATCTCACTGTTCTCGAGTCGGCTCCATTACCTGAGTTGAGTTACAATAGAGTTGCCTTGGCTGATAATGGTACTATTGTTTATGACAATGTCACCGTTGTCGATGCAGTTTCGGGAGAGACTGGTGGTGCAGAGGTTTTCTCTGTTCCTGATTTGAGCATGTTTGAAGGTACTTCTGCCGAGATGATTGGAACTATTCTCAAAGACATTTGGGAGGAAGACACTGATGCCTTCAAGGTGGTTTTGGACATGTTGAAGGAGACGGCTACGAGCCAAGGAGAGGGAGAGGGTGAGATTTCTGAAATTGCAGGTGAGGAGGTCGTTGCGAAGCCGGGACTTTTCACTGGACTTTTCATGGACTACTGATGTGACTACTGTTGAGGCGTGACGTGCGAGCCTGCAGCTCGTTCAACTGCGCCTCGTGATACCCTGAACAATTGACGCTTTTTCCTATGAATCTTCGAGCCCCAGGATACTCCTAAGTAACGTTTTTTTTACTAATTGCTTTAATTATGTTGATTAACGAAAAAAGTGAAATAAGCTAAATTACGCTGACAACAGTAGACCACGAGTCGTTTGTTGTCTTTAAAAGTCCGGTAAATTTGTAACGGGTGATCTTCAAACCTCAAAGTACGGCAAATGTCTCGCTCTTCATTTGGTTAACACCATCCTTCTCACATAGTCCTCTTCTGCCTCCTCCTCCAAATCTGCTGGATCAATTCCGCCGGCTAAGTTTTGCACTTCTCTCCAGAAAACTCTGTCCTCATTCCCCTCAACGTAAGTGCTTGGACTACCTGGGTGATAGCTACTAGCCGTCGAATCAACATCCTTCTCGCCCATGTTCATTGAGGACTTGTACGTGATTGGGGTGTCATCCTCCCCAGAACCATAGCTCGAATTTGATGGGTATCTTTGGAAACATGTATTAGTAGTTGAGGTAGCTACAGTATCATTGACAGACGAATTGGCCCACATGGTGGTGATTGGCAATGAGATAGTGATGAGAGCTGTTCCAATGGCTGAAAGAGCTGTTGACTTGCTGTCTGTTCCGTTGTTGTTGCTGTAAGAAGCAAGAATGATAGCCGTTGGAATGATCATAGTTTGGAACGACATGATAAAAAGTATATGGAAAATGCTAAACTGACGAAGCCCTAGATAACGTCTAGTACGGATAGCAAACAGCAGTTTGCAAGTGAGAATCAATGAAACCAAAAATGACGAAACGGCAAAACAAATCAATGCTGCGTTACTTATCCATGTTTCAACGGTGAAGCTGACATCGTACAGTGCTTTGTCACATAAAATAATGTACGCAAAATAAAATCCAGTAGTGACCAATCCCAGTAAAGCGGAGAAAACCACTGCAAGGAGTCCAACTAATTTGTAAGAAGAGTTGGGATTGCGGAAGACAACATGGATTTGGTATGTCAATGAGACTTCAACCAGTGAAATCAAAATCATGTAGACGGTATTGCAAGCTGCTGTCATATTGGAAGCTGTTTGGTCAAGATATAAGTACATGCTGAAATTATAAGCAAGCAGATTGTAGGTCTCGCCCAAAGTGCACAAAAAGAGAACAGAATGAATGAAAAGTGCCACCATTGATGCCAAATTCAACACAAACAATGGTGAACGTTTGTTTTTGGTCACGATGTAGGTGATTGGAATAGCCAAGGTAGCCATGCCGACACGAACACCAAAAACAGCACCTAATTTCATTGTTCTGAGCACTTGGAGATCGAGATCCGCAAATGTCACCTCTGTCAGGCCCATGGCCGAGGTATAGTTGAGAGTTATCTGATCCGGAATGATGTCTGTAGGTAAAATAGCGTACGACATGGTGATAATTAGCTATATTTTGTACATAAAAAAATTGGGAGGACGGAGTTGGACTTATCGAATGTATATATATAATACAGGAGCTTGATGAAACATCCCCTTGTCTCAAAGTACTCACTAATTAGGCAAATTAGATGCACCAAACTGCTGTACACAACACCAAATGGTCCTGTCAGGAGTTATGGATATCGCTGAAAAATTTCCTAATTAGGACAATTCAATGGATTTTTTTTTTAGTTCCCCCATTGTGCGGCGTCGCGGCGTCGCGGCATATGTATGGTAGCTCTATTGAATAGCTCTATTGGGAAGCTCAACTCAAACATGTAATCATCAGACTCTGCGGCAGCGAACCAATGCTATTGAATAGTTCAGGATTTTTGGTGCTTGCTCACAACATACTTTGTGCGTCACTCAAATAGGTAATCCTCGTCAAAACAGGCCCAATCTCCCAACTCTGCAAGATGTCTCATGGTAGGCCGGCCATGCGGACAATTCCAAGGCTTATCTAATTTCGATAAGTTTCTCACCACCTGCTGCATAGTCTTATACGTAAGCGGTTTACCAATCATAATACTGGATCTGCATGCCCTCATGGCAAACATCGCGCGCACTTTTGAAGGACGTATTGTTCCTTTCCCGTCATTCTCCTTCACCAGATGTATCAGTTCATGCAAATCCGACAAACTGAACGTTGTATCCTTGGAATACGGTAGTGATAACAAACGGACACGCCCTCCGGGGCGAGAATCTTCATCGACCCCCAGTTTAAACCCATTTTTTTCGAACACTTCAAGATTGTTCATCACTGTTAGTTCATCGATGACGTTCAACTCAAGACCCTGTGGAACAACCAACGGCTGGTTGTTAAAGGAGGTTTCCTCTTGTAATTTTTCAAAATTATACTTCTCGTCAGAGGCATGCTGGTCAATAATAAATAAATTCGACTCTCCAGTTTCCGCATTTGTTCGGACGACAATGATAAACCCCAGATTGAATTGACCTATCACCTTCATGGCCAGGAAATCTGACTTTGCAACTGTCAATGCGAGTTTTTTCTCCGCTTCATCTCCATCGGCGATGTCATCAATTTCTCTTTTGAGCGACTTTTCATATCTCGCTGAGATTTTTCTTTTTTTCAGTTTCAAATCTGTTTCGTTTAAATCTACAGTCACTTGCAAAGTATGAGTTGACCAGTCCGACTGCGACCGCCTTTTTGGTGAAGAGTAGGAGGTCTTCGAGTTTTCTTCGAATTTCAGATTTTTCGCATCCCTAATTGCTCTGCTTTGGATGATTCTGTCACCGATGGAAACAGTCATGATGTTGTCGTTCGTGGTCTGGACGGACGGAGGAGTCGCTTGTGTTGACGGGATACGAGTGCTTGTGGAAGACAGTTGGGTGCTTGTTGAGGACGGATCACAGCAACATCCATGCGCCTCATTTTCCACGATGTCATGCTTAAGTAGATCAAGTTGAACTTGTTCCTTCTGGATGTGTTTCCGTAGCCTTCTCTCCTCCAAAGGGTCAGAAATTGTAGACTGAGTAAGCTCAGATTCAGTTGTTTGATCTGGATTGGTAGATGAATCGAGTTTGGCGGGTTCATAATCAATTTCTGTGTCGTCGTCCTGAACAAATAGTGGAGAGGAGTTGCTCGAGTAAGGAAGGGCCTGTCTGGATCCTATTTTGTTTGCCTCTTCCACCCTTTCCACCTCTTCTTTCTCATTCATCAGTACTTCTGTCTTTTCTACCTGTATTCTCTGTTCATCATTCAACCCTCGGTATTCCTCGACTTCCTTGATTTCCTTTTCCCCATGAACCCCCTCCCTTCGCTCCTCCTCTTCAACAACTTCTACCATCACTTCTTCTTCTTCTTCTTCTTCTTCCTCTTCCTCTTCTTCTTCTTCTTCTTCTTCTTCTTCTTCTTCTTCTTCTTTCTCTTCCTTTTCCACTTCTGCTTCTTCTTCTTCCTTTTCCACTTCGTCTTCCCCTACTTCTTCTTTCTCAGCCTCCTCCTCCTCCCGTTCCCTGAACCTCTCTAAAAGACTCTGCTTCGGAATCTTCCTCTCGCTCCTACTAACACTGTTGTTGACGGGAATCTTTATGTCCTGGGCATCGAAAATATCTTTCAATTGCTCCTTGAGACTCTCAATAATCAAAACCTCATTGTGTAGAAAAACAGTCGTCTTATCCGGAGTAACGTTGACATCCACAAATGCCGGATCAACCTCAATGTTCAAAATAATCACAGGAGATTGCAAATGATTGTAACTCTTGTAAACCTCCGTAATAGCCTTTGACAATTGAGCAAGCTTGACCGGACGATTATTGACAAACCAAAGCTGTCTGTCAGACGACGATCGACCTCTTCCAAACGAACAATTTGACAAATAACCACTAAATTTCAGCTCCATTAAACAATTTTTCAACTTGAACCTCGCTGAAAGATTCAATGTGAACTCAATTTTTTCTAATCCAAACATACCATTGGTACCAAAAACACTAAGAATGTTGTTCTTGAGATCGCGTGCACCTGTTGAAGACAGCAAAATGGTCTTTTTATTCCTTGAATCAATGTTCTGAACAATGAATCTGACGCCCACATTGATTATCGCATATGATTGTAAAAAAGTGAGTGCTTTCTGGAATTCTCTCCTGGCATTTTTCGTAAGGTCAATTCTTCTGACCGGAAGATTATGGAACAAATTGCTTATTTTGATGCTAGTTCCAACAGCACCTGAAGTGATCTGCGTCTCTTTCAATGCTCCACTGTGTGAATAAATAAGTTTGTGTGCCTTTGGTCGTGTCTCTGCCGTCCCCGTAGTGATACAAACGTCCGCCATCGCACACAATGAGCTCAATGCCTCACCTCTAAATCCAAGTGTTCTCACTGTTGAAATGTCTTCAAATGAAGAAAGCTTCGAGGTGTAGTGTTTCAGACATATTTTCTCAAAATCAGTTGCTTCTATTCCACTGCCGTTGTCAACGACTTCTATTGAATCAAGTCCATGGTTTCTGAATATCACGGTTACTTGGGTGGATCCGGCATCCAACGAGTTCTCGACAAGCTCTTTCACCGCAGTAAGTAGATCAATCACCACCTGTCCCGAGGTGATGTTATGAACATCGCTGCTGCTGATTTGTTGAATGGTCATCCTGAAGACAGGCGTAGCGTGTGTTTAAAAGAGCCTACACAACCCATCAAGACCACAACGCGTAGAAACATATTTTTTTTGCTGTAACTAAACAAGGCTGTGCAGATAAGATTTTTTTCAAACCCGTCATATCTCTGAGGAGTTGCTCATTCATCCCGAACTCCTCTTACTGACCAGCAAAGTAGCGATCCCTCATGTCGCGTTCACCCAATCCCTTCAACTCTAATGCTGCTCTAGACACATCAACAAAACCAACTGTTTCTACAATTATATCTCTCCTCATCGAATTAATACAGGTAACAATCGAACAAATATGGTACCACAGACAAATATATCCACCTCCATCTTTCGAACTCAGTCGCTCCTTCCAGTTACAAGTATACACAAATCGTCATCCAGGTGTTCGACAATACCTCAAAAATCTTTCAGTGAAACTGTATTCTCTCTTAAGTTCTGGTCAGCTCAATAGGCTCTTCATCGAAGTGATAGACAGCTCCGGAAAAAGATTGGAAAGCTACGGTATCAGTGTGAAGGGGTCTTTGATGTTTGAACCAATGAGAAGAGGTGAACAAACTGACCTTGACGATTCTTTCTCTTCAAGCCTTCTCTACGCAGAATTCCAAAGTTTCCTACATTCGGTAATCAATGAACTTTCAACTTCGAGTCGTACGGAGAATCCGCAGAATACCTTTAAGATTCTTATATCAACTGAAAAAAATACATTCGATAATTTGGTGATAGATAAAGATTGGATTTTAGAAAAGAAGAGTGGAAATGCTATACCAACAAGTACACCAACAAAAGTTGGTCAGATAGAACTGAAAGAGTTCAGAGAAGTTAATCTGGGTTATTTGAATGTCAAGGGGTATAGGGCAATTATATAGCAAATGACGAGCAGAGCAATTCGTTTCCTCGACATTTGCTTTTCATTTGCCTATTATTAACTCATCACTTGCTCCTCATTTGCATCTTGATTGATCCAATTTGACGACTGGCTTCGCTCATCATTAATGAATCTTCTCCTGCCCCTCCTCTTTTCTATAACTGATAACATTCCTGACCCGACCATTCCAATACTCATCCAACAACAAAATCAACATCCAAGCGCAGAAGAAGTTAAACAAATAATGCAACCAAAACAAGTGTCTAGTTCCATAAATCAATGAACATAACGAAAAATATGCCAAAATAAATTTGGTGATAAATTTCGTTACACCAGTTGAAGGTTTCGGGATTATGTTACCAGCAACATTGTTTTGAACCAAAAAAACAATTGAAATCACAGCTAAAAAGTTATGATGAGATGAAAATGGTGTTGCCCATCTTAACGAAAAATTATGAATCCAAACAATCAAAACTGGTATATTGACAGGTAAAATCCAAAGCATCAACATAAGAACTGAAAAATTGAAATTTTTGAATGTTTCAAGTGATTGTTGTTGTTGTTGATGTTGATTCATATATGAACGAATGACAACAGTTAGTTGAACTAGACATGAAACCACATACGGAAATTGATAAGGAGTATAAAGCGGAACTAACATAATCAGTGTAACTGTTCCAATTGCTCTTCTTTTGCTGAAAACTCCTTGTCGACTGAATTTTGATAATTTGGAAAATGCAATAAAATGTCTCAATAGATAAGCGACAAACCAAATCAAATAATTTAACAAGTTGTAGAAAGCACAAACAAGTGATAATGACGTAACCAAAACTAATGGCCCAAAGAACCATAAGGCCTTTTCTTCAAGTCCTAAGAAATACAAATTCAAATAAACTTTTGATTTTTCAATTTCTTGCATCAAATCAGTACTACCAAAATCAACTGGATCAATATATTTCATCAACTTTTGAAATAACTTCTGTGATGCGATAGATGATAATAATGATAAAACCAATGCTAATGGAAGCAAGATATTTGGTGAACACATCATCAAAAGTCCTTCTCCAAATGATGGGAAAACATCTTCATTAATGTACTTTCTGAATTGAAGTAAAACAACCAACGCGGTTATGAAAACAGGGAAGCTAATGATTGACAGCCTGTACTTTAAAACTAACAATTTCAAGGATTGGAACCAATCAACAGACATATAAATGTCCATTATCTGATCAGATGACAACGAATCGCTAAATAGCTGTAGTTCTAATGATGATTCATGGTTCCTAGTAAATGGACAAAATGGTGAAACACCTTGGATCAATGCTGTTATATCATTGTTATCCTTTATATTAATATGCCATTTGGTTTCATCCCTTATCCTTTGACTGATAATTGGTGAAAATTTCTCGTTCTGAGATTGCTCATATCTGATATCAAATTTGTATGCCAATAAACTTGACCATGATGAAGGGACTTTGATACTGACAGCAATCGGTCTATGGGCTGGTAATGTAGTGTCATAACCCCTTGTGAAAAGTTTCCAAAGACTGGATTCGCCTAACACCAGGTTAGTTGATTGTGTCAACTCCAAATCTGCCAGAATAAAATCTTTTTGGCCAATTTCTTTTGGTGATTCAGCAATAACGACTGCATCAAACATTGTCAATACATTTGGATCAAACTGAATGGAATAGAATGGATCTTTCTCGGCTCCAATAGATGACTCACTAGAGGATTCAGAGTCAGAATATGAACGTGGAATCATGTGAGAATCATTTGCAACATCAACACATTCAAGCTGAACAAACTGACTGGTTGTATCCGATGTATAATCAAATTCTTTTTTGAAAGACTTACGATCAGGAGTAAGAGTACGACACAACAAAACAGACGGAGCAGCGGTTTCGTCTCCCAAATGTTCAATATTCACTGGTTTCAATGAGCTGATGAAATTAAACCTGAATTTCAACCCATCTTTTGGAATGTAGAATAAATGCATATCAGGAGATGTAACATGTTCACGTTTTCCTTTATTTTTTGGTAACTGAAACGTTCTTTCTCTTGATGTCTCTTTCAATTGTTTCGTATCAATCTTCAGTTTGTATTGTAAGTCCAGCTCACCATGCCCAGCTTTATAAGAATCGAAATCTTGAACTGCTTCTTCTTCAAACCCGGAAAGTAAGTTTTTTCTGAAAATTTGCATTCTTTTTTGTAGTGGATAAGTTTGATGAGGACTACTTTTATCAACCACTTGCAATAAAACACTGGCGACCACTTTGCGCAGCTGATCGCACCAGACAATGGCTAAATGATCAATAGGAGTCCAAACTCCTGGAATACCTGTAGTTGCAATAGTAAATCCATTGGTTTCTGGAACTAATCCAGTTAGTGCAGTGTAATCGGCAGGTAACATATTATCCAATAATCCACCAGTAATTGACACCAATGCAACGTTTTCCAATCTTGATCTTGCTAGTTTACTGAAGTTTGATTGAGCATGGTCGTCGTGACGTTCCACAAACCCATGTCTCCAAAAGTCATCAGTTGATGCAAAAACGTGTAACAAATCAGCATCAAATGTTGCTGGAGCCGCAGCATGCGGTGCTGCTAATGTAATAATCGTATTGACCGAATCTTCAACGTAATTTGGTAAACTCAACATGACTCTTGAAACAATTCCTCCCATGGAATGGCCAAGTAATATAACTGATTTAGCTGGTGTAGGGTTGTGGCTGTATAGACTCAAAATGAAATTAATTGCATCGTTGAGGTATTCAGCTTGATCTAACATCGTTCTACCATGAAACGCAGTGAAGTCCTCATTGAAATCTGCAGTAAAGAAGTCCAAGTTGTTAACATTTGGATTCATGCTGGCAAATTTTGCATATTCATCGTAGAAAGAGTTGGCCGATTGTGACGCGATCGATCGCACTTGTTTGTAACTTCCTGCATTTCCTGGAATGAACAAAACAGGAGTTCCTTTGAGTCTGAGTGGTGAAGCATCTGTTGACTCATCAGGCATGATATCTGCACCTTGTTCACGATAAAGATACAAAGAATATTTCGAAGCAAATCTCGTATGAGTATGATCAAAACCATTAACACGAGCATATGCTGGAGACATAAAAACACGACGACATCTTGCAGAGTCTGCTCCTTCAAGGTTTTGGACAAAACTAAACCCAATCAGCGACAACAGAGTTAATCCACATACTGTTAAGAATAGGAGTATTGATTTTTGCGATACGAGTGGCTGATAAAGGTGTGGCTGGTTGTTTTGGTGTGAGGTGTTATGTGGCTGGTGATGGGATGAATGATGTTGTCGTTGTTGTTTGTTATTTGTTGTCCTGCTAGAGGAATCATTCCTGCCAAGGTGGATCATTATGAAAAGTGTGAATGAGAGTTATTCTATGCGATACAGTGACTTCTGACAAATCTGAATGATAACGGGACAAACTAGGGAAATGCAAACTTTTCTAAGGGTGAATGTGTATTGTACAGAAACGAAAGAGGAATGAAGGCCGAAATCTGAACGGCAATGCGTGAAATAAGGATTGAACAGATTGTCAAAGATAAAGCATGTAATGACAACTGGTTAACTTGTTGTCTGTAAATTGAAAATGTCAAGTTGGCGGTAAGTGAAGAAGTGGACTGTAAAACGTTGTCCGAATCGTCTGGACAAGTCTCACTTTGCGCCTTTGGCTGGTTTGGAACGTTTTGTAACTGCGCCGTTCGACACCCGAATGAACCGCCGTTTGGTTGGAGGCAGTGTTTGAAAGAAATAAATTGTGGAAGGTTTTATGTTCTAAATGGCAGAAAATATTTTGAGCGCCAAAAAGAGCGAAGGGCAGTTGGTTTGAAAGGGCAGATGTGAACGGGCAGATTCAAACGGAATGATCAGGCAACCTTATCGCCAAACAAGTCTGTAGAAACAGTCTATATCACGATAACGTACTAGCAATGGAGCGCTGCAAATAGTTTTGACGAGGTTGGGCTGAGCTGAGGAGGTAACTGTAATTATAAGGCTTTCACGTGACCTGCGCCTCAACAAGAGCAAACAAGCCCCGCTGTTGTTCGCGCAGATTTTTGCTGCCCGTTTCGTTGCTATGCACTACAGGGCGAGTAAGTGCCCGATGATGCGTGGAAAATCCGTGGCGCTGGGCGGCACTGTCACTGGCAGTGCCACTGCAGTGCCACTGGCTGTGCTACCGTTGCACCGCACACGGTTTGCCACGTGGCGGCGTCGCTGCCCTATTCTCGCTTGCGCCGATCGCCTTTTCGCGAACTCGTCGGGCGATCGGCGCTCGTGTGCCCACTGCCTGCAGAGCCGCGCCGATCGACGCCAAATTTTACATTATTACACCTCGCACCGTGTTTCCCCTGTGAGTTTCCATTTTTAACCCCCTGCAGGTAAAACAATCCTCTCACACAATAGTCGCATTTTTAGTATTGTTTGTTGTTTACGCGCACCAAACGCGTTTGCCAAGGTTTCTTGGGAAGGAAGGGGATTAGGGGATTTTGGAAAAAAGGAGGAAAAAACACAAATTCACCATTTGAAGTACTTGTTTTCAAACTCTTCTCTCCTCACCATCACCAAAGCCACAAAACACCAACAAACCCAAGAAGACCATCATGTTGTTCAGCAGAGTGCTTACGGTCCTAGCGACTAGCACAATAGCTGTTTTGGCCACTCCTGAGCTCGGGTTCCCTTTTGATCAACAGTTACCTGACGTGGCTCGTGTGGGAGAAGAATACTCGTTTACTATCAACAAACACACATTCGAAAGCACAGATGGAACAATCACGTATTCTGCTGATGGTTTACCATCCTGGCTATCTTTTGACGCGGATTCGTTAACATTATCTGGTCAACCAAGCTCTGATGATGCCACTGACGCGCTGGAATTTTATCTTATTGGAACTGACTCATCAGGCTCATACAATGAATCTGTTTCTATTGTTGTCTCTGATGAAGCAGGACCGGAATTAAAGTCTGAAACTTACGTCTATTCCCAATTAAAGGCAATTGGTGAAACAAATGGTTATGATGGATTGATTGTTCAGCCAAACGATGCTTTCAGCATTCAATTTGCCAATGATACTTTTGAAATGGCTTCAGGCTCTTCAGATGAGATTGTTGCCTACTACGGAAAGTCGCTCAATAGAACATCTCTGCCTTCCTGGATTACTTTCGACTCCGACACGCTGACTTTCTCCGGTACCGCTCCAACAGTCAACTCTGAGATTGCTCCTAGTGAGGAGTTTGGGTTCATTCTCATTGCCACCGATTATGCTGGTTACACGGGTGCTTATGGGACGTTTTATTTGTTGGTGGGAGCTCATGAACTCACCACGAACTTGACCGACGCGATCACCATCAATGGTACAGCAGGAGATACTTTCACTCAAGAAGTTCCATTGGAAGACGTTTTGCTTGATGGAACCCCAATCTCTTCTTCAAACATCTCTTCCGTGGAGCTTTATGAGGCCCCATCCTGGGTGAGTCTCAGCGACAGTTACGAGCTCACTGGAACCATTCCAGATGATCAAGATACCAACGAACTGCTCAATGTCACAGTCACCGATATCTATGGAAACTCTGTTTATCTGAACTTTGAGATCGACGCGGTTACTGAAATCTTTGATGTCGATACTTTGCCAGATGTCAATGCAACCCGGGGATCATTTTTCGAATATACATTGGATGAAGACGATTTTGTCGACCTCAACAGTACCACTGTTAAGGCCACATTCTCTGGAGCCACATGGCTTTCGTTCTACAGCAATAACACTTTTGCTGGTGAAGTGCCAAAGTCTTTTGAGTCTCTCACCGTTACAGTCTCTGGTACTATGGACAGTGTTTCCGACTCTAAATCGTTCAAAATCAAGGGAGTTGGCAAACGTTATCAGTCTTCATCGATTTACTCGTCATACACCAAGACTAGTTCTAGCCACTCCTCTTCGGCTACTGGTCACAGCACTGCCACCAGCACTGCCACTTCTGCCACCACCACTTCTACATCCGCTAGTACTCACAACGCTTCATCCAATTCATCATCTCACAAAGGTCTTGCAATTGGACTTGGAGTTGCCATCCCACTTGTTGCCATCATTGCAGCTGCTCTTTTGATCTTCTTCTGTTGCATCAGAAAGCGTAAGAACAACGACGACGACGGTGACGATACCGATCCTGAGAAGCCAAAGACAATCTATATCAACCCACAAGGAACTTCTGATACTTTACAAGCGGATTACGATGGAAGCGATAATGCAAAGAGACTCTCTGCTCTCAATGTTCTCAAACTGGATGAAGCAGCACTTGCCGGTGATCTTCGTGGAGATGATTCTTCATCATTGACAAACGTTGACAGCTCCCACACGAGGTCGAATTCATTGTACAATGAGGCAATGAATTTCACCAGTACGGACAACCTAATGCCTGCAGGCGCAGCAGGTGCTAAAGTTACCAAATCCTGGAGAAACGGAACTGGAAAATCGTGGAAGCCACGTGACTCGCTTACGTCGCTGGCGACGGTGGCTACCACTGATTTGATGACTGTCAGAGTGGCAGATGATCCAAATATGCAAAGAAAGAGTCAGTCGAATTTCTTTGCTGCCAATAGAAACTCGTCATACACTTCTACAAGTTCATCTGGTCCAAACTACGATGATTACACAGGATCTGGAGAGATGGTGGATACAACACGCAACAACTTGAGGCCATTGAGTGAGGAGCTACCTCATGATTTGTCTGATTCGTCGTTTGGATCCATGCTCAAAGACGACAAGCCAAGTATACGAAGAGACTTCAGTGATGCAAGCGTAGCTGCCAATGTGAAGTTGGTTGATTTCCAACGTAAAGGTTCAGTTGTGGGGGGACAAAGAGATGAGAAGTCAATTGAGGGGGTGATTGAGAGCGATGGTTCGAGTTCCGTGATATAACGGGGCTACAATCTCCACGAGCAGACCGTGTTGTGACCGACTAATGAACTGGTGATTTCGCTCGTTTAAGTCGCACAACAATTTGCTCATCCCCTCAACCTTGTATTATTAGATCCATTGGTGCTGGCGTTCGGTTTTATTGGCTACCACAATGACGTTTCAATTTAATTCTGTTTTTTTCGATACTCGTTAGTTTATTGTAATAATAATAATAATATGTTTATATCAAAGGGCGTTCGACCGTGGGTAAAGTGAGTCTTTCGACTCGTTAGTTCGATGTGGTAACCAGTCTCAGTGGTTTTTACTTGACAGTCGTTATGTCCTCATACTCAATTACCTAGTACGCTGGTTCGTGGCAAGTGATTTTGGAGGCCAGCTTTTTGGTGGCAGGATTCTGGTGGCAGGTGATTAGTAGCAATTTCTTGAATGCGTCGCCTTTCTGGGCGTTCATGCAGTCGTTTAAAAGATAAGAATAAAAGATCAATCAACGAATCATTCGTTGATCGAATTATATAATAATAAAGGAATGTGCTAAGTATGTAGCAGAAAAGTCAGTTGTTTTGGGGAACAGTAGAACAGTAGCGATAGACTTTCTCAGGCTGCTCTGCCCTTCAGTCGCACGTCCTTCAGTATTTAGCCAACTTCAACTGCTTCGAATACGCGGCGGTATCATAAGCTCTTCTTCTTCCCTCCACGTAATCCATCATTTCGCCGTATGTTTCTGGGATAACTGAGGAATAGCCTGGGTTGTCGAACTCACCATTAGCATCTCTTGGAACAAAGAATGAGTAAACGAATGTGCCACTTTCAGTCATTTTCGAATCACCCAATGTTTTGATTTGCGTATCCACCTTGACTTGGATCAAAGTTCCCGGAGAAGAGAAATACTCCTGTTCGTCATCGCTCAATTCGTTTGCACTTGTGTCGTAATCTTTCAAGATTCTGTTCAATCTAGTGGCAGAAGGCGATGACTCATCTCTCTCATGAATGTGTTCCGTGTAACAAACTTCAGCGTGACTGTATAGAACGGAACCAACTGGAACAGGTGCTTTGAATGTTGTATTATCCAAGGAAATAAATCTTGGATTCGATTTGGAGAATGCACCAGCTGCACAGTATGCCAATTCGAACGTTTGTCTCAAGAGATAACCACCAAAAATGACTCCGTGACGGTTTCTGTATTGCGGCTGTTGAATCTGGGTGGCTGAGACTCTTGTATCTTTCATGAAGACGACATTCTTCGGCTTTTCGTCGCGCTCAACCATTGCCTTTGATGAATTATACAATGTATGGATCATTTTGGATTCCTGTTCAGCTGGTGGAACAACATCCAACGATTCGAGTTTGGCACGCAACTTCTTGGCGGCATTGTGAGATTCGGCTCGTTTGTAATCGATCCACTCCTGTTCGCTGGTTGGTAGCAACTTATTAACAGCATGAGACTTGTGGGTCGCTGGATTTCTCGCAACAAATGTGAAGTTTGCCGATAAAAAGCATTCGTTCTTGTGATCGTCAACGGTTTTTGGTGAGATTTCTTTTGGAATGTCATGTTCAAACGAGAATCCCTTAATACAAATTTCCATCGATGAACGTCCGGTGTACGTGACATAACCAACAATGACAAAATTATACTTGTGAATCTCATCAACTTTACGTGTGACGTAGATCCGGTCGATGGACGCCGTCACATTCATTGGCTCAGAAGGCTTGCAGTGCTTAGCAGCAACTCTACCCGCTAACGCATCACAATCCTGGAAAAGATTACCAAATCTCAATCTACCGGCAACATTGACATAGTTATCCATGAGGAATCGATCTTCTTTGAATGGTAGAACCAAGTACGAAAAGCCATCAGCTCTTGTTCTTTCAAAAATCTCGGTAGTCTTGACATCATCAATGGTGAACGAATCAATGTCCTTACCCTCCTTTTGTCTTTCCTTTTGTTTGTTCAGTAACTCCCACCAAGTCACCCTATCTTTAGCATCTTGGATTCTTTTTTTGAAATCAATCGCCTCCGTCGCAATCGTGGCAGACGCGTCCGCCGCGTCTTCAGGGTAGTGTGAGTTGTCATTAACGCGGTAAGTAGAACGTTTGGCTGGCTCGCCAATGGTAGGCTTGGCCGGTTTGGAGGTGGTGGCGTTGAATCTCAAGCCTGCAACAAATGGCTGGCCAATACACCGGCTGTTCTTCCTTAATGAAAGTCTCAACATGTCTGATTGTGTATCTTAGAAGTCAAAATAGATAATCACGTCAAGTTGACCCCCTTAAATACTTGTTGATAAAAAAGGGATAGCCGATTCGGATTAGATGTCGCTTGTTTGATAAACAGTAGATGGGGTAGATTCGGATCCTGTTGGGTTTATAAAAGAAAAATCTGCCAGTGTCGTCGCGTCGACTGCGTCGATTACGGGAAGATGACAGGCCCGGAGGTGTTGATTGGCTGAGGTGAATGCATAGAAGGGCGCACCCCGGGCAAAAAAAAATTCTTCAAAAAAATCTCCGGGATAGTCGGAGCGACGCGTCGCTAGTTGGGTCACAACTCGTAGCTATCTCAAGCTCTCCTATCTCACTCAACAAGAGTCTAGCCATAAAATCCAATGAAAAGGCAACTGGAACATTTCAGACACTCACTGTACACAGCTATGAAACATTGCCACACACTTTTATTTCTGCTACCTCAACTCCATTTAATTCATCACTATTTTTAATTTTCATGGGTTCGTAGTGAAAGATAGTCAAATACTAGGTGTTTGTGGCGCAGTTAAACGATGAATATGACGTCCAGCACCGAATATTTCGTGATAGATCATTAATCTACAATTGATCGAGCTTTTCAAATGAATCTCTCGAATGAATTGCTCGGATATCCTGCTTAGGTGAACATAATGACTCGCTACGCAAGTCGACTTCTTCGCTCGACCCGCATTTGCACCGCCCTACTTTAAATTTATTCTAATTCTCTTTCCACAATTCTGTCACCTATCAACCCATTCCAGCTCGTTCCACCTCCCATGAACTCCACATTGCTGCCCTTACTTACCCTATGGCTAGGACACATTCCAGCACGAACTGCTCTGGAACTTGCTCAGAACTACGTATTCCCCGATCTCAGGATAGATCAGTATACGGCCATTGAGTCAGCCCACTCTGATCTACTAGAGTTTGCAGCGTCTCTTTTCATCATCACCACATGCTACCTTTCCCTTTCAGGACCTTCTCTTCGGTACAAATTTACACTACCAATAAGTATTATGTTTTCATCAAGTTTATTCACCATGTTGGAGAATTGGACTATCAATCAAGCAATATCATATAGCAACAAGCATTTAGTGAGATTTCTGAGGATAACAAGTCCAATTGTCGCGTCCTGTGTCGTGAAAAAACTGGATGGAAGTCCATTGACGCTCAGATCGCTATCAGGGACTTTCTACAATGTCACACTACTGGCAGGACTGGCTATTGCAGCTACAGCAGCGTCCTCAATAGATATTTTTTACCATATGACGGCTCCACTCAAACAAACCATTACCACTATAGCCGCTATCATCGTCTACTCAGCCATAAGGGGCCTGAGGTTCCAAAAAAATCAAATCTTCACCTACTTTGACAGATCGATATTCCTTGAATTAGTGCTGTATGAACACCTAGTCTTGAAGATGCCAGGTTTTATCATGAAGAGATCTAAACTCATGACATCCGTACACCAGATGATTTCAGATAAGTTTGTTCGAAGATTGTTACTATTGAAGATCATTATCACTTATATGAAATCAGTGAGTTTCACCTACTTAATAATGACTGAAGATGGAGTTACAAATGCACAAGTTGCAAACGTTTTCGAGTTCATTAGGTACGTATCAAGAATTGGGGTTTTATCGGCGAACGATACAAATATTTCATGGTTGATTTTGTTCGCGTTCACATGTCTTGCATTCTCCACATTCACATTCTGTAAAATACTTCGCCTTGTTGGAAAATCTGGTGATAAATAAATTTTTTTGATCGCAACGAGCTAAACGAGCTAAACGAAAGAGCGAGTTTCTTTTATTTTTTTTTTCCTTTATTATTTGACAACAGTAAATAAAATAAATCGTACAACAACATTTATACGATACAATTTTTTATCGTGCCATTTTTCATTTTAACGCCATCTCCAAGTCGATATAGATCGGTGACGACGCTAGTGATTACAAAAGACTTTAGTGTTTGTTCCTTTCACTAATTCATCTTGGTTATTCTTATATTTGGTACGATTCATCCCCGTTAGATCCTTGCAAAATGGATATCGTTTTGGAAGTCTGCGACACGTTTGTGTTCGATAGATTGTTTGCAACATTGGTCCCTAAATCCCTTGAAAAATATGTCCCTGAAACTCCTGGTTTCGTGCAGGATTTGACCGCCTTGATCAATAATAGCACTCAAGCTGCTTTCTCTGAATCATCAAGATTACATACTCTTTTTGGATCAAACTCAACCGGCGGTGCAGTCACCGAGAAAGTCAAGCACATTTATGGTCTCAACACCGAATATTACTTTTTCGATGAGAGTGTTTATGCCCATTTATCATTGCTAGGTAGATCAAATTTGCTTAGACAAAGTATCACTTTGTTCATCATCATGACTGTTTTCGGTTGGTTACTATATTTCATTGTTGCAGCAGCATCCTATCACTTTGTTTATGACAAAGCAAACTTCAACCATCCTAGATATTTGAAAAACCAAATCTCACTCGAAATCCAACAGGCAATGACTTCGATTCCAGTCATGGTTATGTTAACTGTTCCGTGGTTTTTACTTGAATTACACGGTTACTCAAAACTTTACTACGAAATCAATGAATCCACTGGTGGCTGGTGGGCTCTTTTGTATCAACTTCCTGCTTTCATTATGTTTACCGATTGCGGTATCTACTTTATCCACAGATGGTTACACTGGCCTTCGGTTTACAAGAGACTCCACAAGCCTCATCACAAATGGATCGTTTGCACTCCTTTTGCATCACACGCTTTCCACCCTATCGACGGCTATGCGCAGTCTTTACCTTACCACTGGTTCCCATTTTTGTTCCCATTACACAAGGTTTCGTACCTTTTCTTGTTTACTTTTGTCAATTTCTGGACGGTCATGATTCATGACGGTGAATACATGTCCAACGATCCTGTTGTCAACGGTGCTGCCTGTCACACCATCCACCACTTGTATTTCAATTACAACTACGGCCAATTCACAACTCTATGGGATAGATTGGGCGGATCATACAGAAAGCCCGACGAAGCTTTGTTCAACAAACAGCTCAAGAAGGATAAAACTGTTTGGGCTCAACAAGCAGAGGAAATGGACAAGATTAGAGGTGCTTTGGAAGGTGACAAAGATTTCAGAGAGTACGGTACTGAAGAGGCCATTCTCAAGAAGAGAGTGGTGAAAAACTAGACGAGGAGAGATGCGTTGAGTGTGTTAAAGAGAGCTAGTTGGCTAGTTTCTTCGCAAAATGTTTGCCTATGTTTATTATGGAAAAATCTCGACTTCCACGACTTGTTCAGCGAGCCGGGCGAGTCATGCGAGTCATAGTTGCTCATCTATGTAGAACGAATAAATGGATTTGTAAACTCAGATGTAATTGTGATAATATCTGTAATCCTTGTTGAGTCCAGGACCCCTGTTGGGTAATTCACTGGAGTATAGTGACTCCCACTACTTGCTCGTGACTAGTCGCTCGTTGTTAATCTATTTGTTTATATAACTCGCTCTGCTCGATCTTTTCTTTTACTTTTCTTATCGCAGGTGAAAAATTCCTCGAAATCCCTCGATAAGAAAAATTATCACGATAAGCGAATGACAAGGGACGACGTTTAGGGAGTCTAGGGTAGTTCTCATTACCCATTCTACTGTAAAGGGACTTATCTTTCAAAAGTCTTGCTTTAATGAAGCAGGAACGCTCAAACGATTCGGTTCTTCGATCCAAGTCGCTCATCCCCTCAGAACTTCACCTATACGTCTCGCCAAGGCAATACACTTCTCCTCCTCGTAGCGCCTGCAAACAAGTTGAATAACCACGGGCAAATCCATGTACTCCTCTTGATTATAATACTCCCAGTTAACTTCATCTGCTGGAGTGGCGAAATCGGTCCGTTTATATGACTGATCGGCCTCTGTGACCTTACCAATAGGAACAGTAATAACGGAGTAATCTAAAACGTTGAGGAAGCGAGTGTAGGCATTGGCAACCTTCATATTATCGCCAAGTCTCCAGCCGACAGCAGACCAACCAGGAAACACCAAACAGTCGACTGGAAGGCCATTACTGGTCAACTTAGCTGTCTCGTTCCAGAACCTGTCATATTTCTGCTGGTTTGAATACTTGGCAGCTGCAAAATCGAAAAATTCAGCAACATTGGCAACTTTGTCACCGGGATTGAACGAGCGCTGCAGTAAATCAGGTAAAGGCTCACCGCCCAACTGAGCGAATCGCTTGATTTCTCCAAAACCATCGCATGTGTAAAGGCTCAGCAACAAACTTGCCAAGTCCTGGTGACTAACAGGTGGCTCCAAATCGACACAATTGGCACCGACACTTGCTAATTTAGTCTCCAATTCATTCAATGAACGTAAGATAGGTGGATGTGGCTTGATACACTTATCCCAATGGACAAATCCAAAGTTGAGACTGGCCAAATCTGGCAACTTTGGAGATCTCCAGGGCAACGGAGGAACTTTTGAATCTTGCAACCAAGGTTCGGAGTCCATAACAACTTTCGAAACAAGCTCGACATCCTCAAGAAACCTTCCCATTGGTGCCACCACCGAAGGAACACAGATTTGATCCGGATACGAGTTGGAGATGCGCAGATAAGGGAACCTATTTGTTGAGGGTCTGAGACCGTATAACCCGGAAAGAACAGAAGGGCCACGAATGGAACCTCCGATATCGGTACCAATACCGATAACAGAGCCCTTACCACCCAAAAGAGCACCTTCACCACCACTGGAACCACCTGGTGAATTTCTTCTATCAATGGAATTCCGGGTAACACCTAGGTTTGAAGATGTTTCACTTCCAAGCATGGCCATAGGAACCGTTGTTTTGACGTAGAAAATGGCACCAGCATTGCGGAGAATGGTAGCAAGAAGAGACTCATCGTCTGGAGTCTTGCGACAGACGATCGACTCAAATTCTTGAGAAATGTGTGGCGCCACATAGCCAAGAGAGGTGGTGATCCCAGGTAAATTAATCTGATCTTTGAGCGAGATTGGGACCCCATGTAGCGGACCAACAAGCTCACCAGTACGTTCACGGTATTCATCTAGTTCACGCGCCCTAGCAAGAGCGTCGTTGTACATGATTTCTGTCAAACAACTAGTCAATTGGTGCACCACGGCAGAACTATGGCAGTAAGCATTGGTGATTTCCAGTGCTGTGAGATCTCCCGTTGCTTGGAGTTTGACCAACTCAACTGCCGATCTATTGATAATCTCCTTTTCCTTTGGGGACAATAAATTTTCCACCACATCGCTTACACGAGGGACTTCTTCAGGCGATGGGACATGTTCGAGATGCCATTCAGATGGGATTTTGGCCAAGTTTGATTGATTCTTGTTCTCTACAACCTCCAAGTAGGACAGATTAGTCATTTTGATGATTAGTGTTAACGCTCAAATGCTGAGAGTTTCAAATCGCTGGGCCTTCTTGGCTTTTTAAAGGCTTTCTCAGTAATGCCGAAGCCGACAAAATAAATTGTTGATATACAATAATAATTTCATGCGGCTTTGAAAAATAAATTTATATATTATATTATCAGCGATGCCGTATCTGATCAGGAGCGGAGACCGACGACAAGCCACAGCTACGGGAATATGTCGGGCGAGCAGGAACAGACAAACGGTGAGCGGGAAGAGCGGGGCAACATCACAAGCGGGCGAGAAGGACAACACAAAGGGCCCGCCATTCTATTGTTGGATGAATGTTAAAAAAACTTATCTAATGCCTAATCTTTGTTGATTAATTAATTAGATCAGTCCGGTCAGATTCAAGCGTGACTCTTATCACGTGAACGGCGTTTTTCGAGATTTACTGCACTGTAGCGGTCACACGACTCTGTTTGCCCAATAAAGTAGCCTGGGATGAACCGTTTCTCATAACATTATGTCTACCCAAGATGAACAACCTAGATTAATAGCTCGTCTGTTTGCTGATCACAAAAAGACTAGCACCATTGTTCGCGTCTGTCCCTTCAACCAAACATTCTTGATTACGTAATCATTATATATTATATTCAGACCAATTACCAGGTCTCTATGCAAACACACACACAACTACCCTAACACAAACACCCTAACATGAATGCAGTAAACCATGCAAGAACCAGTAGCGATTCACCGTTGAAAGGCACGAACCGATCCACGGGATCAGATTCCGGTCTTCCTACTTGAGGATAAGACTCTCCATCTGAGCTATTTTCATTACCAAGTTGATTTTTCCGTCCAAAATATCCATAAACGAGTAACAGAATCAGTAACAGACCGCAAAATCTTGCCGTTTTACGACTCGTTTCAGATGAGTTTCGCAGCCCTGCTGCGCCAGTCTTTGTAAATTGTCTTTTTGATCCGATGATTGATGATCCCATACTTGTATTTGTCCTATGCGTTACCTCTGATGTATCTATTTCCATTTCTGTCCACGCGTGACCATACATGTTGTCGAAACGATCTGGTATAGCCTCGGTGGATGGCGTGTTTTAGTGAACTATTGATCCAGAGACATTCACTGATGAATCACGCACTAACCACTAAAGTTTCTGTTTGTTTGTTGTATCTCGGTGGTGTTTCAAAGCGTGATTTGTTGATTGATATGGGGAATAGTCGCTAGTAGGGTTTATAAACAAAGATTTGAAATCAGATTTGGGGAAATTTTTCAGTCATCGGTCGCGGTGTTGCGCGGCGCGACGGATTTTCCAGTCGTGGCGTGGTGAACTACGAGCAAACGACGAGTAAGCGACAGGCGTGGTAGACTTGCTTTTCTTAACCGTACAAGCCAGTGAGTGGCTTGACTCCCCAGTCACTAGCAAAGCAATGCCAGTGTTTGCTCGTCTTCACAAAGCCACTGGCGGGTACGATAGTTTGACCGGCCAAAAATAACCGAGTCCTGCCGTTCGCGACTACGACTAAGCGAAGGGTCCTACCCTGACGACAAGGCGTACATGACATGGAAACGCCTCACAGTCGATTTGGACATCCACTGACACAGTGATGTACTGAAGCACATGTTGTTTGCAATTAGCTGGGTACTCAAATGATCGGTTATGATTATCGGAAACTCTCTATATACATACATACATACATTGTGCAGGGAGATCTGGCCCGCAAAGGTCCCTCGTAAAACTCCCCGTTTCCGTCAACCACTATCGCTTGATTGACTCGTCTCGCTAGTTGTATCAGTCTCCTTCGTTTCACCTTCCACCAGAGCTCCCGTTTCCCTTGTATGCAAACTCGGAGCCTCGTCCATCGTGGTCGACTCATGCTCCAAGCTACTCAACTCCAGAGCAGTTTGGAACGTACCTTCTCCTGTCAGATCCCCCGACACTAGCTCCGAACGTGAAAAGTTAAGAGCAATATCGACGCCTTTATTGCTCCTCAAAAGCTTACCACCCGCACCGTACTTCGGCGATTTTGGAAATCTATGTGTATCGTCGTCATCAAGAACAGAATTCTCTCGCGTTTTTGAACGACGCACTGGCGACAAGTAGATGGCAGATCTCAACACCGGAGGTTCCTCGATTGGCGACGAATCATACTTTTTCGCAATTGATTTTGGTCTTTTCCTCACCGGACTCAAAGTTTCCACAATATCCTGGTCTCGTTTGCCGGGGCTTCGAGTCAGTTTCCAACGTGTTTGTGTATCAGTAGAGATCGAAGAGTCCAATTGCTCGATTCCTTCGCTTAATCGTTGTCTTTGAAGTTGTAAAGTAGAAACATTGAATATATCGCTCGTGGTGAGATCATTACGCTGTAGACTGTCCTCTTCGCGGGTGTCATTGACTGCTTCACCATCAGCTTGCTCTCGTTCGATCTCATCAGATTTTAATTGTTCTGGTGCAGCTGTGAAACTTATCATTCCAGGTAACAAACTGTTTGTTGTGTTATCGTTTCCATTTCCGGTCACAGCGCGATCGGTTTCAATTCCGGCCAAATTGACTGGTTTGGTGGTACGGTTCGGTGTTGAACTCGTGAGTCTTTTATTGCGTGTCTCTTCCTTCCATAGGGAAATGGTGTCTGTCGCCGTTGTTGATTCATTAACTGCATCGCTCACATCAACAACAGGAGTTGGTTTCATCGGCTCTTCCTCAGTCGTTATTTCAACATTTGCACTATTTTCAAAAAAAGATTTCCAAAACTCCACATTTGCCCATATCTTTTGTGAGTTGTTCTTGAAGTGAACCAGTTTGGGTAAAACAGATTCACTTATTATACTGTTGGATTTGGATAGATTTTTGTCAATTTCTTGTAATGTGAGAGTTATCTCTTGTTCAATCTTGCTGAGTTCTTGCAGTTCCTCCGATTTTGACGAGGCCGAAGATGACGAGAAGTAGAATGACCTCCTTGACATGGCGGGATGAGGCGTTGTATTTCGAGTGGATTGCTGTGATAAGTAGTTGTTTAGTTGGTTATGATTATTTATTTACGCGTTGGATTTTCCAACACGCGAAATTGGTCTTTCTTGAGTCACGTGACAAAAATGGGGATGGCCAGCAGTTGAAGAAGGAACGGCTCCCTCGAAACACGAAGCGGGGAAGAGCGCAGAAGTCGTCAGCGAACTGCATCATGAGTTAGCGTCCAGCTGGAAATATTGGTGAGCATCAATACCTCTAGCTTTTCTTCTGCGATTCACATTGGTTCTTCTGTTGACACTGCCGAGAGATCTTGTGCTGCGACTACTTAATGACAGGAAAGCAGATGACCACAGCAAATCAGACGTTGTAACTAACACTACTTAGAAGGCCCCAAAAATCGTTCTCTGTTGATACTGGAAGTTGTCTTCGATTAACTTTAGCTAGCCTGGGTACGGGTGTTCAGTTGAGACATTTTAATTATTCCGATCTAATCAAAACTGGGCGCGCCTGTCTTGGGGCTAGCTTAGCAACATCTTCTTTCAAAGTTGAGTCAGACACAATGAAAAGTGAGAGCTATTCCTTCGACATATATACAAATAACTCGGAGGTGGAACAAGAGTGTCTTGATCACGATACCGTCAAAGAAGAACTCAAGTCCGTCAAGAAGACCTTGAAACGGACTCAAGATGAGGTAAGAAGACTACGACTTCTTCTGTCTTCTAGTGACAAATCTGAGACTCTTGTCACTCAAAAGATGGTAGGAATATCAGCCCAGGTGCCTAGATTGGATAACTTATTATTTTATGATGACTGGTGGTATTCCCTAAGCAACAGCTTGCGAATCTTTGGGTACACCTCATTGGTTGATTGTATTGACAATGGGGCCCCAGAATCGGCAATGTCTGAAGAAGAAAAAAGGGTACTTGATGGTGTGTTACACCTGACAATTGGCCCTAGTTTGATTCATACTTTCAAAGAAAAGACACGTGGAAAATTGCCTTCTCTCACCGTGGTAGAACGATTACATAATCAAAGTGCATTAGCCAAGCAAGAAGAGCTTCGAACTATGAAATCCCAGATTTGGAGTATTGCATCAGAAGCTTCGGTAGATCAATACTTTGAATTTCTTGCCAAGTTGATCACGGAGATCAAAGAGAAAAGGCTGGATGGAGTCTTCCCAGAAAAAGAAATTGTTGAGACTGCTTATGTAGCTCTTCAGTCCTCAAGCTTAAGTAAAGTTGTTGCGCATTATGAGAAGAAAAATGGGCCAAATGCAGCGTTTATCGGTTTAGAAGATATGAAACTGAAGATGAAAAAGGCAGAGAAGCTGGTGAAAGAGACCGAAGAGGCCAAGTCTATTGTCCTGACTGTTATTGCGTTTTCTCTGATGGTTCTTCTTTGCGTTTTCTCCGAAAAATTTCGAGAATTGACGTATGCATTGGGGGAACGTTGATGATTGAATTGGGGGTAGGAGTGGCGCTCGATGGAACTGTGTAGATATGATAATACAAAACTCCTACCTAGCGTGCAGATTTATTGTATTCCGCTCAGCTCGTCCACTGGTCTCGCTGACGCAGCGGTGACGTAACATGCTGGCTTTGGCGAAAAAAAATCCACACACTACATAAAAATTGAATGAAAAAAAATGCATCAAGCAGGGTTCGAACCTGCGTCCCGTCACCGAGAACAGAACTTGAGTCTGCCGCCTTAGACCACTCGGCCATTGATGCTTTGTTGAGAACTAACGATTAGCCGTACAATACACTCGACACATGCAATGTAGACTCTCGCGATGATAGATTTTTCAATCAAATTCATCTGAATATCCTTTCTGGATACTTCGGTTCTTTCTAGCATTGAACTTATTAGCATCCGCATCTATGGGAAATCTCATGTCGACCTCTTTTGCTCCAGAATGCACGGAGCGCAAGCAAAAATATGATGCTTGTTTCAACTACTGGTATACTGAAAAATTTTTAAAGGGAAAGAGCGTTTACAATGAATGTGAAGATCTTTGGGATGATTATAAGGAGTGTATTGACATTCATTTGAAGAAGCAGGGGATTAAGAAGATGCTAGATGAGGCTAGTGAAGAGGCACCATTTGAGAATGGAGGGGAAAAGCCCGCGGAGACAAGCAAGTAAACCACGAGCCGACGACGAGTTCACGACGAATCGAAAAGCGAGTCGAGATAATCTAAAGCCAGTTACTTGAACTACATTGAACCGAGAAATTTTGATAACATTTGACAACATTTAGAACGGCATTCTGGAAGCATCACCCAACAATCAGCAGTTATTTATCTGCTACGTTCGGACGGTCTTTAACCAAGCGAACCTAACTGTTTGCTCTTCGTCTGCTTGACAATTTACTCCATACTAAGTTTATTCGACCTAACTGGCAAGGATCGCCCAACTCGCACGACCGGCTTCGCTCGTCATGCTCGTAGCTACCCCTCATGCTCCATTTGTACATAAATATCATACATCAATTATACTCATCGTAATCATCCTGTGGGACATCGTCCTCATCATCAGATTCTTCATCATCGCTCTCACCAACTGGGGCCAAACCAGGTGTGAGACCGGGCACTGAAATAAGACCTTTCTTGACCTTAGTTTTGAACTCATGATTGCGGTTCTTTCTAGCCTTTTTACGTGTTGTCTCTTTGTTTTTCATCGTGAGAATTTTCTTCTGTAACTGAACAAGCTCTTTTGAATTTGTTGATTGCCATGAATGAATACTTTCTAAGTTTGATTTGACTAGTTCATCAACTGCATCTTTTTGACGGGTTTGTAATTTTGCGAGTTTGTTGACTTTTGCTGAAACAGCTTGAGATTTTTTCACTTGTTCTCGACGACGGCGTGCTGCTTTTGTTTTGTTTCTTTCTGTAGTATGCTTGGATGATGTGATTGTATTAAGATTTTGACTAAGTTGTGCGATTTTAGCTGCTCCAGATCCCGATGAGCGGGTCGACGTAAGCTGTGGAGTGTCAGGCAGAAAGCGTGCCAGCAACCTGTTCACGGATGACTCACTTTGAGCCTTGGAGGATTCGGATGAGAACATGGCGTCGGATTGGTGATTGCAAAAGCTATGTAGTAACTAAGAAGTTGTAGATTGAAAAATTATTTTGAATTAAAAAAAAAAAAAAATTTATCAGGGTCGTGTGCAAATTAAATTTGTCTAGTTGTCTTAAAGTAACTAGTAACTCTACTTTTGTCATCGTAGAAGGCATCGTTGGTGAGTTGACTGAGATGCTCAAATGTAGGACGGGTGCGGTCCTCGGTACGTTCACCGCGGAGTGTCAGGTCCTGCGAGAGCCAATCAAGGGCAAGAGGATAGAGGGAATTGGATTTCGCAATCGTCAAGCTTGCTCCAGTGGTGGCTTCGGTGGACGCAACAGAGTGATCTGCATCACCATACACCACCTCTTCCATACCGTACTCCTTCACTATACACCCTCCGGACAGATGGGCAATTCTTGTTGGCCAATTTCCTAAACCATCAAAAATATGCGTAGCATAAACGATCGTGCAGCCCCTTGTTTCGGTTTCTCTCTTCAGGTAGTCCAGCAAACGTGAGCGCACCAAAACATCGAGATCCACTGTAACTTCGTCGAGTAGTAAAATATCCCATGGCTTAAGTAAACCCATACAGAGCTGAACACGACGGCGTTCACCATCGGAGCATTGATTCATTCTCCAAGTGATATCAATGTCTAACATGTTGATAAGGTCATTACGACGTTCAGGGTAAGTGTTACCACCAACAGAATCGATTAAGACGGTGACGGGTATATCTCTTTTAGTTATCTCATTGCTTGCCCATTCTGTTCCAAGATAAGTGACCACCGGTGGAGGACGTGAAAGTGTGCTGTTTCTTTGAAGTTCAAACGGATTGACTCCATTGAGTAAGATTTTTCCGCTTTTGATGAGACGTTGTCCTGCTAATATTTTCAGCAGCGTTGATTTACCAGCTCCATTTGGTCCAACCAACAGTAGACGTGAAGAGCGAGGCAGGTTGAGGTTTATGTTGAATAGACCGACTTTGTTAGATGGGAAGGTATATGTGAGGTTTTCTGTGACAATGGAAGGTGGTGGTGTGGAGGTAGTATCTGACATGTTTGGGGTTGGTGGTGATCGGGATGTTGCAACGGGTAGTGAAGATAATTTTTGATAAGACTGAGCTGAAAAATTTATGTGAGGAAGCTAGGCGAGGTGCCGGGTGTAGTTACGGAGCCCCTGCTCTCTCACCAATTTTGAGCTTATTTGGTTCTGGATTGATCTTTGTTGAGAACACACCGGGTTTGTCCACTAGAGATCAGGTTTGAAGGTCCTTTACTCGTGCGGTTTCCGGTTGTTAATGATGTCACTGGTGTCGTTCAACGCAACAGGAGCAACATGAAGTAGGTGGTGAGATCAGCAATCAACTGAGGTTAGCAAGACTGGTCGGAGTAACAGCTGGGTATAATAGGAAGTTAGTCAAAAGTAATGCTTGATGGAGATGTCCACTAACTAGCCCATCTCAATAGTTTGGCCGGTGGCTTTCACTCCCACGCCGATCGACGCACCCAGAGGGTCTATGCACTGCCTTCTTTTCTCGAAATGAAATCAATATTTTTTCAAAAATCCAACTTATGTTTATCCACCTTCTTCTCCTTCTCCGTACCCATTGAACACAAAATGGATTCGAACGACATATTCGACGACGACATCGACCTCGAAAACGAGAACGACGAGGAAGACGAGGACGAGGAGATGGAGGAGGACGTTTCTATGCGTGAAGAGAACGAGGAGGAAGAGGAAGAGGAGGAAGAGGAAGAGGAGGAAGAGGAAGAAGAGGAAGAGGAAGATGAGGATATGGGTAGTGCCCAGGCCGGAGCAGAAGTTGTAGACTCGGACGTGATTGAAAAGAACGGGGAAAACGAGGACAACGAAGAAAACGAGGAATTAACGGGAAAACCATTAGAACCACAGGAACCACAGGAACCACAGGAACCACAGGAACCACAAGAACCACAAGAACCACAAGAACCACAAGAACCATCGTCGTCGCCAACTGGTCCAACACAACCATCACTGAGACAGCGTTTGATTGAACAAGCAAGAAACAAGAACGTTTTGGAGGTTGTGCCGATTGTGGCGATTCCTTATTCATCTCCGGTGCACTCATTGGCATTGACTCGCGGTCCAAGGTGGTTATTCACGGGTGGTGAAGACGGATTCATCAGAAAATTCGATTTATTTGGGTCTGTTGAGGGTAAAGCTCCATTGACCGTGGCTCAAAAACACCAGCTTGTGGATTCCATCTCGTACGGTGGAATGTTATGTTCCTATTGGGAGAATGAACAACCGTACTATAAAGATGCGCTGTTGACTGAATTGGTTTCGGAACAACTGAAAAATACCAAAGGAAAGAGCAAGAAAGTCGATGTCAACTCAATTACCATGTTTGAAGCAAGAACTTCGCCCGTTTACTCGCTGGCTGTGCAATCAGACTCGTTTTGGCTGTTGAGTGGACTCAAATCAGGAGGTATCACTTTGCAATCGTTGCGAGCAAGCGAGGGCTGTGTTCAACATTATTTCAAGGATGGCAAGGGTCCCGAATCGCACAGTGACACTGTTTCATGTCTGAAATTGAATAATGCTGAGGACAGGTTCCTCAGTGGCTCTTGGGATATGAAGATCTTGGAGTGGGACTTGAATACGGGCAAGGTGGTCAATGCTTTCACAAAATCTACGGGTCAGATATCCAGCATGGAGTATCGCCCTGTTGGTGGTATTGATCTCCCTGTTGATGGTAACGCCGGTAGCGGCGCCGGAGCCGACGAAGACGATGACATAGATTCATTATTCGGCAGCGATGAGGAAGATCAGTCGGAGCAATCAAAAAAGCCAGAACAGTCTCAATCAGAACAACCTCAACAAAACGAAACAACAGCAACAGCTACTGAATCAATCAAAAAAATCCAAAACGACGCTACCTCGACAGGCCGTCACGAGGGATTACGCCGTTCTGATAACATTTTTATGTCATCGGCAATCAATGGAACTATAAATATCTGGGATTCAAGACTCCCAGCTACCACGAACAACGTTGCGGCGATCGGCGTGAACCCAGGAACAACCCCATGGGGAATGTCGGCAGTTTGGTCGAATAATGGAAACTCCGTCTACATTGGTAGACGGAATGCGATTGTTGAAGAGTTCGACTTGCGGAAGCCAAATGCTGCAAAACAACAGCTCCGTTTTCCTATTGCTTCTGGTCCAATTAGTGTTCTTAGAACGCTACCGAACGACAACTATTTATTGTGCGGTTGTCAGGATAATATCAGATTGTATGACTTGAGACTGTCATCAGATGCATTGACTGGATCAGGTGAACAGGTCAAGAAATCAAAAAGAAAGATTCCATTCATGATTATTCCGGGTCATTCTGGTGGTGTCCTGAGTGATTTGTATGTGGATCCAACTTGTAGATTTATGGTGAGTTCAAGTGGTAATAGAGGCTGGCAGGGTAAGGCTGCGGATTATGTGTTTATATATGAGATGTTGGGCAAATGATGAGCACGACGTACCTCGCCCGTTACAGTTCCATCCGAATGTATCAATATATCAATGCTTGTAAAATTATCATCAGAGCGTTAAAATGAAGCTATACAGATCCACTGATCGGACGTATCAATGGATTTTTGCAAATAAATAAAGGAGTACGGGTTACGAGCATGCCCGTTGGTCAGAGCTTAGCTTTCACCTGCTCCGCCATCAACACCTCCTTCAACTCCCTCGCGGCCAACCCCAAATAATAAACCATATCCTCCGCCTTCAATCCAAATTGATTGTCTTTATAGACAGTCACATTGACATGCAACCAATCTTTATTCACCATATAAGCCAACCCAAAACCTTCAGGAACCACTGGTGCCCATCCATAACCATTAAACTCTTCGGAACTCAATTGCGAAGTCGAAAGGTACCAATAGCTCGAATAGCTGAACATTGGGTCACTGAAAAAAGCATGTTTTTCTCCAGAACACATTTGGGAAAGACCAAAGAGATGACGGTCAACTCCAAATCCATTGGAAGCAGCTGAAATATAAGAGACGTGTGATTCTATAGCAGCACGGAATGCCGCAATTCTTTCTTTGTTACTAGCATTCGGATCTTCCCAAGTCTCAACAAATCTTCTTGATTCGATGGAGACAGATCTACAAGTTTCGGTACGGCCACCAAAATATTTCCTAGTTGAGGCAGATTCGTAAGTAGGCCTCACAATTCCTGTGTACTTGTAGTATGCCAGTTGAATCAACATCTGAATAAATGCGTCAGGCGATGATTTGAGCAATTTTATCTGTGCTTTACCCAATCCGTGGAACTGAAACACTTTCAAATCCAACGATGAGACGGTTTTAGTAAACTCTGCAGTCTCTTTTTCCACCGCTTGTTGGATCTTTGATGACACTTCAAACGGTAATGAGTCATATTGGGCAGCTTTAGCGTCAGTAAATTGAGCAAGATCAATTTTTTGAATCTCCTTCATTATCCAATCATTCATTCTCAAAGTAGGAGTTCCGTCCATCTTGGAGTGTTCTCCAAGGAATCCAGAACTGCCGTTTCTAGAAACAAAGATTTGAACAGGTTTGTCAAACCACCTGTTTGAACCATTCCCATGCCACGCATTGCGTGATTTTTGTTCAATGGTCACTGGAAAGTTATCATCAAGGCACAAAACAAAAGACGCAGCCTGAATAGCTGCTAATGACTGCCTATTGACTGGACTCTTGGATAGTTCTTGGTAGTTTGCGGCCCAGTCATCTCTGTTAGAAGCAGTAAGAATTCCAACTGGGTTTTTAGGAGCTGGTAATGAATGGGCTTCTTTCTGGATGTTTGAAAGGCCTTTCTGAAGCTGTGAAAGTGTAACAATTTCTCCGTTCTCATGATGATACAATTTGTAAAAGCGACCGTTGCAAACAACAATCATGTAACGATGCTCTTGCGGTTCGAACTTTGGATTCTCATCGCGACCAGCAACCGGAACTCGACAATTGTTGAACATCCATTTGAACGATTCCATACAAAATGGGCTTCCTTTGATCAATTCCGGTTCTAGAGTCTCGTTCTCAATTCCTTCCATGAATTCAAGAACTTTCCTGGTCAACGCAGAGGCTCGAAGTATTTGATCGCGACCAACAGCCGTATTGACCTCTCTATGGTGGAAAAAGTACGAAACAAACGGCGAAACAGGATCACGATATTCAAGGTAAGCATAGTTATCCCACCAGTGAGCAAGCCAATTACGCTTGTTCTTTGAAAATTGTTCAAGCTTTGCCTGTAATTCTGGACCCTGGGATTTCTCAAAATCATCAATGACAGAACAAAAGGCTTTAAAATCTGGATCTTCCTGCCCCTTCTTGTAAAAGGGAACTATGGATCTTTTGTAACGTGCCAGGGTATCCTTGAGTGGTGGGACCGGTAATGATGGTAGCTCACTTTGGTACTTAAAAAGGTCTCCTTTAGTGGAATAATCTCTTGTACGGACAGGCATGACAAGTTTCTGTAATTGACAACGTCTAAGCAAAGATTGGGGGCACGTACGAACCATTGAGTGTATCATACTGAAAAGAATATGTAGTTTAATTTTCGGCTGAAAAAGGGCTCGATCAAATATTTAAATAATTGAAAGAATTTTGCATGTGAAGATGAGTCGGGAAGTGATCGGATATAAATGAATATAAAGTGGGGTACAAAAAGAGAACTTTAGTAACAAAAGCAGTTTGACCAATTTGCACATGGCCTATACTTTATATGACATTCGCACTGATTGTGATGTGTTTCCGTTGATGCTTGAGCCGTCACGTTTCCCCAGATTTTCGTGGGGCATCCCAACTTGTGCGGCTTTCCTGAAAGCCGAGAGTTACCCGGACGAACAAGAAAATAGTCATCAACAGGTCACGTTAGACGAGAGAGCTCTAATTAACCTGACGCAACGCTTCCCTTGGATGTGTTCAGTTGGAGCTGGTCAGAGCCAGATTATCTGCTGTATTTCCTCCTTCAATGATGAGACGATCGTCGAACTAGCGATATTATGTAAGCACATCAGTATGTGGTGGTGCACGGATGTCACTTCTCTACAAACTTTCTTATCCAAAAAATGTCAATCTTGCCACTCTTTCTTCCGTAGAGGCCGCCAATATGAAAGCATTTGGGGCGGTAAACAAGCTGCTTTTTGTTTTACTGCTTGTCATCACACAGATTTCGGCAATTGACCTCCAAAACTACACATCTGTGCACCAAAATGGACACTGTGCTTTGTATGGGACAGGAGGCAAAAAATCCTTCTTTGGGGCTGACCTGCCGGCACCAAACAACATACCAGCTCCAAAACTTGACTCAAAAGAGCGGGATCTTCTATTGAGTGTTTGCGGAGAAACATGGGCCACCGAAGATCATGCCTGTTGTGATCTTGGCCAACTGGAAAACCTGAAAACACAACTACAAAAGGCAGAACCTCTTATCAGTTCGTGTCCTGCTTGTAGAGAAAATTTCTACCAACTTTTCTGTCATTTCACATGCTCACCAGACCAGTCTACATTTGTGAACGTGACTGCCATTGGTAAATCGCTCTCCGGTGGCGAAATTGTGAGCCAGCTAGATTACTATGTTGACGAAACATGGGCTTCAGGATTCTTCGACTCGTGCAAAAATATCAAGTTCGGAGCAACTAACGGTTACGCAATGGACCTTATTGGTGGGGGTGCAAAGACTCCAGAAGCCTTTTTGAAGTTTTTAGGTGATGAAAAGCCAATGCTGGGTGGTTCACCTTTCCAAATCGACTTTGAATATTCTGCCGGTGTAGAGATGTCTCCGCTCAATATCACTTGTCGTTCGTGTAATGACGACGATGAAAGATTCCGTTGTGCGTGTCCAGATTGTCCAGATGCATGTCCATCCCTACCACCTTTAAGCCGTCAGAAACAGTGCTCTGTGGGTCCACTACCATGTTTCTCACTGGCAGTGTTGGTAATTTATGGCTCTGTTGGTCTCGTTTATGTTGGTCTTTACATAGCTGCTCTTTGGACCACCAGACACCAATACAGATTCCTCTTCGAGCAAGATTCTCCTTTGCTAGCATCCACAACCGGGAATGATGCAGAACGCGCTGATTCCGATCGTAGTGACGAGGCCTATCTGTCTGATTCAGACGATCCGTTCGGAAATTTTGATGAATTCGTGGCCAAAGATTCATACTCGACGAACAACTGGCTGGAAAAACAGTTTTCAAAGCTAGGACGTGGTTGTTCAGGCCGAAGTGTGCTGGTAATTTCAATTTCAGTGGCTCTTTGTGGCGTTCTATCTCTATTTCTTGTACTCGCAAAGCTTGAAACCGATCCTGTTAATCTATGGGTGAGTCCGTCCTCGAGTTCTTATTTGGAAAGACGCACTTTCGATGAAAGTTTTGGTCCATTTTATCGTGTTCAACAGATTTTTGTGTCAAATGTCACCGGAGAATCGGTTTTACAGGATTACAATACGATCAAATGGTGGTTTGAAAAGGAAAAGGAGATTTCTCAGCAGCTTTCGGCAACGTTCAATGGAACAAATACAACATACGAAGACGTTTGTTTCAAGCCTATGGGCGATACTTGCGTCGTTGAATCATTTACGCAATATTTCTATGGTGAAATTGATCAACTTCCTGAAAGCACATGGCAGAAACAGTTGCAAGATTGCACAAAATCGCCTGTCAATTGTCTACCGACATTTGGACAACCATTGAAGCAAGAACTTGTGTTTGGTGGAGATGCTGATGTTCTTGAGTCTCCCGCATTTGTAGTGACTTTCCTTCTGAACAACGATAATGAGAAGGACAGTGAGAAGTCTTTGCGAGCAGCTGCATGGGAAGCTGCTCTCGAGAGCTATTTAAAGGAATTGGCTGTTCAAGCTGCCAGTTCAGGACTCCGGCTGAGTTTTAGTACCGAGATCTCCCTTGAGAAAGAACTGAACAAATCGACAAACACTGATATCAGAATCGTGGTGATCTCTTATTTGGTGATGTTTTTGTATGCGTCAGCCGCTCTGGGAGGTGGTGGCCGTGGAAATAGTGCAAGGGGAGCTAGTAGTATTGGAGGTAATTCGATGCTTGTTCCGTTAGTCTATACAAGATTTGGTCTTGGTCTTGTTGGTATATTCATTGTTCTACTTTCTGTGGCCGCATCTGCTGGATTTTGGAGTCTTGTTGGATTGAAATCAACCTTGATCATTGCAGAGGTGATTCCATTTTTGGTTTTGGCTGTTGGTGTTGATAATATATTCCTTATTGCCAATGAGTTGCAAAATTGTAACAGTGTCAATTACAACAACGACAGCGTCGATGAGCGTGTTGCAAAAACAATGGCCCGTATTGGACCAAGCATTCTATTAAGTGCATCTTGTCAGTTCATTTGCTATGCACTAGCCAGTGTTGTGGCTATGCCTGCTGTGAGAAATTTTGCGTTGTATTCTGCACTAGCAGTGGTTGTTAACACGATATTACAGTTGACAACGTTTGTGGCTGTTTTATCGCTGGACCAACGCCGTGTTGAAGGTGGACGGTTGGACTTGCTTCCCTTTGTCAAAGTTGACGTTCCTGGTGGAATTTATCTTAGAACTACCGACGAGACAGATACCGAAGATGAAGCAGGTTTAGGCCAATTACTGGATTTCTCGAGTGATGGCGTCTTTAACAGATTTGTTCGCAGTTTTTACGCCCCATTTCTGTTTGATTCAAGAGTTTCCAAATGGGTAGGTATTGTATTCATTGGTATCTTCGGTATTTGTCTTTCGTTATTGCCTGGAATTCAACTTGGATTTGATCAAAGAATAGCCATTCCATCGGATTCGTACTTGATTGACTATTTTAACGATGTCTACGAGTATTTGGAGGTTGGTCCTCCTATTTATTTCGTTGTTTCTGACTTGGACGTTACGAAACTGGAAAATCAGAGAAAGTTGTGTGGCAGATTCACCACCTGTGACGAGTTCTCTTTGGTCAACGTCATCGAACAGGAGTACAAGCGTTCAAATGTGAGCACGGTCAGCGAACCTGTTGCCAGCTGGATTGATGACTTCCTGTTATGGCTGAATCCTGATTTAAACGAGTGCTGTCGATTAACAAAAGCAGATGAGAGTCAGTTTTGTGGTATTCACCAACCTGCTCGTCAGTGTGTTGGATGTTATGAGGATAAGCTATGGAATTTCAAGATGGAAGGCTTCCCAGAGAATGAAACATTCATCAAATACTTTTCACACTGGATTGAGTCACCGTCGGATCCATGTCCATTAGGAGGAAAGGCCCCTTATTCAAGCTCGATATTGCAAGGAGAAACAGGAGAAATTATCAGAAGTGCATTCCGCACATCGCATTTACCTCTTCGTTCTCAGGACGACTTCATCAATGCATATCATAACTCTTTGCGACTTGTCGGGGAAATCAAGAAGTATATTGATGTTGATGTTTTTGCATATTCACCGTTTTACATCTTTTTTGCACAGTATGAATCCATTGTTTCACAGACATTCTGGTTGCTGGCGACTGCCTTGGTGTTGATTTACATGGTGAGTGCCGCATTATTGGGATCATTAAGAAACGCTTTAGTGTTAGTTGTCAATATAGTGTTGATTTTGGTGAGTATTGGAGGAGTGATGTCGTTTTGGGAGATCTCGTTGAATGCGGTTTCGTTGGTCAACTTGTTGATTTGCTTAGGATTGGCTGTGGAATTCTCGATTCATATGATAAAGGCGTTCAATTTCAGCGAGAATGACGGACTTGTTGAAACAGGTAGCGACGATCGGTCTAATAGGGCTTACAGGGCATTGGTTTTAATTGGTGGTTCGACGATAAGTGGGATTACATTGACGAAACTGATTGGGATTACTGTTCTTGGGTTTACCAGGTCAAAGATTTTCCAGATTTACTACTTCAGGATGTGGATGGGATTAATTTTGGCCGCTTCGTTGCACTCGTTGATTGTTCTGCCGTTATTGCTGAGGTGGTTTGGTGGAAAGGGATATCAGGTTTCAAGGTGGGCTAGTTCGAATAGTGAGGAGGTTCTGAGGAGATTAAGGATGAGCGATTGATTAACAAAGGTCGTACGAAGGATAAGCGAAACGTGCGCGTAAGCTGGAATCAATTCTCTGATCATCTCGTGTATTACTACAAAGAATCGAAAAGAATTTGCGATTATCGAAATGAATGATTACGTAGCTATCAGTTGCTACCAAAGTGCTATTAAAGTCAGATCTATAAACTGTAAACTTGACAGAGAAGAACTATATAGCAAGCGATTCGACGGGTCGAACGACTCGCTCTGTCTGCCGCCAGACGGTTTCATTCAGTCTTGAATGCCCCCGGAATCGTTGGCTCGATCTCCCCTAGAATCTCATTAATCTCTTCGTAATAATCCTTGTTCCATAGACACTGCTCCTCGACCCAGCATTCGACCAAACTCAAAGCCGATCCGCTCGCTGACTGGACAACCGGTGGCACGTCAGAGATCTTTGTAATCAAATGACCTGTTGCAGCCTCTGCAAAACCAAACACCAACAGACCCACAATCGGTAATCTCAACAGGAGATAGAAGATAAGTGAGAATCCATACAAACAACCGATTCTCGACAGATACCAACGTTCGATTTGGTTCTTGTTAATTGGTAGATTTTTGAAATAAGGACGTAATAAGATCATCATTAACTGTTTGGAGCCGAAGATGGTGTTCAAAAAGAAGAGAGAATGTTGTTGCGGGATGATAAAAGTGATGAAAAACACAATTAGAGCGTAAAGAGTGCCGATTGAGTTGTTGAGGTTTTGGAAAGTGACCAATGGGAAGACGAGATTTCCGACAAACGGAGTCTTTGACAAGGTGAGTATGACGATCGACTTCGCTGTATTGTAGAAATAGGCAGTTGCAAATTCCGCAAAACCATCTAGATTACGACGATCTTTGAGCGGCGACAACCACGAGAACGTCAGTTTAAACTTGTTGACAATCGTCTCGATCACCGAGCGAGTTGTCATGGTGTGAGGAGATGGACTTCTTGTCAAAGGAACACCACTGGAGAGAGTGGAGCAGCTCTGCAGGGCTGACTCGTATTCTTTTGGCGGTTTGAGCTCCGGATGATTTCGTGCGTAGACTTCGTCAGTGAACTTCAGAGACTCTGTAAATATGTAGTCGAGGTCGTTTGTGAAGAAACGGAACGACATAATGACAAACGGATTGACATTCAGGAGGTGAACCTGGAAGAATTTCAGTTTTTCAAGTACAGAGTCCGCAGTGGCAGTTGACAAGAACACCATACACAACAGTCTGAGGAAAACCGTAATTAGTATGAGTGGTACATTCAGGATTATGTGTAAGATTATAGCAACTTTGATGACCCGTAGAGCCCGAGTATAGAAGTCTGTCTTGAAAAGATGCGGATTGATAAGCGCCCGATAAGAACCGACCAGTGATAGTTGGATTCCACGAACAATCGAGAGAATTGAAAAGCCCGGTGGTGGGTGCGAAATGAATATTGGTGACCCCATATTGAGGGGAGTATTGACGATGGGGTTCAAGTATGATTCTTGGTTGCTTCAAAGGTTTAAGTAATTTCCAGACTTTTGAGTGAAAAATTAAGTTCTGGAATTTTTCTACAGTCGCGTCGATCGACGTGCATAAAAAAAAAAAAGACGAGTAAAGAGCGAATCACTTTAACGTATATAATACACCATCGTCTTCTTTATTTTGGATCGACGCAAGTTGGTAGGGCGCCCCACAGATGACTCGCATCGCTAGTCATTCACACAACTGCTACCTCTCCATATACCTCCCTCCACAGTAGATACACACCTGCAACGCCTTGATCACTTCGCTAAACACACCCTCTCCACCGTCTGCCCTCGTGCGACTCTTACAAAACTGACAAACACGTAACTCACTACTGAATAGTGGCAATAATGTTAACGAACACCGGGCCCATTTCCGTCCATCCGTCGACGTGATAAACCCAACATCAAAATCGCCTGACTCAAACGTCTCAACGAGCTCCGTTCCTTCAACCGACAGCTCTATAGCGGACATTTTTGTATTTTCACCCAAAAGCTGAAGGTAGCTGTGATACATTATTGTGTCTAGTGGGTTCAAAGACGGTTTGACAGCTGTAACGTATTCCACGACAGTTTGGGCCACGGTTTTCAACAAAGTGTGAGAGCCACCATCAGAGTTTCTTGCAACCTCACTTTCTTCTGATAGGTACAACTTTTGTTGCAGCAGGTGATAAAGAGGTTTATCAAGGGTCGAGTGCGGCTCAGAGGCGTGCGGCTTTGGATGAGCCGCAGCACCGCGTGAAAAAATATTTCTCAACTGTGTCAGTTGGGCTTTCAGTTGAGGACTGTAGATTATTGGGCTCAATTGACGAGGTGACTCTTGCCCCTCCCAGAGCGAAACAACTGCAACGGCAACATCGTCTCTATTTGACGTGTTCCGCGCATCTATGACGGCGTCACGGTGACGCGCAACATAAACTATGAGTGCAAACTCCTCTGAGACTGGGCACGCGGCCAGGCCAATGATTCTGAATGGGCCGTTTTCGTTGAGCTGATTCAATTTGCACGTCAAGGCAACTGACTTGTTGATTGTTTCAGAGTAGTCGTGGCGGATGTAGTTGCAGTCCTGAGTCTCCCAGTCTACGCATACGGTGATTAAATCACGGTGAGCGTTGGTGAGGATCATTTCGATACGATTGGAAACAACTCGCTGAATAATCGAGGTGAATGCAACTTGACACCCGCCAAGATCAGACTCAAGCTTGGTCCCGGTTGATGGACAGTAACAGACCATTTTGTTTGTAAAAAGGGCGGTGAGGATCACATCTGTTTCTGAATATTGGACGAAGTCTGTTCGACTCAGAAGTGACGCTGACGCTGAAACAACAGTCTCAACAGGGCTGAGAGAAAACGAATCATTGTGTTCGTCGTACGTAACTTCCACCACCTTCAGACTATTATCGGAAAGTTCAAGTGAAAGATACGATTTATTTTCAATCCAGCTTGAGGATTGTGCAGATCTTACATAAGCAGCATCTGACCCGGTATCGAAATTGACAGATCGGTTGAGTTCTCCATTTTGTATGCGATAGAGCCAAACGGTTGAGGATTCTGTGCAAACAAAGAATGCTGAAGCTGCTTGCAATGGCCAGATTGGAGGGGCAATTGCCGAAAGCGGAGGAGCGCTGAGCCAGACAATTGAGTGGACTCTCAGCGATTTGAGCTGTTGCAAAGTGAGCACACGGGTCAAATCTATTTGATCGAGCTCGCAAATTCTGTGAATCAGATTGTGCTGGACAGACCAGTTACTGTTACCGTCATCCGAGAGAAGAAATCCATTGAATGAGTCGGTCACCAGCGCAAGATAGCATTGTTTATTTGGTGCTACGCCTGATGCAGACCACGAGATTTCATGAGGACTATTGACCGACGCGTCTTGCACCTGTCCTGGTCTTACAGTCTCACCTTCGCAGACAATCTCTGCCAGCGAGTTAGGCAGGTCGGCCAACGTACCACCTAATTTCGAAACTGCGAAGAGGTCTGTTTTCTGGTGCGATGCGCGTTTTGGACGGAGAATCAACAGTTCTTTGCGGAACGCGAGCGCAACGTCACCCTCAGCGGACCACGCGGCCACCCGGGTCGTAGCCGATGGAACGGCTCGTGAAAGTGTGATGTCTTCCATGGTGGTGAGCTGGTTTGATTTGCACTGCTCGTGAAGAAAAACGCGTCAGGCTTTAAATTTTTCAGTTTGATTTTTTTTTTTATCGTTTTACTTCACCAATTTTCATCCCACCAGAGATGCTTATCGGAATTACTGGGACGCGTTGCTCTGGCAAGTCGTCCATCGTGGACTTCCTGGTGGAACAGCACGGGTTCAAGCTGCTCTCAGTGGGCGAATCGCGTGAGCGGAGTCCGTGCTATAAGGAATTCAGCTCGGCCGATCTGGTAGACTTTGTCACACAAAACTGGAATGAAAACTATGTTCTCACGTCGTTTGACGAGGGACTGCTGGAAACTCTTTTAAAAAGACCGTTTTTCCTTCACGTGGCGACGGACGCCTCGTTGAAAGTCCGCCACACGCGGTATCGCCAGACACACCCCGACTGTTCGCTCGAACAGTTCGCGCTTCTGTCGGACTCTGACGCGTTCGACAATGACGGTGCCCTGTTGAAGGTGCTGGACAGAGCAGTTCTGAGGGTGATCAATGACACGACAACTCTGGAAGCGTTCCACACAAGACTCAGGCAGTTGGATTTGCTCAACCAAAATCGACTCAGACCGACGTGGGATGCGTACTTCATGCATTTGGCTGATCTGGCTGCTCTGCGCTCGAACTGTATGAAGCGTCGCGTGGGATGTGTTTTGGTGAGAGAAAATCGAGTCATCTCAACAGGGTACAACGGGACGCCGCGTAACTTGAGAAACTGTAACGATGGAGGATGTCCGCGGTGTAACTCGGGCCACTCACAGGGGACCGGTCTTGCTACGTGCTTGTGTTTACACGCAGAGGAGAACGCCCTGCTAGAGAGTGGTCGGGACAGAGTTGGTACGGGCGCTGTGCTGTACTGTAACACCTGTCCCTGCTTGACTTGTTCGGTCAAGATTGTTCAGTGTGGTATAACAGAGGTTGTTTACTCGCAGAGCTATTCGATGGATGATTTGAGCAAGGTTGTTCTTTCCGAAGGAGGCGTGAGGTTGAGACAGTTCACTGTGCCGGTTGCTGGGGTGGTGTAGCGAGCTACAAAAGTTGGTGATCACCAGTGATCACCAGTGATCACCAATTGTCGCGACTCATTGAAAATTACCTTAAATGTGTATGACTGTATATATAAATTATGTGTTATCCTACTCGTGAAATGACTTAGCGAACGGAGTCACGAGACACCGGCGGGATCTTCAAAGCAATGGCCCGGTTCGCCCGGTTCGCTCGTTTCGCTGGCTTCGCCGGTCATTGTTGGCTCACTCGTCACCTCTTCCACCACTCCTATTAGTCCCTTGGCCCCCCTCTGGTGCGAACAATGATCTGACAAGGTGCTCAACCCCGGAATCCCCACCATCTCCATATACCGCTGGATCTTGGCCACCGCCACTGGCATAAATCTAGTCAGGGAGGCTTCCAATTTACATCCCGCGCGGTCCCTCTCTCTTCTCGCCACCTCCTCAATCAGTTTGGCCAGTCTCTCCAGCCTGCACAAATACGTTGTTTCTAGCACCCTCCATTGAGGATATCTCTCCACAAGCACGGAAATCGGTAGTCTGTCTGGTGTAGTGTCGTTTCCCTCGAACCACGCCTCATAAAATTCTTGTAGTGACAGGCTCCTATTAGACCTGGGACCCCGGGGAAGTCGGTATCTTCTCACTTTCTCTGGCAATTCCTGCGTTTTCACAGACACGGTCCGCTGGGTCCTCGCCCGCAATTGTTTACGAAACTGAACGTGATCGCGTCGCAGCTGTACGAGATCACGTCGCAGATTTCGTAACTGTTTTGATAACTCTTCAACATTAGACGACTCTGGTATTGATATTTTTGCCGTCGTATTCATTTGTTCAAGCACTTGCTGACGTTCAGAGGCTGCTGAGATGTCTTCCTTGACGGACTCTAGTTGGTTTTGCACTCGTTCGACGATGAGGTCTTCTAGCCTCTGGGAGTTGGTCTGTAGCACGTTTCCGACGGCGCGGTGAATTTGTGAGGAGATGTCGTCATTGAGAGCGGTTTGCAGTTGCAGCGTTTGGTCCCGCAGGGCCTGAAGAAGCGAATCGGACATCACCACGGCCAAGTCAGGTCGTTCCAGTCAACTCCTTCAATAATGTCTAGAAATATTTTTCGTATTTTTCATGATTCACAAATTTAGGTGGGATGAAAATTATCGGCTAGAAATGAAAATATAAATCAATTTATTGAAGAACACAAGGCGATCGGAGACTATTCCGTTGGAATTGCTCTTGCACCCTCGCTATCCTTACTAATGCATACTGTGTTATTATGTAAAATTTGGTAGTCATGTTGGTCACCAATGGTACCCGATGATCACCAATGCTGACTACCAATGGTGTGGTCACCGATTACCATGATGATCACCAATGGGAACCACCAATGGTAGTCAGGCTATTTTGCTGAAGTTTCACTTTCGCTCGCCCTTCGCTCGTCAGCTCAACGATATTTCTACCCCCCACTCCCTCGCCACCACGAACCAACTCCCATACGCCCGGATACCATTCAAACAGTAATCGTCCAGTCCTAAAGGAGTCCCCATTGCTTGAAAGTCAGCCAATTGCTGTCTCTTTCTCCGCCAAACCTCCAAAACAACCTCTTGCAACCTCATGACATTTGGAGCCAGAATACTGTCATACAACTGTTGCCAGCGCTGAAGTGCCCAATTTTGATTATCGACATCATGAAACTCACACGAAGCTATGAACAACGGCATCAAATGTGTAGTGACGGTCTTCGAATCAGAGTCAATTTCGCTCAACAGCTGTCTAACTTGCACTGCCATCTCTCTCGGGGTTTGAATAAACCTTATTTGTGGGAATCCATTCTGTAACAGAATCATCGCAGCGTATCGTATGGCCCCGGCAGTGTTGACGTACTCTTTCATCTCCTCTGGAGTGAACCTGTTTGACCACGGTTGTTGCAAATACCAATCCAAGTTGTAATTTAGCGCAACAAGTTGCCCGTGTAAATCAATGGCACCTCTCAAAACAGAATCCCGATATTCATTTTCGGGAGTATCCTTCACCTCCACAAGCAAGTCAACAACTTTATCCAAGAGAACAAACGCCCTTTCACCGACACCCAACATATGATCCACTGGCTCACCATCGCATGGAATGGTGCTTGTATCTAAAATCCTTTTTTGAACAGCAGATTTAGTACCAGTACCCAAAAGACCTGTCCTGGTAGTAACCATAATATACCTCCACGCACTGAAAAGGAAGCTAAAATCATTATTATGATAATTACCAGTCTCAGTCAGCTTTCGACCAATGAAATAACATGCTCCCCAAAGATGCGCAAGCTCCATTTTATCGGATCCATGCCAGACTTCTGCAATGGCAAGCACGATACAACTCATTAGCGAGATGTCTAATGGTAGTTGTTGAGTCTTTAAAGAACGCGATAGTTCTCGGTAAGCACGTTGTTTGAATTCTGTACCCATTGCACGTAACTGAGGGTTGTATGCTGCTAAATGGTAGCAAGTGAGGACTCCAAGAAGATCGAAAATTATTGGGTACTTTGGCAAAAGCGGCATAATTTTGGTGATCCATGGATTCAGTTCACGATTTTTATGTAACGACATCACCCATGAAGTTTGATTGTCAAATGAATTGAATATGAAAGTTTCCCGATCATATATAAGCGGACTCGGGATTCCAATTTGGAAGACTTCTGGGGGTGGGGTACCTCTGAAAAATTGACCAAAATGATTCAAAAATTCAGGTTCCTTTTCAAACAATGTAATTTCATTGTCTTGGAGTTCCAATGGTTCAACCAGATTCAGTTGCTCTAGCTGTTCCAAAGACTCTAAAGATGCGGGAGTAAGTGGCGGAAAAGTAATATCAACAAGTGTTTCTTCCTGCTTGATGGGGGGTTTGACACCCCTTTTTTTGGGATCAAACCCTTCCACAAATTTTAATGATTGATTTTTAGCCACCCCCACTTGTGATGTTCGGGGTGGCGCGGCATCGTTTTTGAGACCTTGTTCAACCGGATCAACTGCCCCCCACTCATTTATCATCTCATTCAGCTCTGTGGCAAGTTTCGGATTCTTGCCTTTGAGGGTTAAATGTTGCTCAATCAATAATTCTCGGTAGGACTTACCAGTTATTGAGAGTGTGGCAGATTTAAACATTTCGTTCAGTTGAGAGTCAGCCTGAGGAGCACCTGTGGCAACATTGTTCAACCATTCAGCATTACTAGAGCTTTGTTTAGCACCTTTTGTCTGCGGCAAATCTTTGTGTTTGAATCTGAAAACTTTGGTGTAACCACCGCAAAACACACCTTTTTGGATACAGTTTAGACACTCCGGTTTAGTTTCGTCACATTTGACTTTATGTTTCTTGCATGTAAGACAGCCTGTCCTGCTTTTGGAGCGACGGGACGCCTTCTGCGACTTCGTTTCCATTGTTATCGAATCGGATTATCATCAAAGAGATTTTTAAACTTGGCTTTTGACTTAATTTTTTACATACCGTTATCATCGATCGAGGGTGTCAGCACTGCCTGAAGTCATTATTTTCGGGAAAATCCCCCACCTCTTTGCGGCACTTCTAGAACTTCTGGACTTGCCGAAAAATTAATTCGGAACCGTTCCGAAATTGGCATATCCGTTTTTGGTGTTTTCCCACGCAATTTTCTTATCGGCTATGTTATCCGCTAAGAATTCCGTACCGGAGTCCTGGTAATATATATATGTATGTCTCGATAACCAAGTTTATCAAAAACCGAATAACTTATGTTTCGATAAGGTACCGACCATGAAATTCAGTGTGTTGTTACAATTGTTTGCTGCCGTTCAGGCAACCCATATGGGTCTTGCTGACTTCCAGTCATATGTGGCTGAGCAACAAGCCATGATGAAGAAACCTACTTTGGAAGAAATGTGGGGCGAAGAATGGTTATTCGGTGGAGTTGAGACGTTTGCCCATCTCAACCACACCCGCTGTCTGTTGAATGAAGATCTTCAGTACGATATCGGTGTCATTGGTGTTCCTTTCGACACCGCCACGACTTATCGTAGTGGAGCCAGATTCGGTCCAAGAGCAATTAGGTCTGGTTCTCAACGTCAAGCTTCCTTAAGAGCATTCAATCCACGTGCAGGAATTAATCCATACAACGATTGGGCCAAAGTTATCGATTGTGGTGATATTCCAGTGACCCCAATGGACAATGAATTGGCTGTGTTACAAATGACAAAAGGTTTTGAGGAGCTTTTGCTGCGCCGCAAATCTCTCGCGAGCCCTGAAAATCCGCCACGATACGTTGCTCTTGGTGGTGATCACGGTATTTTACTGCCACATTTGCGTGCTTTGCACCAAGTGTATGGTAAGATTGCAGTGATCCACTTTGATGCTCATCTAGACACCTGGACACCACTGAAGTACCCATCTTTTTGGTCAAATGACCAAACCAAATTCAACCACGGTTCAATGCTTTGGATGGCTCATGAAGAAGGACTTTTGAGTGACGATAACAATGTTCACGTTGGATTACGTACAAGATTGTCCGGAACTGGCTGGGAGGACTTTGAAGAGGATACAGAACAAGGTTGGATCCAAGTTACCGCAGACGACGTGTGGTTAAATGGTGTCGAAGGACTGCGCCACATTGTGAAAAAAATCAAGGACAGAATTCCAAAAGATTACCCGGTCTTCCTATCGGTTGATATTGATTGTTTGGATCCTGGTTTTGCTCCTGGTACTGGTACCATTGAGTCCGGTGGATTACTTCCAAGAGAGCTGTTCTGGTTGTTGAGAAGTCTGGAAGATTTGAACTTGGTTGGTGCTGATGTGGTTGAGGTTGCGCCACAATATGACCATGCAGAGGTCACTGCTACCAATGCTGCAGAAGTGGCTTATCAATTGATTACCTCCATGGTGAAGAAGGGTAAGACAACACAATGAACGAACGAGCGATTCAAGTAGGTGCGAGCACACAAATGAACAGAATAAGTAAGTGTGGCTGGTGATGCGGATAGTGGCTATGGTGTGGCGGTGTTTTGGTAGCAACAAAAATTTACTGTACGGCATAACCACCCCTATCGGCGTATCGATGTCTCTCGATGACAAGGGAAACAAAACCCATCAGTCCAGTCCGGTCGCCATCTTCAGCTTCGATGTTATGTTACAAAATAAAGTTATTCAGGGTTGGGTTGTACAAAAAAACTACATAATCTCGGGAATTTGCGTACCTGCGCATGCGTAAGCGTAAGCAGCATAAACACTGCTTCTCACTCCTCATTTAAATCTCTTGTTAACTCCAACCTTGCTAATCATCGCCCAACACGAAATGCGAAAAATACTTTATAGCCGCATAAATTTCCTCACCGACAGGACGAATATACTTTGACGGTAGCAAAAACCCATGACTGCCACTATCTCTAAGCTTCAACACGAATGCCCAGTAAGCCTTGTTGTGGTACATGTAGTCCAATGCTGATCCAGCGCCCATTGAAGGTAATAAGTCCGCTCCTTTATCCTCACATGCCTTTGTCACGTGGTATTTCTTACCCGATTTTAATCGAACTGCTTGACTTAATCCATAAGCCAATTCCAGCAGATTTTCCTCGTCATGTGGACGAACGTCACATGAAAATGCGTATGGATACAAAACCTCTTCCGCATATGAATGTAAGTCAATATATCCATATATTGGATGATCGTGTCTAGTTTCGTTCAAATAGCTATCCCAAGCCAAACTCTCAAGACTCTCAAATGGTCCTTCGCCCGGGTAATCTTCTCCGCAAGGAGATTCGCTACTTTTAGTGAAGCGGAAGTTGAATGAGTGGTCAATATCTAATCCAAAACAGCGAGGATGATAGGTTTCTTGTCTATTTTTCCTCCAAAGTCTGTCTTGGGACCACGTATACGCGTACCCATCAGGGTTCATCACTGGGAGAAACAAAAAGTCCAAATGTTCCAAGAATTTTTTAACCTTTGGCTTACCTTTTTCGAAGTCTTGAAGGAGCTGGTACAAAATATAGCATGACGTAGAGACGGATACCCACTCACGCGCATGGATACCGGACGTGACCACGACGGTCTTGATTGGTTTGTCAGTGGTGTCTTTGTGGGCAGTGAGTCTAAGAGCCTTAAGGTCACGACCTTCATAAGTCTCTCCGACAACTTCTAGGGTCAAAAGCTCCGGGTAAGTCTTGACCAAAAGGTCGAACCAGTTGTAAATTGAGTCGATATCACGATATGCCTTGAAAAAAAGATCAAATGCGTTCGTTTCCACGTCTGAAATGTCAATTGGCGAGGAGTATGTCTCGAAAACAGCCTGTGCCAGGTCGTCAATCATTAAAGAAACGTCATATTCAGCATTTGGAACAGCAATTTTCACAGTCTCTAGTAGTTCAATGATTTGCTCGCTGTCTCCTTGTAAATCCACAAACTTTTGTCCAATACTTGTCTCCCAAATTGATATTTTCAAGTCGTTGGAAGTCAGAATTATTTGCTCCCGCACTGCAGGGTCACTCCAGTTGCTGACGCGCAACACGTACTGGTTCTTGTACACTGACAAGTCAATTGGCAGCTTTTCAGGTGGCAACAGCGAGTAGTGATCTTCTGGTAGTGGTTTTTCAGTATTCAGTTGGGTAATGAATTGCTCAACATGTTTATTGTATGCGGGCTGAAGATGACCTAAATTAGCCCATAGATCTTTCAGATTCAATCCACAAACGGCGGATGTCCAGAGGAACAGAAACGGCACCAGAATATGGCTTTTCATGGTGTTTACGGGGCCTTTTGGAGTGGATATTGAGGAAAATAGGGTGTTGATGAAGTAACTTTTATCGCGAGCAATAAGAGAGAAATAAAAAAAAAAACGTTCAATAAACTTACTTAATTTATTAGGAAGATAGCAGGTGATCCTCAATCACGTGATGTATATTTAGTCTAATCGGTTTTTTCAACCTTGGAACCAGCTTTGACCGGATGGATGTTTTTAAATAGAGCAAACGACAAGAACCCAATGAATCCAACAACTCCAAAAATAACCATGCGTTGTGGGGTGTCAACATCCAAGAATGGATATGGATATCCGGCTTTACCTTGGAGCAAGTTCTCTAAATGGAGCCAATAGGCAACAGTTGCGGCATAGCTGAGCAAGAGACCTTCGATGTGGGAGACTTTCCACGCGTTCATGAAACAGAAATACTCGATAGCCATGGACACGAATGGCAAACAATGGATTTTCAGGTCTAGTGAGAGTGGGATCCGATCGGCCTTGAGAATCAGATCTTCCTGGAAGAGCCGAAGTCCCCAGTAAACTGAGGTGATAACAAACTCAACGCTGATTGTAAGACCGCTTATGTAATCTCTCGCAATCTCTAAACGTCTCAAATTGAACAAATGAATCAACAATGTAAGGCTGAAGTATGCAAGTGTGAGCATTAGCCCCAAATTGGTAAGGAATTGGCTACGGCCGCCTTGTTGCAGGGGAACCGGCAATGGCAGGCTCATGATTTCGTACAGGCCGCTGCCGCCGACGAAAAGGACAATCCAGCACAGCGAAAGGGAGAATTTGTTTCCGACGGTTCTGTTCATGGTAAGACAAGTGGTAATTGCGGCGAGCCAGGATGGCTTCAGGGGAGTGAGCTATTGAAGCTACGGGAAACTAATTTTTGTAAGGGAGCGAATTTAGAGGTACTCGAGGAGGGAAAAATATCTAAAGAAATTTCCTTCTGCGAGACATGTGATTATGAGGAGCGAATGAGGATCTGAGAACGAGCAAATACGAGAATGACGATACGTCAGTCAATCACGAGCAACAGTTCAAGTGAGCCATATCCAGACCAGTGACGCTAGCTCAGCAGGTGAAATACTATAAAACCATTGGATTGCCTCATGGAGCGGGATGAACTACAAGTAGAATCTGTGGAGCGATAGCACATTCTTAGGCAGCCTTAAAATACATCGTACTCAATCTCACCATGGCTGCTGCGAGCCCGGTCTATTCACAAAACAATAGAGCCCTCTGGCAGTTCAACCGTCGAAAGCTTAGTCAAGAAGCATGCGATTATAGATTCGCCTATTTGAGACGCATGAGACCCCGATAACAGTCATGTAGCCGCGGTGACTAACAGCAAGCCAATCAACCTTCTCATCAGTTAACTACATTTGGTGCTTCCCACCTCAGCCTCTTCTTCTTTTTAATTTCAGACACAACTAAGCCTCTGTGTTACCCGGCCACGCAAACCCGTCAAAAAAAAGAAACGTCAAAAAAAAAAAACGTCTGGAGATAAGAAGAATGTAAACAAGTGTGCATTTCACAACCAGTGGGACGACTGAAACAGGTAAAAATGATTGCATAGGGCAATCGTTAGTCTCAGCAGCTAGGTAGTGGGCATTCTTCCTCTCGCTAGCCATGACATCTCAGCTGGACTACTGGCTGCACTCGGTGTTGAAGATGTCTTCGCCGCCGCGGGCCGTGTTGTCTCATCTTTGAACAATCTATTTTGGGGAAAACTATCGCCGAGCTAAGAAAAGTATTGTTTTTTTTATTGTTTAAGAAAATACGCCGCACCAAAATATGCATGAAATAAAGTTTATTTTTTTCTGTAGCCATCTCGGTAGCTGGCTTTCGTGCTGGCTCAACGTAGAATGCCTTGTCCAGAGACTACAAAAACGATTAAATTTCTGTATTCAGTGCCCAGTGCTGTGTACACTGTTTTTTTGGTTCTTCGCAAGTTGTTCGCTATTCTCGTGTAAGCTTCCCCTGGACTAATCCTCAACTCTTCTTTGACAGTTTTTTTTGCCAAGAACCGTTAACCATCACTATGATTAAGGCAGGAAATTTTGGAGACATCAGTCCTCAAGTGTCTCGTGCGCTCGACAAAGAAAACGAAAAAGAGTTCTACTCCGACGACAGAGAAACTGCCGTTGGCGGAGGTCTTCAAGAAGTTAATGCCGTCTCTGAAGAGAAGAGCTCTCGTGGCCTTCCGCTGCTCGTTTACCGTTACTATGCTGATATCCAACGTAAGTTTGAGAAAAACAATGACTTCGACGGCTTGTACGCCGAACAGCGCAACCAAATTCACTCTTCTCCTCACTCAAACTTGTCGGAGTCAAAGTTAGACAGTCAACGTCAACTTCGTCAAGCCAAAGCTTACTCTATTTTCTTCCTTATTACTACTGATATTCTAGGTCCATCAAATGCTCCATATGCCATCGCCCAAATGGGTTATGTTCCTGGTATCATTCTGTACGTTGTGTTTGGTGTTTTCGCTGCTCTTGGTGGCTACATCCTCAACTACTGTTACTGCAAACTTGACTCAAACAACCATCCATGTCGTACCTTTTCTGATTTGGCTGGCCGTTCCGTTGGTGCCTGGTTCCGTTACCCTACCGCCTTGCTCCAGTTCATCCAAATGATCATGAACGTTGGTTTGATCATGCTTTCCACCGGTCAAACCTTGGCTCAAATGTTGGTCACCAACAAGGGTAAGAACACTCTTTGCTACACAGTGGAAATCCTCGTTTGGGCCTTCCTCGGTATGCTGCTTGGTCAAATCAAGTCCCTCTCGCGTTTTGCCCATATTGCTAACTCTGCTGTCTGGATGAACGTTGCCATCATCGTCATCACCATGGTGGCTGCTGCAACTGCAAACACTCCTAATTACGATCTTTTCTGGTCAAACTACGGCTGTGTCGCTCCTTACAACACTCTCGATATCGTCAAGCATGTTATCGCCCCAGGTACTCTTTCTGACAAAATCGGTGGTATGAACAACATGGTTTTTGCTTGGGGTGGTGCCACCGTTTTCGTTGAATGTATGTATGAACTCAGAAGACCAATGGATTTCTGGAAAGGTATGATTGTTGCTCAAACTTTCATTTTGGTTATCTACGTTTTGTTCGGTGTCTTCATCTACTCCTACCTCGGTCAATGGTCTTACGTCACTGCTAACATGGGTATTGCTAACCATGCCATGCAAAACGCAACAAACGTTCTCTCCATCGTTTCTGGTATGCTTGCTGCTGCTTTGTATGCCAATGTTGGTCTCAAGGTTCTTTACCAAGGTTTCCTTGTTGGCGATTTCCGTTTCCCAGCATTGACCACTCATAAAGGTACCATTGTTTGGGGTGTTTTGGTTGTCATCTACTGGGCAGTTGCCTTTGTTGTAGGTGCTGCCATCCCAGGTATCAGTGAATTGGTCAGTATCATTGGTGCTTTCTGTATCTTCCAATTCTCTTACACTCTTCCATTCTTGTTCTTGTTGTGTTTGCTGATGCGTATGGATGCTTCAGCAGAGGACGTTTACGATCCAAACACCAATCAAGTTATCCATTCTGATACCTGGGCAAACAAAAGCCGTTGGGTTCGTGCCTTGACTTACGGTGGCACAAAGAGACAACTCGTCAAGTTGACTGCTTTTATTTTGATTCTTGCTGCTCTTGCATGTGCTGGTTTGTGTTGTTACTCTGCTATTGAGGATGCTATCAGTTACTACCAGACATCAACGGCTTCTGCTTTTGGTTGTACTGCTCCAGTTACTCCAAATGTCGGATTCACTTGTGCTGGTATTACTGTCGAGGCCAACTAGATCAGCAGATCCCAGGGACTTCTTTTACTGGATACTCCATACGTTAAAGTTGTTTTGATACCACGGAGTACCTCTCTTTCGTTCGTCAGGTGGTCTTATATCCCCATTTAGTGTATAATTGAATAAAATGATTTGAGATATCAACTACCGACACTAAATGAACTGGGTGGTGAGCAATTGATCAGCTACCCAGCTGAGTGTTTTCGATGTGTGTTCAAATGCTCCATTTTGGTAGCAGGATGTTGGTGCCAAAGTATTTATTTTTTCTGATATTTTCCAGCATTCTCTTTGTGTGGGCAATTGGAAAGCAATTTGAATGATACTCTTCACCACTCCAGCAGCTATCTCCACTTGTAGAAGCATCAGCCAGTGTACCCTTGGTTTGGTTCCGCCTGCTACCATTTTTCCGGTAATTTTCGTAGATTGACTAAATTGGTGTTCTCACTACTTCGAGAACGACCAAAGTGTGTCTCGTTCGATTAATCCGAGTCGGACTTACCCCAATCCAACAAATCTTGATCGGTGCCACCTGAAATCCTCAGAAGGACCGAGTCGTTTCATCCTAAACACCTATTGAACTATTACAGCACCACTTGGCCATTAAGCCCCAACAACACATCCATATATCAACACTCCGTACAGCTCGTAATCGTCAACTCAGGGTGGAGTACCAATGTGGTCCTGATGGAGTCGGACAGCTTCAAAATTGAATCACAGCAAATATGAAGTCATACAACCTCCCGAATTTTATGCCGTTTCACTTGCTACCGCAGAAATCCACCCCTGATTGGCTAGACATTCCGTAGATCCATGTACGCCATCCTAAATCACGTTACCTCCACTTCGACTCCACAACAATAAGCTGTTGAAACTAATCGTATGTGCCCGTTAACTGTTACTGAGCAGAATCTTGTGACCCGCCGCGTGACCGGACTCCGCACTCGTTTTCCTAGCAATTTCGAAAAAAAAAAAAGAACAGGTGATTTCGGTCACCGAAATCTCCTCAAACCCACCTGAAAATCGTACCAACTTCTCCACACCAGCCAACCAACTGGACACGTCCTTTATTGGCCTTCCCGAGTTATACTTATAAATATCCTTCCTTTTGCCTGTTACTTGTTGAACCCCTTAGTAGTTTTTTACTAAATAGGACCCCAGATTATTAACCCCGGATTCTGCACCCCCTTGTGACCCCACATTCCAAAATGGGCAAGAAAAAAAATTCAACCGTTATTCCAAGCGAACCTTCTCACTTGGATCACTTACCTCCAATGCCTTCATCGCGCAGGTCGTCGATTGTTTCGACTTCATCTGAAGGTTCGATGGATTCCAAAATGTCTATCATGGAACCCCCAATTCGTCAATTTGACGACTTCTACTCATTCGAACAGTTCTTGAAAGACGAGACCTGGGATAACGAGTTTGATTACTACCACATTAAGGTGAACTATCTGCCACCTTTCATCATGAGTTCAATCCACAATAATCTAGAAAAGATTAAACCTACAATGAACTCAAGATCTAAGAAGTTCGTTAGGCACCTAAACCATCATATTCAGAAGCACTTGGTTTCGGAGATCAAACACTATTCAGGTGTTGATTACAACTTCGAACGTGCTGTCGTTGAACGTACCAACGATGGCCGTGTCGTTTTCCATCTTCGTGACCACTCTGACCATGGCTTCCCTCTAGAGGAAATTGAGCAGACAGACAGGCACTGGACTCTGGATCTGGATATCGAGGCCAATCCTGAAAATCCATATGTCACTGTGGATATGAAATCCATGCCAATTGTGTAATGACGGGCAAAGCGAGTCATTCGAATTGTTTGAGCCGCAAAGGGCCTAGTGTGCTGTGCTTGCCTTAGCCAGTTTCTATTTTTACGATTGAATGAATTTATTGATGTTTTATGATTAACAGGGAGCAAAGAAACTGTAGAGAAATACTCATTTGAAATAATTATTATAGCGATTTATTTTCCTTACATCCTTACACCGGAAAATGATTAAGTGAATGTACACACAACTCGGGTTGCCTGTCTTTTGGTCACCGCTAAACCTCAATAGCCTTCACATTGGACACAGCCTTGGTCTCGTGATATTCACTCGAGGATGCAGTTCCTTCGAGCACCATGGTCTTTGTGTAACCCTCCAAATCGTCTTCCTCACAAACACCATCAACCTCGGCCATCTCATATCTGTCCATTCCCATCTCCTCAGCTTCATCAATTCCCTTGAGTTTGCAGCCAGGAATCTTATCGACAGCAAAACAGATTACGTAAGTGGCGACGAACGACCAAACAGAAGTACTGACCCAACCGGCAAACTGATAACCCATTTGCTTCCAATGGTGATAAATCCATCCGCCAGGGATTTCAGTAACGCCATCAAGACCAGCATAGTATGGTGAAGCAAACACACCCAAGCACATGGATCCTAAGATTCCTCCGATACCATGAACCACAAATGACTTAGTAGTGTCATCAATTCCAACCCATTCGTTGAAGTTGTAGCACAGTCTGCAACATGTGGCCACGAAAGCAGAAGTGATGAATGCCCAGTATGGAGAATAGAAACCACAAGATGGTGTGATGTTAACTAATCCCACAACAGCACCCTCACAGGCAGCCATCATACTCCATTTTCCTGTGATGACGTAATCAACCACGGTGAAGAAGAAACTTGCCGATGAGGCTGCAATTTGGGTGTTTGCCATAATATAACCTGTTCTGGTATTGACAGCCAGAAGGGTTCCGGAGTTAAAACATAACCATGTGCACCAAATGATGGAAACACCAATGAAAGTGGCCACCATATTTTGTGGTGAGTATTCCTTGTTGGTGTTTGGGTTTTTCCAGTATTTCCGTTTACCGACAAAAAGCGAGAATGCCAGCGAAGAAACACCAGAGGCAATATGGACCGGACCACCACCAGCAAAATCGAGTGCTCCAAGCTTGTAAAGCCAACCGTTAGCACACCAAGTTGAATAAGCAAACGGACAATAGCACACCGTACACCAGATAAATCCAACAATAAGCGATGGTAGCACTCTAGCACGTTCAGCAATAGCACCTACAAAAATTTGGACTGTTGCAACAGGGAAGAAAACAGAGAAAGTAAAGTAAATAATAGATGGAATCGTACCACCTTCAATGAAAGGACCAGCCCCAAGCTTGGCTAGCGCACCAAGCGTAAAATTTCCACAAACTGATGAGGCAGATGGTGAGACTGCCAGCGAGTAACCAAAAAGAAACCATTGAATTGTAATTGTACTGGTCACCATATAAGATTGGAACAGCATCTGGATCATGTTCTTCTTTTTCAAGGCACCGCCATAGAAAAGGCCAATGGCAGGTGTCAAGATCATAACACCCACTGTACAGAACATAACGTATCCCATATCAGCGGCAACAAATGTTGAGGTTTCATCGGCGAGATTATCAAGGGTATCACGTCTGGCCCTGGCAATAAGCTCGGCTGAACCGAGTCCAGAGTTTGCGTAGCCTCCCATTGTCCAAAAGTCACGTTTTTAGTGATGAAAGAGTGGTGAGCTTTGAGATTTTTGATTGCAGTTGACCTCTTTTTATACTTCCTCGAGACCACTAGATAAGGAGCTTGACAACACCTTTCAGATCCGGACTGCGTTATCAAAATTCGCACAACCTGTTGTTTCCGGACGGAAAAAAATCTACAGTTCTCGCAATAGGTCGCGAAATCCACCTCTCAAACCAGGATCTTATCAACCCATCTACTCTTGGCAGAATTATTGGCAAATCTCTTGCCTGTTTTGGTTAAACTATCTCGAGGTTTGAGGATCGCAGAATTTGATTGGCGGACCCTCCCTTATCAAGTCCCAGATTGATATTAATGATCAGGGTGCCAAGACTTGGGCAGCCTTGCGGTCGACATTAACAAACCAACAATGCCCAGATGGAACGTGATCGAACAATCCAAATTTGGAGGTAGACAAATGGAGAACGATGGCAATTGAGGCGAATGAATCGCATAGCTCGCATAGCTCGCTTCAGTTCGGTGATCGTTTGCTGGTATCCGGCAACACGGCTTTAGCGATCACTCCAGGCACTACCGGGTCACGTGGTTTCAGGAACACACGGGTTTTACTGATATTAAATAGATGTTCTAAAAATTTGTAAATCCGGATTTGACAGACTTTATCTAAACACCCTTCCTTCATCAACTTTTCATCAACTTTTCATCAACTTTTCATCAACATCTTCGAAAACAAAGCCAACCGACTTCATCAAATCCTCTGCATTTGACACCGTCGCTCCCCCATTCTGCTCCCGATGTTTGATATATGCTTCTTTCAAAGCAGTGGCTGATGCCCTGTACACCAAATCGTCGTTCTCCCAATCGCAAGGAATAAGTCCTTTTTCCCATCCAGGAACGCTCCTAATCTCTGCGTTTAACTCACGTGTATACAACACATCATCGGGATAAAGCAGGTTGTGATATTTCGGATTGTCTCCGGTCTCATCTAACCGTTGTTGCTCCTGTTTGCGCATTTCATCCACAGATGGCAATGGAATTTTGTTCTGGAACAGCTTTGCAAGCCAAGCTCCTTGAGTCTCACTGAGTCTGGTGGGTAAAACATATCGAGGAGCTGCAATAAAAGCCAACCCTGGCCAATCAAAACTCACGCATTGCTTGTAAAGATGGCGGAGACGCTCACCATTTGTCACTATTGGCTTTGAAGATTCGTTAATCTGTTTCAAAAACGGATAATGCCTGAGGTATCCCGTCGCAAAAAGTAATCTATCCACATTTGGTAACACAGTTCCATCAACAAATTTCACTGATTTTGTCGATGGATCCAAAGATTCAATATCTCCGACACGTATGATAAGCTCACTCGACCCGCCAGGGAGTTTTGACTCTGACCGAGCACTCTTGTACACTTTTCTATCCAATATTGTAGCCAACTGATAAGCTAAATCTGATCCTGAAGCAGAATTCCCTATAACCAGGATTTCACCTTTGGTATCAGAAAATTGTCTTGGGTGTCTGAACCCTTTAGAGTGGGAAATCGATCCTGGGTATTTTGCAGACCATTCTTTCATTCCTGGTCTGTCAGGTATGAACGGTAACTCGTAATGACCAGATGCAACCACGACTGCATCAAAGAATTCTACCTGGTCCGGATTGGTAGGGTCTTCTATCAAACCTCCCTTAGTCGAATCATTAACTGCTCTAGAAACTACTTTCCAACGACCGGGTAAATCACCATCATTAAACTCAACATCAACCACATTAGTACCAAATCTGATAAACGGTTCCACTTCTTCTGCATAGCCTTCTAAATAATCAAGAACGGCCTGGTTTGTTGGAAAAAGTTTGGTATCTTCTGGCCAAGGATGGTTGTTGTACTCCATTATTTGATACGGAACATTGGTATCGAGTAATTCATAAACAGCACTTGGCCATACATACCTGTTTTCCGAAATCTTGTAAGGGACAACCGACGAACCATCGTGAGGATTCACTGATGGAACAGGACATTTCACTGGAGCGGTCTCATCAAAGTAATTCCATAAACCCCCAGTAGTTGAACGTCTTTCAAACCCGACGACGCGGTCGTACGAGTTCTCTTTCACAAATGCTTTGATGATTGCAGCTCCGCATGGACCACCGCCTATCACTGCTACTGATTTAACATCACCGAACGACATTTTGGTGGACAATTGCCTCAGTCCATTTAATGGTGATCGCTTCAAGAGTCGAAAACATGGTCGCAACAACATGATGAGGCACAAAAATTCGGCTAATGCCCTAAACGGCTTAGTAAGATCTGAAGACTGATAATTATGGTAAGATGGGCAATATGGGGTGCGAAAAAAAGTCTCTGAAAAACACAGGGTGTAGATTTGTGCGTGTCACGTGCGATACCGTACCCTGCCCGAAAACCGAAACAGTGTTAGGGTTTTTTTTTTGCCCCTGCACAGCCTAAAGTTTAGCGGGAGTTCCGCCTAGTGCGGATATTTGAAATTGCTTTGTTTTTGTTTCTTTTAGCTGGAGTTCAGTCTGTTTTTGGAATGTGTTCTTTTCACATAAAGTTTTTCTTGGCTTCGCGCCATGGAACTCCATGCCACGCGCTAAATTTTATAAATTCCTGTTGTTTGTTTTTCAATCGCCTGGAATCCCGGGCTTCGCCCGCGAATGGAGCTCCTCTTAAACGTTACTTTTTATGCGCTATCAACGGCCAGGTGTCCTGCCCGCGTTTCTTTTGCGAGGCAGTTACCCAGCTAGGGAGTGGGACCGATCTGTCACAATGATGAAGAGACATGACTACAAGATCACTAAATGGAAGTAAAAGGAGTTACCAGCAATTTCTGCGCATTAATTAACTCAGCTGTCACGTCAGAAATGACCATTAGTCTAAAAATGGGCACTTCATTGCCAGCCAATCTCCATAAATGACCCGGTAGTCATCGTCGGAATTCCACACTGGCCAGATAAAATTCTGTAGTATGCAGGAGACATGTTTCTTTTTCCCGCGAAGCCCCCACAATCATGCAGCGCTGCCTCCGAAATGCAGTGATTTCTAATAATAATAATTGAAGATTTTTATCTGGTATGTTTGAGACATGATATAAAAAGAGAGGCGTTTGTCAAACATTTTTGTGAGACTTGATGGTTCTCTGAATTCATTGCATTCTTAAAGAAAAGCACTCATAGAACATATAAACCATGGCTGACATCGTCCCAACATTCAGATTAGATAACGAACTCACTATTGTGACCGGTGCTTCCGGTGGATTAGCCAATGCCATCATCAAAGGTCTTCTCGCTTATGGCTCTGAAATTGCTCTTTTAGATATGAACCTTGAGAGAACCAAGGAAACTCAAGCTGAATTGACCAAGTTCTGTATTGAAGAGCTCAAGCTCAAAGAAGAGTCTATCCCAAAAATGTCTTCATACGCTTGTGACATTTCTGACTCTGAGCATGTCAACGAAGTTTTTGAGGCCGTTTACAACGATTTTGGAAAGTACCCGCTCCACCTCGTCAACACTGCAGGTTACTGTGAAAACTTCCCAGCTGAAGAGTACCCAGCTAAGAATGCTGAGAAATTAGTTAAGGTCAACCTTTTGGGATCTCTGTACGTTGCCCAAGCATTTGCCAGACCTCTTATTAAAAACGGAATCAAGGGCGGTTCTGCGGTCATGATCGGATCCATGTCTGGAGAAATCGTCAATGATCCACAACCACAAGTTGGTTACAACATGTCAAAGGCTGGTGTTATCCATATGGTCAGATCGCTTGCTGCTGAATGGGCCAAGTACTCCATCAGAGTCAACACCCTCTCTCCAGGTTACATCTTGACTCCTCTCACCAAGAACGTTATCAACGGTAACAACGAGATGTACTCGAGATGGTTGAGCGGAACCCCAATGGGCAGACTTTCTGAGCCAAAGGAGTTCACTGGTACTGTTTTGTACTTGTTGTCTAACTCTGCATCTTCATACACTACTGGTGCAAATCTTGTTGTTGACGGTGGTTTCACGTGCTGGTAAGGAAACTTCATCTAATTGCTTCTAACAAAGGAGTTTTTTTTGGCTTAAACTAATTGCCATACTTAATTACTGTACATTATTTATTTGAAAAATAAAAAACAATTTCAAGGCGTTTTATTGATTATAACATTTTTCCGTAGGATTTTCCGTAAAACAAGAAGATTTCGTTTCTTATTCTCGGAGATTCGTACTTTGTGAAGTTTTTGTTTTTTTTACCAAAAACGGAGTTAATAATGCTGATTGCGTGTTTCAAGTAGAAATGTATAAGCAATGAGAGGTCTATACAATGACGAGCGAACGAGGAAGCAAACTATGAGCGAAGCGGATCGTTCTCTCGTTGCTCTAAGTGACAATTGAGTCACGAATCAATTGGCTTCGATCGTACCAGTCAAAACGAACGTTTTGTAATCAGAACATTCAAAACACCAGCAATGGCTCACAATTGATTCAAGTGGCTCGTCAATTACTGCTTGGGTTGAAACTGCTTCCAACGTAAGTCCAACCGCCAAATTGTTTTTGAACTGATTCACTCAAAAAGTCTTCAACCACCGAGTCCATTGGTCTTTCATCGGTAAACTCGCTTGAAATGTTGGAGATATCTGAAGAATCTTTGACTTGAGGTTTGTATGGAGGAATGTAACCTTTATGGCTGAGTTTATTCCAATCAATATCTTTGAAGAATGGGTGAGTCTTGATTTCTTCAACGCCATTGTAACCTAATCTCTTCTTTGGATCTCTATTAAGCAGTTTAGTGATCAGATCATTTGTTTGTGGATCAATTTCTTGAGGGAAAACAAGTTGGTCGTTCAAAATCTTCCGATACATCACATTAACATCTTCATCATAGAATGGTGGAAGTGACGTCAACATCTCGTATAGAAGAACACCCAGAGTCCAAAAGTCAACAACACGTGTATAACCTTTGCCCATAAGTAATTCTGGAGCCAAATATTCTGGGGTTCCACAAAACGTATTTGTTTTTTGATCTAGTTTCATGTTGATCTTACAAAGACCAAAATCGCATAAAGCAATATGACCTTGGTAATCAAGAAGGATATTTTCAGGTTTAAGATCTCTGTAAACGATATTCATCGAGTGAAGATGTTCAATGGCTGACAATAACTCACAAATATAGAATTTTGCTCTGATAAGAGGAAATCTTCTAGCTTTCTGTAAATGGTAGAATAATTCTCCACCATTGATGAATGACAAAACAAGATACAGTTTCTCGTTACTTTGGAACGCGAATTTCAATGGAACAATGAATGGTGAAGTGACTCTACTCAAGACAAACTTTTCTGCTAAAGTGTGTGTAACTTCCATTTTATTGACGATATGAGACTTACGGATAGATTTAAGAGCATAAATCTTTCCGGTATCCTTTTTGCGAACTTGCATCACTTTTCCAAATGAACCTTTTCCAATCACTTTGAGAAGATCAAAGTCGTCTATACTGAGACCTTTTTTAGCTAAGGTGGAAAGTGGTTTAAAATCTAAAGTGATGTTGATTGCTCCTGGAAGTTTCATATCGGTGTAAGGGTTGGTCAATTGCAACCATTCATGGTTCAAAATCCTAATTTGGTGAGATGTATCACTCAATGACTTGACAGAAGCAAGTCTAACACTTGCAGCACCCACGAGACAATCTTCTTGTTTGTCAGATTCCAACAAAGAACCTGGAATTCGCACATACAGCTGAACGCTCAACATAGCTGTATTTGGTGATGTCACATCGAATGTCGTGACACTATTGAATCTCGTATTTGCAATCGTGTTTCCCGATGAGCTGATTCTTTCACTGCTATTTTCCACTTCAACAACTGCATAAACAAGACTATAACTTGTCAAAGCTGTGCGGTTTGTCTCGCTCGTGCTGTTGATTGCTAAGGCGGCCGGAAGACAATGTGCAAGACCTGAGCTGCTTGATTCGTCAAGAGACTCGCTCAACGTATCGATTCTCCTACGTAGTTCTTCTTCGTTCACGTTTTGGCCCATGTTTGCAAGCCTTCCCAGAACCTGTTTACTAATTCGGAGAGGAACAGGGATCTCAAGATCACGTGCCGAGTAAACTTTCACTGTGAGTAATCCAGGACGCAATTTTGTTGTGTTATGTTGACTGGACGAAGGAATAGTATCATTTTCAAGAACTGGATCAGTATTTTCCAAATTTGTGGTGAGAACACGTGGTGCAGAAGTTTGTGCTGTAGCTGGCGTAGAAGGTCTGGCAGTTTGAGGGGAAGAGTCACGATCGTTAAAAGAAATGTTGCCAACAGCACCTGCAAGTTCGCCGTTAACGAGGGTACGACGTGGATCGTGTGACGGTTCTCCGCCTGCAGACGATGTCGTGGCTGTAGTTTTCAGTGAGCTCGCGTACGTGGGCACAGCCAAAGTATCTGAGTTTGTAAGCGACGCTGCTGAAGATGTTGCGGAAGGCGATCCACCCACGGTATCAGCAGAAGTCGAGTTTGTTAGAGATGAGCTGGGAGTATTATGGCTGTGTTTGGAGCCCTTGTTGAACAGTTTCTTCCAGTTAGACATTGTAGATACGCACAGATCAATGTGCAATGGCTGGTGACTCTGTGATGCTGTTTTTTTAGAAGGACTAATCTGATTATATCGATTGAATTCTCCCAAATGATAAAGAAGTACTATAAACAGAAAAGAAAAACACAATGCGGCAAAGGGGGGAAGAAAGAGCTAAGAAAAAATTGGTGGCGAAGTTCGCGAGGCAGCTGATAAAGATATTACGTAAGCTTCTGGTGGATGCAGATATTATAAACTAAAATTACGAATATAAACCTGTCTTGACTTTGAGGATAATTTGATCGCCGTTATTACAACCCGCACACATGCTCAAACTTACATACAGATCAATTCAGTTTGAGCTTGATCTCAAAGTGATTGAGCTGACTAACATTCCGCAGCTTGATGGCAATCGGTGTTACTTCACAAGAAGCATCACAAACCATAGAATCCGGAACTACAAGCAACAACAACACCAGCGAGACTCTTCCACATCTTCGAAATTTGATGTTGTGAACCATCGCTGTTCATTTGGGTCCGGGGGAGAGCTGCGCACTCCAATCAAACTTTACGCCGACCCAAAAGACAGTTTCAGTTTATCGGATAAATGGCTATGTATCACATTTTTCATAGAGGATGTTGCAACCGGTAAGAAAGACAGATTGGGTAATCTGGAACTCAATCTTACTGAGTACATCAATGAAAGCTCACCAAGATCGTTACGGTATTTACTGAAAAACTCCAAAACCAACAGTATTCTTAAACTGTCAGTGTTCATCAAACATCTTGAAACTGATCAAACTTACAATTATCGTATTCCAACAAAGAGCTCAAGTCAGATTTATAGCGGATTGAAGGATTCAATTGAAGATGGTTCCGCAAATGGTGGAACAAATCTGACAGGTACTAGCCCCACTCCCGGCACCGCCACATATATGCACCGCCACAGTTCAGAAACTAGACCACCTTCTTCATCTGCTTCATCAGTTCATTCATTTTCGCCACCATCTTCCCCCGATCTTCATGTTCGCTCTACTTTTGGTCCCACGCCTGGTCGACGTCATCCACTCTTAGCGCGGTCTCCAAATGGAACGAATGGGAACACTAATAATGTGCCTGCAGCATCTTCTGCTCCGGAGCCTCGCGATGTGTTTGATGACACGGACCATGTGCTCAGCGACATTATCAATAAAACATACAAGTTCACCTGGCAATTGAAAGGTATCAATTATGAGGAATATACGCCTGCTGAGTGTGTTAGGGATATTGTTGAGCATAATGGAAATGGTTGGAAGAAGAACGAGGAGGGAATCAATTATATTGATGCCATCCAGCATGAGTTCGGGTATCTAAAGGACCCATCTATGACAAAGTGCTGGGACTATGGGAGTTCCCACGAGGCTGGTAAAGATCAAGGGGGGCATGTGAGGTATAGGCCGGCTGATGAGGCGCATTTCAGAGAGGACTTGCGTAGCTGGCATCTGGATGAGCGAACCCCAAGCGAATAACTCCAATCAGAGAATGGTTGGTCATTCTAGGCATTTCCCAGCAAAAAGCGAACGGTATCAACAATATATAAGGATTATCTTTGGTTGTTTCACACCTCGCACCTACACCTCGCACCTAAGAAATGGGGATGACACTCATATCATGTATCTTACGTTATTCAATTATACCTTCGCCTCGAACGAACGATGGCAATTCGATTACCCTGATTAAATATTAACGACGAGCAAAGTCAATGCTTTGCTCTTTTTCTACCGACAAGTCGCTAAAAAGACAAACTTTGGTCGTCATTCTTAAGTCGGTCTCACCCTCTCAATTCCATCATCACTATCCTCATCAGTCACATCAAAATCCTCAAAACCTGACAACTCTCCTTCTTCATCCCATTCGTTCAACTCGATTGACTCTCTGCTGCGCTCGTGAGAGTCTGCCACATGCTGGATTCCATCATCCTCGTCATCGTCTTCTTCATATTCATCATCATAGTCGTAATCCATAGACCGAGCTCTTTTGTACCTTCCTCTTGCTGAAAAAGGCCAATGAATATGTGGACCACGTCTTCCGTGCATGAATCTTTGGAAAACAGTAACGACAAACATTATAAACTCGTTCAAAAGTCTCAAAACCCGTGATTTGTTTAGCACCGCCACCGCCGCTACCACAAGAACAGTCATCACAATGAGGACTGTGTGTTTCTTTATGAATGGTTTTTTATCCACTTGATCAACAACATATAAATCGTCGTCGGTGTATTTTGTATCGTCATCTTTGAAATACCTCATGAATCCAGGAACTTCGTACTTTTCGAACTCTTTGTATTCTGGTCTCGAAGCAATATTAGCCGGCTCGCCGCCCCTGATGAACAGTCCAGGGGCTGAATGATGGTAGTAACCGACTTGCGGATAATCAAGAGCTTCTTCATTTCTTGTAAAATTGTAATATTCAATTGAACTTTCATCACTAGCATACAATATTGCTCGTCCAAGAGTCCATGTGAATTCAGATCCATTGAAAACATTCTGCACTTCGAATTTTGATCCTCCGGTCTTGCTCAGTCCTAATCCGTTGTGTAGCAAGATTGAAAGATAGGTTGATTTGAAACATAAATCACTGAGTTCTTTCTTGTCCAACGCTTTGTACTCTTTGAGTTCATTCCAGCTTAGAGAGCAAACTTTATTTGTTTCTCGTTCAACTTCTTCGTACGAATATATCTTACCTCTTGTTTCAGGTGATTTATCACCTAAATCAAACAATTGCGATATCGTGTCCCAATAGCCTGAGACTCCATAAAAGTTATCAATATCAAAACTAAAATTCGGTAGTGAATCTCCAGATAAACATGATGAAACATCTTGTCTCGTTTCACACTTGTTGGATATCAGAGTGTAAATGAAATCTTTGCAACGATCACGATCCCCTGAGCCTTCAACAACGTACTCTTCTCCATCGATTTCACCGACTTCATTGTAGTCCTTTGGAAGACATGGATCTAACAACTTGTAATTCTCAATTAACCCATCGCTGTTAGTATCTTCTCCATAATCAATCTTGTCAAGTGTATGAAGGTATTTGAGATGAATTTGTGAGATTCCATAACCTAGGAATGACGTTGAAAAAAGATCATAGTTGAGATTTGGTTCTTTTGAACCAATCGTACTCAATTGTAATCTGATCAGTTGATTGTAATGTTCACGAGTCTCGTTTTGGTTCGGCTGGAAAGCAATTTGAGTTGAAGATCCTCCCATATCCAATAATCCAACAGATCCATGTCCTGGAGCCAATAATCCAGTAAGATAATTCAATGCAATCCAACCATAGAGACCTTCAACGTCACCATCAATTATATTAACATGAGACTGACAATCAGGCAGATAGAAGTTAGTCTCTTTACGCAAGTAAGAACAGATATTGTACAAGATTTCATTTTGTTCGGTTGGCATTAAAAGTCTCATTCCAGCGGTGGCATGTAAGAAAATCGGAGTTCTGTAATGTTGTTCAACAGGGATCACGTCATAAACTTTTCGAAGCATATAATTAAGGTATTTCGGTCCAATTCTGGAAGAATTCTCATGAAATTCTGATATGCCGGGTTTTATCTTCTTATACCAGTGATAACCGGTGCTAACTTTTGGTAATAAATCGGAGTCTAAAGGCGATTCGTCATACTCTATACGTTCGATGAGTTTCAATGATGGCGGCTTTGGAGAAGTTTCGCCTTTCGCCAGTAGATCACGAGTACTCAGCCATTGGTAAACGTATGCACGTGATCCTTTTGATCCGGCATCAATAATGATGATGTAATTGTAGGGAACTCCATTGGGGTCGAGTACTTGACCAACTGTTTGTTTGGTCGATTTCTTCTTCCCATGCTGTTTTCGTGATTCTAGAAGCAGTCCCATTTGTCCAGGAAACGCACACCACCTGGAGGTTCTTGTGGTGGTGAAGTTGGAACAGTTGTTGGAGGAGAAGAGCAGAGTTAAATGGCTATGGGGGGGTATACAAGGGGAAAAAATTGAGAATTGTTTGATGAAGCTCGAATCATGGCAAAAAATAATTTTAAAAAATGCGCCACACTTCCTGGCGCAGCCTCTGTGGCGGTGTATCCATGTGGTCGGGTAATCCGGTCTTCAACTTCCGGGCCGGGTAATCTCACGGCAATTTTTGGTTACTATCCGACCCTCGCGCTGTATGACAATCCGATTCAAATCCGAATAATCTGTGCAATCAGCGTTCGCGGTTTTCTAAGCTGTCTAGAAAAACCCCGGGGTAGAAGTTTATATATACATTTTTTTCAAACATTGAAACTAGTCTTTACTGATCACTACTTTTGTTAAAGACAACATGCTTGCTAACAGATTCAGACTCGGCCTCGGCCTCGGCTCTGTTGCCAGACCAACTATTGCAAAGTCCCTCATCAAGCCAGTTGCTTGCAGAACTTTCATTAAGACCATTCCACAACCACCAGGATACATTGTTGGAACTGTTAACGATGCTTATGTTCCACCACCACCAACCAAATCACACGGTTCATGGCACTGGACTGGTGAGAAGATCGTCACCATCGGTATGGCTCCACTTGTTCTTGCTCCATTTGTGACTGGTACCGCTTATCCTATTGCAGACTCCATCATGGGTACTCTTTTGCTCTACCACTGTTACGCTGGTTTCGAGAGTTGTATCATTGATTATATCCCACTCAGAGTGTACGGTATCTGGCACAAGGCTGCCATTGGTCTGCTCACTTTCGGTACCCTCGTGGCGGGCTACGGTGTCTACCTCATTGAGAAGACCGAAAAGGAAGGTCTTGTTGGTATCGTCAAGAAGTTGTGGACTGCATGATTATATTTAAGTACATAAAACATATTCGGTTATTGAGGACTGATTGGCCCAAGTCCTGCGGGACACGCGAGTCATTCAATTACTTGTAGAAGGCAAAATGCCGTTAGTAGATGTGATGATCTGTGTCACACGACCAAAGAGCCTCACTAGCTTCTCAGTCTTCGCTTGTTTCCAACCGCCTCTTGCTGCCGATCCCGCCAGCGGGATTGGGTGACTGGGTTTGTGTCCTGCTCAACGCCTTGGCCACCCTGATATCCCTAAACTTCACCAACTCATCGATAATCGATTCAATGTTTAAAATATCTTTCTCGGCCAAGATTTCCAACGGCGCATCCTTACACGGAATATACACATCCCTCGATGAGACCGATTCAATCTCAACTGAACGTTTATGGTGGTCTATTTTGAAGGATATGAGCGGCGTCCCCGTCAGTTGTAGTAGTGTTGGGAGTAGTTCTGTTGACTTCAACTGTAGTTTCTCCATTATGTAATCAAATGAGAGGGTCTATTTGTGTTAGTAGGTACCGAATTAACTACCCCACAATTACTTACCTTGTTATCAACTGCAAGAGTCATTAATGTCAATTGTTGAAGTTTGAGTAACTCCATGGGCTGCAGTTGGCTGATTTTGTCATTGATTGCTAAGGGTGTTAGTACTGAGCGAATGGCGAGCAAATAACGATCTGCAAGGTTAGTCGTTCCTCATCGGGATACAGTACTGAAAGGTGATTCGCCCCCGCTCGCTGTCCAACTGAGTCTTCCTCCATTGTTGACCCGATTGGCTCCTCGCACTCCTCGCTCTCCTCGCTTCACCGTTTTTGCTCGCTGATGCTCGTTGATGCACGTTGATGCACGTAATTCGCCCCTACTTACCCATATCTTCCACCGTTCCGAATGCAAACACCTCCAAGATCTTCTTCAGATCTCCATCTGGCTCGGCCAACCAGAGTGATTTGTACTCATTGAACGTCAAATCTCGCAATTTGTTTCTGTCTGTCATTGCTGATGTATTCGATTAATATACAGAGAGAGTAAGTATTTTTTTCAATATAGCGAATTTATTTGATCGAGCAAGTGAGTCGTTCGTGTGTCACTGCACAACCGCACAAATACGAGCTAACCGAGTCGTCTCACTGGTCCGTCATACTTAGCTACTCAGTTTCTTTCGTGATATAAATACAAGTATCATTACAATGATATACCATACGAATGCGAGCCAGGCGATTCGTAGACATGCGGAGCGACTCGCTTCGCTCGTCGTCACTCGTCAATCGCCCTCAAATGACTCCCCTCACCGGTCATCCCCTCCTGCTCATTATCACTGCCCCCCAATACATCATCATCTCCAATATCTTCACCCTCGCCATCATCTTCTTCGCCCTCATCTAACTTCAAGTCCTTAAAAACACTGTCGGTTGGCATCCTTCTCATCTCCAACTGACTTTTGAACAGCGGTCCAATTCTCGATATCCATTTCGAGCGTTTCTCCAAAATACCTTTGAACGAAGAACTAGAAACCAACTGTTGACTGGCCAAATCATCCTTCTCTTTACTACCATTGACGTGATGATGGCCAGGTCCACGTTTCTTGGATTTCTTTGGTGTAACACTGATCCGGCGACGATAGTGTTGTTCCACTTGTTTATCCAAGTCTTCCAGAATAGACATATACTCCTGCCAGGCGATCTGCTCCTCAACGATCGGAATCAATAACTTCTTTCTCTTGACGTTACGAACTTGAACTGCCTTCAACTCTTTTTGTAAAGCTCTCAATTCTTTGGAAACCTCGTCATCTTCCTTGGCTTCAACCCAGTCTTGTTCAAATCCAGGCTCGTTCAGTATTTGCTCGACATTCATGTAAACCCCGATGTACTTCAGTTCTCTCTTCAATCTCTCGTCTAATGATTTGTAATCAGTCTTCATCACAGATGATTTCCAACCTTGTTGATCGGCTAACGCAGATGATGAGGACCCAGGAAGACCGTTATCAACTACTCCATTCTCTTCCTCCCCTTCAGCCGGTGTTCCAACGCTAGAAATACCTCCTCCTGCTCCCTCCTCATCAGCTTCATCTTTCATCAAGGCTGCGAGTAGTCGAGACGCTAATGGACCACATGAGATATTTTCCGTCTCCAAAGTATCATTGTTCAATTCATCAGATGATCCACGTGCTTCCACTAGACTTGCCATATTCAGTTCCATCTGTTTGATGGCACTGAATTCACCCGCGCCAGCATCTTTCACTAAACCATTTTTGACATCCTCCTCGTACCAGATATCCGAATATAAGGGCCCTAGTTTGGGGACTTCGAAAGGAGTCTTTTTCTCATCATAATCTCTTGGAAGACTACTGCTCAACAGTGTCTTGGTCCTCAACAGACGCAAATCCTCATCGTTGAATGCTCTGAAAAATGGATCGACGTATGCTTGAAACGATGTGAATGCAATCTGATTGGATGGTTTGGCATTAGAAAAGTCAGTCATTGGAATTTCACCAGGAAGCAAGTCTTTGAGATCACTTTTTGGGAAAGTTGCAACCGCATACTTATTTTTCAAGTACTCTTCATCAGGTGGATTTTTTTCTTCGTCTTTGTATAAATGAAGTGCATCGGAAGCACTTTTCAAAAGCTCATCCAAATGGAAATCAATCTTTGGTTTGTCGGCATAAACAGATGGAATCGCTTTTTCTTCGCTTAAGTCATCATCTTCAACTTCCATTTTGATTATCTGTGAATCGGAATCATCGTCCATTACGTCATCATCACGTACATCAGGTGTAATCTCTTTTCGTTCTCCATTGGCTGTTAAAATCAGCTTTCTTTTCTTCTTTTTGGGTGGTTTGATCAAACTATCTTCATCTTCTTCCTCTTCACCAATAGCCTCATCTTCTTTCTCCTTCTCCCCTTCTTCACCTTCTCTCTCCCTCTTTCGTTCGGTTTCGTCATCTTCGCCACCTTCAACTTTAACAAGCGCGTTTTTCCCGTCTAAAGACACAATTTCACTGTCCAACTTGGCCGTCAGCTGTTTGTCCGCGCGGATTCCGGCTTCGAGCTCACCAATCAGTTTTTCAAGTGATTTTTTCAACGATAAAAGTTTAGACTCGCTAGGAGTAGAAAACATGGAATCTCCCTGTAACAGACCAAGACTCGAGTCATAACTCAATTCTAAATCACTTAAAATGGTTTGTAGCGTGTCAGAACTGCTCCTGACACCATCTCCACTACTTTCAACTAGCTGAACAGACTTGTTATTTTTCTTGGGAGGGATCTTTCCCTTCCTGTGTCTGTTTCCACTGGCTCTCGGTGGCATGTTTGTGTATTAATAATTCCCAATTGGTTCAAAGGGGCGAGTCCCAATGGGTTGGTGATTTCGTAGATAAGATAAAGTGACCATGCTTTGTTGAAATGTTTATTTGAGAAAATCGTGATGGTTTTTTTTTCAAAATTTGGTGGTGTAAGGGTGTTAAAGACACCGTTGAAGTAGGTGCCATAAATACCATCGGCAGCACTGCAAATTCAAGTATTGATCACTACAACCTCATGAAGGGCATGAAGACGGGCATATCACACCTCTTCGAGTTGCTCACCATAAAAATATCGGCGAAGCTATTCGTTTAAATCAATTTTATTCGCTAAGACTCGCTAAATGTCTTGCTTCACTACTCATACTCGTTCTCACTATTCACAACACGACTCGCTTCGCTTGTCGTTTTTATTGGTTTAACGATCGCACAACTCGCCTGGCTTGTCATGCTTTTCGGTCGTCATATATACACGCTAATACTTCCCCTCAAATGCCTCTGTAACCAACCCCTCACTCAAACTCATTGGTCTATCTTCCTTTGCAATAGGCTTTGCCCATTCCTTAGGGAACTCGAAAGCTTTCTTCAACTTGTGTTGCTTCTTTGACAATCTCGCGTCAGTGTGTCTCGTATCCAAAGGAACATCTGCAAACTCCTCAGCATTATTTTTAGCCTCTTTGACCAAATCATCCAACACATCAGACAAGAAGGAAGCATTCTGGGCTGGCTCGAGGAACTTGTCAGACGACATCTTGAGCATGTCGGTAGTATGATCGTATCTAACACCAGCCAATAATTTGAATTTGTGAGACTCCTTCTCACCCAAATTGAGATCGGCAACCTTCAAAGTAACAACAACTTTACGCTCTGCAGGATGGCTCTCTCCTAAATAAGTAGTGTATCTGTAAACAGCTGGTTTCTCAGTCTTTGGAACTGGGACATATTCCTGTCTGAATTTGACAAGCTGAGGGAATTCGTAGGCAGCAATTCTGTTCAACTTCAATTGATCTCTGAAATCCCGAACGATGTCTTGTGCTCTGGTTGGATATTCATCATATTCATTTGGCTCCTCTTGTTCATCCATGAACTCACCTTCTTCAACATAATCGTCATAATTTGTCTCTTCATCGGCTTCAAAATGTTGTGCTTCAGTCTCATAGTACATCGCTTCAACAACTTCAGCCTCTTCAACGTTACTAGTCGTCGAGAGCAAGGCATCCAACTCTTCGGGGCTTCTTTTGTAATGTTTTCCAAGAGTAATGACTCTTTCCTTATACAAACGTAAAATCACGTCGTCTGGCAACCCTTTCCATAAATCTGGTCTCAATATAAGTGACCCATCGTCTAACTTAATGTCTTGAGCCTCTTTGAGTTTGTTTTCCACTTCATTAAGTTTGTCTCTGAGTTCATCACTTGAAACAAAACTTCTTGACGAAAATTGTCTGCCGGTGACTTTGGCTTGCGCGAGAGAACGTGCTACTCTCACGTTGTTCACGCTCGTCACTTTCGTACGGCCAAGCACTAATCTCAACATTGGTGGGTTGCGTAAATGATATCGAGAAGCTCAGCATCTCGATAACTTTTCAGCTACTGATTTTTCACTTTAGTTGATTTACTCAAACTTTTAGTCGGCACAAGTTGCGTTGTGTGCGCGACGCTTGTGCGACATATTTTTTCCGTCGCGTCGATCGTCGGCGACGGCCCTTTTTTTCCCCACTGGGAGGAGAAGGAGAAAGAGAGCGTTTTCAAAGTCCGGTAGTTGATTGACAAAGAAGTGATGAGCGGTTGACAAACAACGCGAGCTAGAAGTCAGAGCATAACTCTTCATACAGATACGTCCGCAATGCTGGGAGCCGAAAATTTTGTTGAAGGATGGGGCTGTTCTCAGTCACGGGTACTCACCGACGATAGCTGATAATCACTGATTATAACACTCTGCGGGTTATCGTTACTGATAATCACAATCACCGGTTATCATTAATAATCGCTACACACTTTCCCCGTTCCTCTCATCCCTCTCCATTCACTTCGCAGCCCCAATTTTTTGGACCGCCCCCTTCGTTGTTGGGGCTGTTTTTGGAATGAATCGCAGAAAAAAAAAATCAAGATCCACATCGATTATTTTTTTCTCCCTAAAAAATAGAATAAAACGATCGCATATTCCCCAACATTTACTGTTTCCCACCAATAAATTGTGATCAAATACCAAGAGACGTTTGAACAAACCTGCAAGAAACAAAGCAACAACTTCCAACTTACGTTTGCACAACATCAGATTGATTTTAATTGTTAATTTAGGTATATTATTTTACCCCTGCCCCTCATCCCCCTTCCCCCTTCTTTGATGTCGTTTCTCAAATCGTTGAAAATCACTGACCCTGAGAAACTGAACGACCCGAGTTTTGTGGCGTCGTTGAATCAAAATGAAGTCATGTCAAAACTGCTAATGACAGTTTGGTCTCTACAAAATGAAGTCAAAGAACTAAATGAAAAATTGGATAGATATGATAATTTGAACCAGTTGCTTAACGAAGAAGTCCCATCACAAGAGTCGCAGGCGGCTCCGGACTCTAACACTGGTGGTACCAATACACCTACAATCGTGGAAAAAATTTCTAGTTTGAAGTCTGAAGAGTCAATCCCTATTGGTTTTACCCCAATGTATAGCACTCCAGCAATGTCAGAAGCAGAAATAATGGAACGTCCTAGCAAAAGACAACAAGTCGTGAAACCATGGCCTGAGGTTTCATTGAATCAGCTTGCGAATCGGTTTAAAATACCGAAAGAGCAACTTTTACAAACCTCAAAACAACTTGTTAAAGATAAAAAAAGTCACTTGAAGTCATTGAAACCTAATATTGGAAGCGAACAAAACTCTACTGATTCTAAAGATGTGGACGTTGAAACACCAGTTTCCGTCCCTGGTTCAAGGTCATCAAGAAACTCAAACAAAAGACGTTTTGAAAATGAACAAACTAAACAACAATCAAAACCGTCTCCACCAACCTCACCGGCTTTGTCTATTTCGCAATCCCCTCAATCACCAACTGCGGCAGTCCCAAATGGCCCTGCAAAATCTCTCAAATATACCATCACGAAATATGGACTTTATCATTGCTCAACATGTACAGATGAGAAAGTCATGTATTCGAGCTTTGGGTCGCTATATCAGCATAAAAAATCTCTTCATCCTGAGGAATTTGCAGGTTCAACTGCTGTTGAAGAACCTTCATGGCCATCTCCTTCATCTTCAACAACCTCGGCATCAGTTTCACCTGCACCAGCAGATATCACTAGCAACAATGCTAGTACAGGCACCGCCATAGACATAGCTACGAAACCACCTTTTACTCCAAGAAGGTTCGGTCCAGGTGCTATAAATGCTAAGATGTCTGACATGTATGTGAAATTGGGCGAAAAGTCATACAGTTGCAAGTTTTGTAAGACTGGATTCAGCTCATACCATGGTGTTTATTTCCATCTGAAGAAGGTTCATACTGATCCAAAAACTGGAGAATTTGTTGAGACTAAAGTCAAGCTAAGTGAAAGGAAACAGTTCAAGAAGGAGCAGAATGACAAGCAAGTGAATGATGATGATTCAGAGGAGGTTAGCGAGGAGGTCAAGGAAGATCTCGGAGATGAGCCAACGGATGAGCCAACGGATGAGCCAACAGATGAGCCAACAGATGAGCCAACAGAGCAGCCAAAGGAGCAACCAACAGAGCAACCAAAGGAGGAAAATAAAGATGCACTTGTTGTCTCCGGTGATGGCTCAACTCAATCGCCATCACATCAAATGGGCAGCGAAACGACGCGCCTAAGCATGACGAATGACCAACAAATTGAGTCCATTGGCCAGTGAGGGGTTGTTAGATCAACTAAGGATCACATTTGTTGTTGAACAAGAGGTCTCCCCGCGTTTGATTGTTGAGTGACTGACACTCAAAAAAGATGGCTTGCTTTGTTCGTCATTGCTCGTTATTTTAAAGGACATTGTGAAAAGAGTAAATGAACAATTTAGTTTATGTTTATTATAATCGAACTGTTTGTGAAAACTATCGAGTGAATTACAATTAATGAGTAAGTCACTTTCTACGACTCTCCTCGACATCCATCGGGTGCTTTGGTTGTCGTATGGGTAGTTAGTCGTCTTCTCAACTAGCTGAATGACGACGAACGACGTGCTGAGCGCGTTGTTCGGTCGCCTTAAATTCCTAAAATACACATTCCTACAGAAAGGTAGTATAAAAACAGCACAATCTAATAAAACAAAAAGAGCCAGGATTACAACGGCCTAGGACCCAAAGAGAAGCATTCATCATTGAGTGATGAATGAGAAGAGAAGAAAGTTAACTGGGCTAATTGATCACTGTTCAAGCAATCTGTCTTTCTTCTTCTTCTTCTTGTCTTTTTTTCTGCCGTCGTGATCACCTTTCTTTAAAGAAGCTGGCGTTGGAGCCACTTCTGGTTTCTTTGGGGCTGTATAAGAAGTGCCAGTCTCTTTTGCTAGCAAATATTTTTTATTTTCCTCCTCATACATGGCTTTTTGTTCTTCGTAGAGTTCTTTCCACTTTGCCTTCTCTGGTTCGCTCAACTCTTTCCATCTTCTGGAAGTTTCTTGCGCAATTTCAGGTTGAGATAAACTTGTTTCACCAGACAAAACCCTCTCCTTAACAATGATATCTCTCATTGCATTAGAATAGAGGAAGAACGAAGTCAAAGGTTTCTTTGGGGCATTTGGATCCCTAATGATCTTCTTTTTCTTACGTTCATCCTTCTTGTCTTGAGTTGGAACATTTGCCAAAACTGGAACTGAATCATGGCCCACAATAGGAACCATCAAATCCTCAAAGATCGAGCGATCGGTGTTGTTGTTTTCAAGTGCGTTGAAAAAGATAAAAGTTGCTTTGGAAGCATCGCTTGCAGCTTTTGACAGTTCCACCAATGCCGAGACCAACTAGGGGGGTTAGTATTGTGAGTCAAGAGAATCAGGTTAATCAAGGTGTAAACAAGGTGTAAACAAGGTGTAAACAAGGCCACGAGAACCGATATTCACGAAATCTGGACGACTGACGCGAGTCATTCGGTGAGTAAACAAACTCATGAAAAGTGAAACGAGTTGTTTACATGGAACTTGAAAGTAGCTTATATCGAGTACGCAACCAGTAAACGGCTCGCCCATAACGACCAAGCGACTAGCAAATGACTCGTGAGCTTGTGCTCGTCACGACACGCTCCTCATCTTTGTTTACTCCCTTTTTTTTCCCTTCACCCCTAAATATAAACAAGAAGTAAAGTTGAAGCAACAGGTGGCAACAAATGGCCAACTTTCCTCTTGTTTGCTGTTAATACTTACGGCATCCTTGGCGGTCTTGACCTCGTCTGTCATAGTGTAAAGGTCTTGGTGGTATTGAAGCAATATTTCTGGTTTATCCTCTCCCCGGTACCACGGGCGGCCGTCCCAAGTAAAATACCAGGAAAAAAGCACATAATAAGTAAAAAAGCCTGTCGAGTTCCAACGGCAAACAGTTTGTTCGCCTGCTCGCGGGCGGCCTCCAGTACCGGAAATTGAACTGGTGGGAGGGGCAAACGCGGTAACGTTGATTTCGCGAATTCCCGGAGGCGTGCGTGTGTGGGATAAAAATGGCGTGGGCGTGTTTAGGGCTGTGCGAAAAATTTACTTATACGACAAACCAAACAAGTCGCTCAAGTCGCTCAAGTCGTTAGAGGGTCGCTTCGAAAACAACCAGCATATGACAAGACCATCATGGACGAACGAGTCATCCATATGAACAAGCGGGCTTGGTGAAAGTTTCAACCCAATGGTGGCTCACTTTCTTTGTCAGTTGCTCGTCAGTCTCCCCTGGCTTGCCGTTCGTAAATCATGCTTATGTAATCATGTTCCAAAGTCTTCATGTTTCATAGTCTTCGTCCTCAGCTACCTTAATTGCAGCATAACAAACCCCATTTTACACCAAGTAACCACTTGCCATGCGGTGTCTGCTTATGAGTCGGTTTTCCAGGTAAACTCTCCATTCTCGACCTCGTCTTCTGCGGTAGCCCCTAGGTTTTTTAAAAAACCACAAAATTTATAAACTTCTACCTGTTCCACCAAGCCAATGAATTGTGACGTTTATTTGGTGATCCAGTAGACTCATTCAACACAACAACATGATACAACTACTCTACGAAAAAGCCACTTCCTTTGCTCATCTTGTGCTGAGTGAGTCGTGTCGACCGACCAGCATAGTTCGTCGGTCGTCGGTCGTCGTTACATGGCTGTGCAAATTGCTACAAAAAATTATTAAACATCTCTCGGCGTCATAACAAAACTCCGTCAAACCTCCGTAAACACATACTCACACACTCCCCTTGCTCGAGCCACCCCGTTCACACTTATCCATCGTCTCTCTACCAACTGTAAATGCTTCAGGGATGGTTGTTTACTGACCCTTCCAATCCACCTCCACCAAAGTACAACTACCAGGCATTCGAACAATCACACTCATACTTTCTGTTTGGTGGTAGGATCCGACTGCCCAAATCAAAATCAAAGTCATTTCCCATCCCATTCTACATACCTACACTATTACTTCTCAGCATTCCTTATGTCATCTTCTTAGTTGCAGAAGCCAGTTGGTGTTGGCATAATTTATCGCCTGCCCCAGTGATCATTATCTCATACACCTGGTGTCTCACTATACACAGTTTTTTTCAAGCAGCGTTTCAAGATCCTGGGATACTACCCAGAAACATTCATTTGATCGATAACCTCCAAATGGACGGGCTACCTCCGGAATATTACAATCAAATCCTGCTTCCAGGGCCTCCAAGTCGTTCTGATCCGTCAAGGTCTGAACCTGTAGTTATGAAGTATTGCACTTCCTGCTACATATGGAGACCAGTTAGAGCGTCGCATTGCTCCAGGTGCAATGCCTGTGTGGCAAATTTGGATCATCATTGTCCATGGTTGGCCAACTGTGTTGGACAGAGAAATTACTGGGCATTTGTCACTTTTTTACTCTTGGCTGTCATTGACTGCGGACTAGTTATAGGCATTTCTTCCTATCGTCTATCGATTTCCAAAGCAGCATACAAACGTTCTCCATTATCAGTTTTTCTCGTCATTTACACAGGATTGTCCGTTTTGTATCCCCTGCTGTTACTCATTTACCACATCTGTCTTGGCTTGACCGGAATTACTACCCGAGAATATCTCAATGCTGATCGCACAGAAGGGAACTCATTTCTTCATGATGTGTGTTTAAATCCTTTTAATTCCGGAAATCTTTTGTCCAACTGGAGACGCCAGTGGCTCCGGCCTCGAGGGTTATCTAATGTCGATGTGTTGAAGCCTTATAAACCAGGTGACAAACGTTTTACAACTATCGAAATAGGATCGGTTCCTTAAGTTTCTGTTATCGGCCTATCCGGCGCCGCTCAGGTGCATGCGGGCTTTTTTTTAAAGGCGGCGAAAAAAAAAAAAAAAAAAATGAAAAAATGAACGCTTAGCATAAATTAGAAAGACCTCCCAAGCTGAATGAAATCAGTATAGATAACCTTCAACCAACGACAAAATGAGAGTGTTCAACGCCATACAACATTACGATTACTCATGGGACTACGTGAGCGCTGCCAACTGGTTGAAATACCCAAATGAATCCAGCACTCATGTGGTGGCTGTTGACGTTTTGAGAAGAGAATTTGATTCTGCAAAAGGTACACTAACAACCGAAAGACTCATCACATGCAAACAACCAATTCCAAAATGGATTTCGTGTCTTGTCGGTGGTGAAACAAAATCCTATGTTCGTGAAGTCTCAATCGTCAACAGGAATGATAAAACGCTTACAATGAGATCGTGTAACCTTACAATGAGCCACCTTTTGAAAGTTTATGAGACAGTTGTCTACAGACCGGATCCTGAGAATCCTGCCACAAGAACACTTTTTGAGCAAACTGCTGAAATCACGGCATTTGCCTCATTTTCAAGAATCTGTGATAAAATCGAAGATTGGTCAGTCGAAAGATTCGGTCAAAACGCTTTGAAAGGCAAACTGGGTTTTGATTCTGTTTTAAAATCATTAGAAGAACAATGGAATGGAATTACAACAAAGACAAGTTTCTTGATAGAAGAGGTTAACGAAAAAACTAACGAAGTTATTACAGAAGTGAACGAGAAAACATCAGTGATTTTGAGTGAAGTTAACGAGAAAACTTCTGAAATTATGAATGAAGTCAATGAAAAAACATCCGAGATCATGAATGAAATGAATTTGAACACTCAGAGTGTGATCTGGCAAGCCGCTAGAAAAGTTAAAGAAGGTATATTCCATAGAGGTAGTTGATCCACTACCTCTCGCTGCATTTTATGACCACGTTCAAAGTGAGAATTCATTTTGTTCGTTATAGATTTACTATGACACCGCCGCCGATATCAATTGTTAGTTTACGTTATTCATACAGCATATAGATTTAACAGAAGAACGTGACAGACAACAGCACGATAGCACGACATACGAAGCGAGTCGTGCGAGTCGTGTAAGTCCGTTCGTTAAACGTGATTTTCTTGTGAATGTTTGAGCGACTCATTCAGCTCATCGCTCGCGTAGTATCCCTTCGTAGCAAACAACTCGCTTCGATTGCCGTTCGCTTGTCATTTACAGTTCCCTCAGCCTTTTCTCCCTTGCCAGCCTTCTCAACTCCCTCATGTCTGGCGGTTTCTCGATATTTAACTCCTCCCTCAACTCATCAATGTCCTTTTCCATAATCTTCTCCCAATACACATTGATCAACGGCTTGCAAGAATAGCTGTTCTTCAATGCCCAAGGATAGTAAATGTCAAACAATCTCTTTCTTTGATCCGCTTTTATCGGAATTGGAGCAAACAACGCACCAAGTCCTGCAAATGGTATTTTCAAATTCAAAAATTCAAAAAGTTTCAAAGCAATTTCTCCTTCCCTCACAATTGGTAAGCCAGTGATTGTATGATAAAAATCATGACATTGTCTGTATCTTTGGAAGATAAAAGCCAGTTCTTCGTCATCAATAAACCGAACAGGAACTCTGGTGTCTGGAGAAACCCCTTCTCTTTCGAGCCAATCCACATAGGCTCTTCCGAAAGAGTTTTCTGGTAATGTTTTGAGATGTTCAAGATCTAGAGACTCAGATGTAATGTTTGGTCTATCTTTCAAAATTTGTCTTCCGACTGGATCACTCAAAAGCTGGCTTTTCAATTGGTTCAGAAAATGTGGAATTGCAGTAGATTCTCCCAGAGCAACAATAAATTCATTACGTTCCGGGTGTAAATAAGCTCCTATACCAGAACCGAGGAAAAGAGCACTTTTCTCAATAGGATGTAGAGGCACGTGATTCGGATAGTTTGGCGTTGGCCTTTCGAACAATGGTTTCTTGGACGTTTCTAATTCTAATTGAATCTCACTTGCTGATTTGTTCTGATGCAATTCACCACGTTCAAGCTGGTTTGCCAGTTGAATGTCTTTCCCGAGAAAATGTGTTGTTAGAGAAAATGCAGCTCCTAGGGCTGACCAAACGAGAGTTCGCCGTTGGGAAAATTCCAGTGGAGTTTTCCTCAAGCACTGGGAGGCCAGCTGTCTGGTTCTACACGTGGTTCCGAGCATCCTAGGTGAGCTTATAGACATAAAAAACTAATCAACAGTTTTTACTAACTTAATTTTTTTTCCAGCGAAACTGATTTTTTATATTTATTTCCCTTACAAATCTAAGTCACTCTCATAATCATCATCATCATCCTTTGGTTTCTTGGTCAAACTTGTCAATTTGAACGACTTGTTCTTGAACATTCCATTCAACAAGAGCAAATTTTCCAAGTTCTCGGCCTTATAACTGGCAATATCAGTCCCATTGATCAATCCTTGTAGTCCGATAATACGGCCTGCCTCCAGACCGTTTTTATACATAAGAGTGCATGGAAGAACTTTGATTCCGAGTCTGACGGCGAGGAAAGGGGCATTCTGAGCTTGGATCTTGTAGAATTTCGTATCAAAATGTTTGTAAGAAAGCTGTTGTATTGAATCCTCCAACATCTGACATGTCTTGAAATTAGGATTGTACAAAAGTATCACCACTGCTGACTCCTGAGATGTAAGTTTCATTAACTCACCTTCATCAGTCACCTCTTTCAGGAATGAATCGCCCGAATCGATTGTGTTTTTGCTTCGTTTGAGTTCAGAAGACAGCTGTTGTAGTCGTTCTGCTCTATATCTAGCCACTGCGTTGGTGTCTGACTCCAGTTCATCTTCAAGTTCGCGTAGTACAGCATCCGAGTCTGACCCTGAATCCGACTCCGAATCCGCTTCTTTTGTTCCTTGTCGCAGTTTTGCGGCAATTTGGCCGTCCCTATATTCTTCAAGGTATCTCCTGGATAGTGTGTCCATGACTGGGATGGTTCTGGTGTTGGCGATGTTGGGTTTCGTCCTCGTCTCAGAGTATACAAGTTAGTTGATTTAATATAATGGATGATCGCGTTTTTTTCTTTCGCGATTATAAAAATAAATAATAAATCAACTCATTTTGTTACACGTTCTGATAAGAGAAAGGAAGATAACTTAGATCACCCGTCCATGAGCATACCAAAGACACGACGCGTTCTCCAACAGGAGACGTTTCTGCGGTCAAGACACCAACGGAAACTCAAATTTGGCTTGGAAAGACCTGTGGCTCCAACAAGACCGCCTGCGACCGCTATAGAACAACCACCAAAAGACTCGGAAGAATACCTGAAACAACTCATTTGCTCCATATACTCTATTCCAGGCCCTCAAACAGACGACATTTCATTTCAAGAATTCCTCCCTGCACTCACATCATCTACAAAAGTAGACCTTGAATTACACACTCTTTTCGGTCTACTTCTCAGACAATTTCTACTAGGGTGGTATAAAAATCTGGCTCATGATGAAGATCAGGAACTCCTAAACGAAGTGGTTTCTGTCATTGCACACATGACGCGAAATTTGCAGCAAAGATGCATGAGACTTAATTGGGGTGAGATTATATTGGATGATTTGTTCATTATATTCAATAGACATTTGAACTCAATACGAGAAGCACATAATATTCTAGGCACAAGATTCGCAAATAAAAGTGAATCTGATTCTCTTGAGTTTGTCAACTGCTACACATCCATCAACTCTCATTTCGCAATTGACCTTGAAAATCCAGTTACCGAAAAAAAATATTCAAAAGTCTTATCAAAATCATTAGTAGCTCTATTGCTACCATTCGAAGAATTAGACTCAAAGTTGAGTAGACAATTTGTTACATCAATTTTTAATGACTTGGTCTTGAAAAATATAGTTGAAAATCTCGCCGATAACTTCATGATTTGGAATATTATCGGATCTGTTTGTGATTCCATACTCAGACATAAAGATGAACAATTGAAAGCTCAGCAAGAACGAGATAAAAATCAGAACTTCTTACGCCATTTTTACGAATCACTCATCGCCGCAGGCCGAACAATCGGTCATATAATCGCTTATACAACATCAGTTTTTAATTCGTCAAAGCCAGTATCAAATGAGTCAATCCTGAATTATACAGTCTTCAACTTTCTCAACAATCTATTCGGTTTTAACATGAAATTCCCAATTTTACATCTACAAATCACATTTTTCTCCATAGTCATGTCGAAATCACAGAAAATCCAACATTTAACAAACAATATTCTTAATAATTTGATCCATAATCTCATCTTTACCGATACCGTTGTTTCAAGTTTGATCAAGTTTTTAAGAAACATGCTGTTCCCAAATGATACAACTCTAAGTACAGCTCCGAGATACATACCCGAAACTCAGGAAGAATTGACAAAGATCAGAAATTCTAATTCTGAAAAGCTTACGAAAGTGTTAATGACAAACCCTACTTTGGTAAAATTACTATTCAAAGATGAAAACAATCTAGAAACTCAAGCTGATTTTTTTCTGCAACAGTTTCAATACAAAACAGTCAATAAAATTGTGCTTTGGGAAGTATTGGATCTTGTTTTTGCAAACATATTCCCAGAGCTTTTGACACAAACTTCGTTAGAAATCATAAGTCACGAAACTTAATATAGTTTCAAAAACTTTCCATCAATCCTTTAGTCTTCAAGAAAATCTTCTTCATAAGTTTAACACAAAACATTTTCAATTTCTTAGGTGCAGAAGAGAGCGATTGCCTCGAAAAGGATCTCGCTCTGTGCCTTCTCTTGATACCTTTAGATCTTCTTAAAAGATCATTCTGCCTTGGGTGAAACCATTCTGACTCTTCTCCAACAGCTAATAAGTCTGTTTCTGGTAAAGTCAATGGGCCATCAGGTGCCGAATCAAAATCTGAATTAGAACTAGAATGCTTAGTTTTCCCAAGCAGTTTATCCAAACTCCTTGTCTTCATGTCTGGATACTCGCTGTCGACATTTTGTAAACTAAGAGTTCTGCGGATCCCAGCTTTATGCTTATCAGTCGGATTTTTGATTCGAACATACATGCTTCTGTGAGTGGGCCTAATTAGAACTTTATTATGGTTTAAAAGCCCATGATCTTCAACGAGAGACTCTTCGCTAGTTCCCGTGGGAGTTTGACCATCAGAAACACATGTGGTCGTAGTGCCATCTGTGTTATTTTCGGTCTCTGTTCCGTCAGTTTCAACAGAACTGCTTTGAGAATTAACTGGAACTGGTGGAAGTTCACGAAGCTCCATTTCTAACCTTTTTTTCTTCAATTCTTGCAAATGTTGCAATTGTTTGAGATCCTCCAAATCTTCAGAGTCGATGAAAACTTGTACATCGCTATGTGCGGTATAATAACTATCTTGGTCCTCCGACATACAAGGTGTTAGAGTCGATCCATCCATTGAAGCCATTGGAGCAGATATTTTCACGTCCATTTTTGTTTAGTGATACCCTTTTTATTTGAAGGAGCCCTTTTTTTGTGGGATATGGGTGTTTTTGGTCTTTTATAATCATGTGTGAATTGGTTGACACAAGTGCGAGATAATAACCCCTATTTTAGCTGTTGAATTATCCAATGGTTGTATTCTGTAGCATGCTCACTTACAGATCAGTACAAAGAATAATTAAACAGCACATAAAATGAATTTAAAAAAGTTTAGGGGCCTGCTCCCTTTTTTACAAAAAGAATCCTTATTTAGCGCTATTCAAGAGTTTTTATGTAATTTTCATGGCTGTGTTAAAAATCATAAATATCACGTGCTGTATTACAGGGCTTTAGCCCTTGTGGTTTTAGGTGTTAAAACTTTTTTTTTTTTTTTTCCAAATCCTGCTTCGTGCAATCCCGTTTGCAATTGTAAAAATATCCCTAACAGTTCCTCCTACTGTTACAAAATAATCTTGACTTTTCTTCCTTTCACTAAGGTGAGGAAGAAGCATTTCGTGCAGACAATCCGAAGAAAACTAGCAACATGCAAATTTTCGTCAAGACCCTTACCGGTAAGACTATCACCCTCGAGGTGGAGTCATCCGACACCATTGACAACGTCAAGTCTAAGATCCAAGACAAGGAAGGTATCCCACCTGACCAACAAAGACTTATCTTCGCTGGTAAGCAACTTGAGGATGGCAGAACCCTTTCTGACTACAACATCCAAAAGGAATCCACCTTGCACTTGGTCTTGAGATTGAGAGGTGGTGGTAAGAAGAGAAAGAAGAAGGTTTACACCACCCCAAAGAAGATCAAGCACAAGCACAGAAAGGTCAAGCTCGCTGTCTTGACCTACTACAAGGTTGATGACGACGGAAAGGTCGAGAGACTCAGAAGAGAGTGTCCATCTGCTACCTGTGGTGCTGGTGTCTTCATGGCTAACATGAAGGACAGACAATACTGCGGTAAGTGCCACACCACTTTCAAGCTTAACTAAGTTTGACGGAGGGACTTATTCTGGTGTCTTGGATCATGTTTACTAGTTGTGGTTCTAGATATAAATAGTTTATAATATTTATTGCTGGCGAGCAACGAGGACGCATGGTTAAACGAGAGTAGTTACAGAGTATAATCACCGAATAGCAGTGTACAGAGACATTCTGTTATCGTTACAGTCTGTCAAAGAGTTAGGGTGCAGAGTCTTTTGTTTCACAATCAGTGATTTTTTTAGTCTGCTGACATAATCGATTGCGTCATATACCCCGCGCAGCTTACTTAAGATAGCAGAATCCATATAATGATAAGCCTGGAAAATTAACAGCAGCCAAAACACACATAATACAAATGGAAAAGGCTATTTGTTTCTTTAAACCTCGTTCAAAAAGACTGAAAAGTGCTGCTTTTTGCTCTTGATTCACACTCTTTCGTATTGAATCCAGGGATTATAGTGTTGGTTGGAGAGGATTTCCCGCTTAAATTGACTGTTTTCCGTGTCTGATTGCTCGTTTGAATTTTCTGAAACTTGGTGTGGATCATTCCGATCTAACTAAAACCATGGGCCAGCAAATCTCACGTAGCAACGATTTGGTTCATAACGAATATCCGGAAACGACAGACACCTCAGTTGGTTCTTCCTTCCGTCTAGGAGGATTGCAGCCTTCTAAACACGCGTTTTCCACAAGAACTAGACGTCTTTCTACACCATCTTTACATCCTAAACAGAGGAGAAGAAGTTCATTACTCAATATTTTCAAACGTACGAAACGTGAATCTACAAACGCTTCACCAGAAACAAGTACAACGCAATCAGATCAGGTTCCACATGCCGAAACTGAGTTGCTTGCTAGAAGAGAAGATCCAACGACAACGAATGCTCAGATATCAGAAACGGTAACAGAAAGACCGGCTTCAGTTAGTTCTGTGGAAGCTTCATCATCGGAACCCGGAATTCGTGAAGTTGATTCAACTTTATTAAATCAATTCAGGACATTGTCTAATTTGCTTGAAAGTGTTACAATGAGCACATTACGTCGATTGATAAATTCAAACGGTTCAAGTGCTCGTTTGAACGCTTTTTTCTCTAATCCACTAGAAACTGTTTCATACAGAGACGATGATGAGTATCATGGAGTCAGAATATACCCAACCGAAAACAATATCACTGATTCAAATGTTGCTCCGAATGACAGCAGCTTTTTGGAATTTTTGCACGGACTTAGTACCGATAACCTGTTGCACCGCGAACTCGGTGAGCAGGTTGCTCATGGTCAGAACTTGAGTTTTTTCAGAGCATTCCGGTTCAACAATTCAAACCAATTTGGCTATAGTTCGACATTGCAAGGCTTCGAAAGACTTATTCCCGTGCTTATTGTTGGAGTGGTAGGCTTGAATGATATATCTTCGGATCCAAATAGAAGTCCGGATGATTCATACAGATCCTGGATCATCATTGTGATGGCACATCATTACTCTTCGAATGATCCAGTACTCAACTCAATGCCGTTGTTTATCAATTTACTCACAAGTTACGTTACCAGCAGCAGCAACATTTCGCTCTCTACGTCACGGTTTGGCCCCGAAGGCACGACCGGTGTTGACTCAGATCTTGATTCCTTCAGAGAATCTTTATTCCAAATCTTCAATAAAGGTAGGAAACTATCCCAAATGGAACTCGATTCTCATGGTGAAAGCATTTTCGTTTTCAAAAAGACTCCACAGGGAGAAAATGAAACTTTCACCAAGACTAAAGAAGGCTTCAGATTTTTTGAACCAGGAGATAGATGTCCGATCTGTCTTTTAGATTACGAACAGGACGATTCCGGAAGAGGTCTTCCGTGCACCCATAACTTCCACAAAGACTGCATCGACCAATGGCTTTTAAACGATAATACCTGCCCCATTTGCCGCAGTAAAGGGTTTTAGATGCATTTATGAATATCATTAGCGTTGCGCAATACGTCAATTTGGTTAATGAAGCTGGCTAGCTTTATCTGGTTTTTTTTTTTATTTTATATGATATTTTGAAACTTAGTTTTTTATCTTATCTTTCTTATCTATAACTGGCTAATTTTTTTCTTATTTCAATCCTTAGTATTATTGGCCCCAACTGTTTTAGCTATTCAAGATTTGGCCCAATTTTCCCCCATAATTGTTCAAAATTTTGTTTGGTGTGTTCTTTCTTCCAACCAAGCTTTGCAGTGGAATTGCTCCATCAACAGCCAGGTTTTTGATCTTCAGAATAGCTTCTTGCGAAGTATCATTCATACTCATAAATGTAGCCATCAAACCTGCAGCAATGGCAGCAGACATTGATGTGCCGGATTTTATTGTAACCGGTTCAGTACCAGTTGGAGATAGAGTTGAAACGTTGATCCCATCACTGAAAATATCAACACATTCTCCCCAGTTGGTGAAAAAAGTCAAATTGTCCGTAAAAGCCTCTATAGATCCAACTGTCAGTCCTTCATCTAAAGATGCTGGACTGTAATTACAAGCACTCCTATTATGATTCCCCGCTGCACTCACAATCCCAAACCCTTTTGATGCAACTTTCTTGAGTGCATCATTGAAAATGGCATTTCTTTCTGTTGTCATTGCCATAAGAACCACTCCAGGATCTTCGTTCTCCACTAGTAAACTTAGCGCTTCAATCACAGTACTGATTTTACTTTCTCCGCTAGAATTGAATACACGATAATCCACCATAGTACAACCTTTGCTGACTCCAAAAATTTCAGACCCAACCAACCCAGCAACTGCAGTCCCATGTCCGTTTGGGTCGCCAACTAGTCCATCATCAATAAAAGAACCACCAAACCTTACGCGAGAGTTGAAATCTGGGTGATCTGGCCTAACCCCAGTATCTAAAATGTACACGTTCACGTCTTTTCCAGCTTCTGGTTCATAGTAGAAATCCATCAATTGTCTTGATTTGATTCGTCCTCGTTGTGAGACCCTGACAAGATGTTTGGGAGCAAATTCTTGAACATCAGCTATTTGAACCGGTCGGTCTACCGAGATTCGTTTGACAGTTTTATCAAAATACGCAGATTTGATCAAGTTAATGTCAAAATCTCCATAGCATAGTCTGAAATCATCGATTTGAAGGTATTTGAATAATGCATCTTCCGAGTCGGTGCTGGCTGTTGATTGTGTCCATCCAAAACTCGATCTTAAGATTTTCCCATATTTAGCCTCAAATGACTTCTTAGTCTCACCATCTCCCAATTGCAATAGAACCTCGATTGGTTGGCAGAAAGGAGCAGCTGCCAAAAACAGTAGTAGTGCTTTCTTTATTTGCAGCATATCTAATTCTATAAACTATATTGAATGGCGCTAAAGAAAAAAGGATAGCTTTCAAAAAAATCCTTATAAAAACCGATCCCTTTTTTGACTGAAATTATTTATTGTGGTGAAAAATTTATTCTTGATCAATTAAAAAACCAGTTTTTTTAGATATCAAGTATATCGTCAAACTTATTAGAGTAGCTTTCATCTGAACGGTCTTCACCTTTCTTATCCATACCGACTTCTCCATCACTCTTGACAGCTAAGAAAAAATCATTAGCCTCTTTCCGAGTCTCTTTGTCTCTAATTACAGGAGAAATGGATCTGCCAGTGCTACCGACCACCCTAAATTCTGGATTTTCAAGATAAAACGACTCGTTATCGAATCGATCCTCACCTTCATATCCAGCCACATTCGATGTGGTTCCTTCTTCGCTTTCTTCACTTGACATACGTTCAGATTGTGCACTACTTTGTTGCTGACGTTCAAGTTCTTGCAATTGCTTTCGCTCTTTTCGGAGTCGATATTTTTCTTTACGTGCCTCACTCTCTGAAAGCTCATATTCACGATATTTTGCAAGGTAAATGCGTAAAGTCTCGGCGTAATTCTCAAAACCAAGCGAATACATGCTGAATAAGATATCTTCTCCATTGAGCGTCTTTCGTTTCTCAATAGAACACTTCTCCGCTGCCTGCGACGTGATGAATGATATGAACTCGGAAACACATTCTTGCATACACTCTTTAACTTGCTTGGAAAGCTTACCATGGGGCGGAAGCGCGCTCCTCATTACTCTGCCAACTGAATTTTAGTTAGTGATTCTGTAATTCAGGACAACTCACCTCTTGATTTACTCACCATTAGCTATTGGTAGCCACCTATCCTGCTCCCGAATTTCCACAAATCCGTCGTCGTCCTCATCACCCATAGCGTTGTAGTTTTCTCTGGGGCTTACTACGCTCCACTGTTAGCGACAGAAATAATGCAAAGTGAGTTCATAACAAACTGACTGTCAAGCGCTAACAACAACACAACAAGTTTACGCTCAATTAGTCTTTAAATGATTCAAGCCCCTGCTACCTATAATGAAATTTTTTTTCTCCAAGTTTTGCCTTTCAACGGTTTTTTCTCACCCTTTGCGCGCCGGTCTTATCGTTTTTTAGCTACTACAGGTAATCAGTAGGCTTGAAAAGGCTACACGGGATGCGGCTTCTACCATATGGCACATTTGATGTGGAAGGGAATTGTCGGTGTTCCCAACATTGGACTAGCGGATACCAGCTTGGTTGATCCGTGATGGTTGGAATTGTCTGTCGTAGTTCATTCTTTTAGTCGAGTTTTCTCTTGGAGGCGATATTTTTTCAATAATGATAATAAGGGCCCAAAAAGAAAAATGTGGAGTGATTCGTTACCTTTCAATATCAAAGAGCTATCAGTGAATTTTCAATGGAAAATCATGATTTTGGGGCCTTGGTATTAAATAGTTTCCATCAAAACAAAGACAATCCTAAAAATTTCGGACTTCTGCCCTATCAAAAAAAAATCCTCGGTTAAAATCAGGACTAAAAAATTCTCTTTGTTTAGTATCGATCGTAACGTTTTGGGTTACATAAACTTCAAAGAACAGGAATTTAACGCATAGGGGAGAAAAATTCATATTTGCAAGCTGCCATTGTATTTTATAGAAGTGGAACGAGCTGTGAGTGAGTTTCACCGACTGACTCTGTAGGTCGCTCCGCTTGTTCACTTACTCTATTGGAAAATTTACCAATTTGTGTGCGAGAATTGTAGGGCCTTGAATATGAACACTGATTGTTGATGATCATTTTTGAAAATCAATACTAAGAGGATCAGGCTCCAGTAGTAATCACGTGCGTGCTTTGTGAATGGCGAAGTGGCTCACTCTTGTTAAGCGAGTGAGGCTTCGTAATTGGTGATAACAATAATCGCATAAATCTTTTCGCTCAAGCAAATATTGGTACTAGTTGGCTCCCAAATCTTTTGACTGTCACTTAACATGAGATATAGGCCCAATAATATAAATCGTCTTGTGCTTAGTCACTCCTTAGTTGCAGCTATTGTGGCACTCACTCAAATCTTTATCAAATAACCTTTCTTGAATCTGGAGATAACGTCGTGCATTAATCACTCGCAGATAATTTCTTTATCACGGAAAATTGGCAAGTGATAACGAATAATTCCTCGGTGAAAAATTCGATCTCACAGTAAATCGGCAACGGGCATTATCCTTAGCGATAATCAGGAGGATAAACCATACAGACGCGATCATTATTATCTCTGTATGAATTTCCAAATTAATAGGTTATCATAATCCGCGACCGAAAGCTGAGCCCGGGTTACAGCTTCCAATGTGGAAAATGTTCAGTATATATATGTCTGCTTGGCCCTAGCTTGATTGATATTTTTCACAACTTAATTTTGTTGAGTACTACAAACACAAATCAATCACTATGACCAATCTCACTAAATTCGGTATCAAGCTTATCAACGCCCCAGGTTTAATGACCGAAAAGGCTAAGGAGTACGGACTCAACCAAACCGTTGTTCTCCCACCAAATATCAGTACCGTTGTCACCTCCGGTCACTGTGGATTCGCTCAAGATGGTACTCTTATTAGAGACACCAAGAAGCAAATTTACGCAGCCTTTGAGGCTCTTGACAATTCACTCAAACACGCCGGCTGCTCTGGTGGTTTCAAGAACGTTTACAAGATGAGAACTTTCCACACCACTTTCTCTAACGAAGCTATGGAAGGTATCGAGGAGGCTCTCGCAGCTTTCGGTGGTGAAGAGAAGCCAGCATGGACTGGTGTTCAGATTGCTCTTCTTGCTGACCCAAATGCTGTTCTTGAGGTCGAGGTTGAGGCTATTGTCGCTTAATCGTACATAAACATCATACAATATATTAGATTCAGGCAACCTAATGACCAATGACAAGCAAATAGAGTTACGACTAAAGCTAGTAGACAAATTGTAAACAACAATATTTTAGCAGTTAACCTGTGACGTCCGTCAAGAGTATGTTTCTGGCGTATAATGCAAAATTCAGTTGACGTCATGGCGCAGTCTAATGAATTGCTATCGCATGTAGTTCTTCGTTTTCTTACCGTGTTAATCTATCACATTTCTCGAAGGATTGGAATATCTTAAAGTTTATAAATTAAAAGAGGACGCTAATATAAATACTCAACCTTAAATGAATTGAGTACCACCGTTAGCACAGACGGTGGAACCAGTACACCATCTGGATTTTTCGCTGACCAAGAAAGCAACAATGTCAGCAATATCTTGTGGCTCACCAATTCTGGAAGCAGCTGGAGTTTCTTTAACAGTGGTTTCGTAAGCGTCGATGACAGCTTGTTCAGTTTGGAACCACATGTCAGTAGCGGTAACACCAACACTAACAGCGTTACAAGTAAGTTCGTGCTTTTGACCAAGCTCAACAGCAATGGTCTTGGTGACAGATTCCAAAGCGGCTTTGGAAGCACAGTAAGAGAGACCGTAAGAACAGACTTGTCTAGCCAAGATGGATGATGTGTTGACAACTCTTGGCTTGACACCCCAGTATGGAATACATTCTTTAACCAAGATAGCTGGGTAGACAGTGTTAACTTGCAAGATCTTGTGGAATCTCTCTGGGGTCATGTCAGAGATAAGACAGTCATCATCTGTACCCGCGTTGTTGACCAAAATATCAATAGTCTTGTAAAATTTGGTGACTTCTTGGACAAGTTTAGCTGGGGCATCGTATTCGGTAGCATCAGATTTGATAGCGTAAGCCTTGACACCGAACTCTTCAGTAATCTTCTTGGCCAAGTCTTCGGCCTTACCAGAGGAGGCAGCATAAGTGATAACAACGTTAGCACCTTGCTTAGCGAGTTCGTAAGCGATGGCAGCACCGATACCACGGGAAGCACCGGTAACGATAGCGTTTCTGTTTTCAAGGACTCTGGACATTTTGTATATATAATTTGTAATGCGTATGATAGGGAAGACAAAGCAGTCAAGCTCGATCGTTCTAAGTGGGAGGAAATCCAAACCTTTAAATATACGATTTTTCTCCCAGATCCAATGGTGAAAAATCACTGCTCCAGCTCCGAGATCTGGCGTCCCCGCGATAAGGACCGGGTACACTACTTTTCCCAACTTTTAGTTCGAAGGAAGTTTAAAACGAGAATCGGTTTCGGGAATGTTTTCGCGGGAGAGCTATTACAAGCAGAGCTGGGGACTCACGAGTCTTGGTGTATGAAGACCATCACAACGATACCTTGCATATAGCCTAAGAATGTTTGACTAAATAGGCCATTTTCATTTTTGAATTTGTTCGCACAGCCAATAAGGATCCTTAGAGCATAATTTCTTATCTTCAGGAACTGAACATTTCAAACAGAGTGATCTGAGTAGGAGTAATGTTTATGCTTAATCCTACTCCAATACCGAGGGGACCAACGAATCAGTTATGAAGATTGCAATTGCAGGTTCTGGTGATCTTGCCAAGTACGGGACCGAAGAGTTTCGATTGAAACATTACAAAGTCGTCATCCTTTCAAGATCAGAAAAAGATTGGTTCAACGGTAGAGAAGGTGTCGAACAACGTACGGTTGACTTCTCATCGGTTGATTCTTTGTACAATGCTATCAAAGACTGCGACGGTGTGGTTTCTATGGTGCTCGATTACTCCATGGACTTCGTAACCACCCACATGAACTTGATTGATGCCATGCTCAGAACCGAAAACTGTAGAAGATTCATTCCATCAGAATATGGCGGGGATCTCATTAACTATCCGGACCAACCCATTTTCTACAAGCCGAATCATTATCCAGTCCGAGCCAAATTGAGATCATTGCCCAAAGGTGAGATCGAATACACATTGCTGTGTGTTGGGTGGTTGAGTGATTACTTCATTCCTTCGAAGAACAGGTACATCAAGGATTTAGTCGACGGCTTCCCAATCAATCTCAACACTTGCAAGGTTGTTATCCCAGGTACAGGTAACGAGAAGATATCTTTCACTTCTGCCAGAGATCTGACTAAATGTATCTGCAATTTGTTTGCTTCATCTACTCCTTGGGAAGAGATCATTTTTTTCTGTGGTGAGACTACTAGTTGGAACAAAATTGTGAATGAACTTTTCCAAGATGAGAAGTTTGATGTTACCTACCTGTCTGTTACTGACCTTGTGGAATTGATCAAGGAGGGTGTTCAGGAGCATGACGAGTGGAAAGTGCTTAATGCCGAATATCAATTGATGTCTATCACCAATGCTCTAAATCTTGAGGCTCCAGGTTTGTTAAAAAAGCACAAGGAGAAGTATTTTTCTGATCTCCATCTCCGTAGCAATCGTGAGATGATCAAGGCTGCCACTGAGAAGCCAGATACTGTCGTTTAGATTATGTGACAAAATGACATTTATACACTCATACGCATACAACTAACTGATATTCGTTAAATCTCGCATTAAAAGATCATATTAAATCAGCTCGAGGTTGAAAAGAGCCGTCTAAGGGAGCCAAACAAAAGTAGCTAGCATTCGCAACGAAACGAGGGAGATCGGTACACCTCAAAGCTCGTCGTGTCTGACTCAATAGCTTCGTCATCGTAGTAACTATAATTTACCAACACGAATCACCTCTCTTCAGCTTACCTACCATACTATTGATTAGTTCTCTTGCCTCCTACTTGCCATTGCGTGCGCATACAACCGGTTACAAGCGAGCGGGTTCGTTTTCAACTTCCTAAAAAAAATAAAGTTACTCGCGAACCTGTTATCAGTTTTCCAGCTCAACAGATGAACAAATTTGATCTGATAACAGCGCTGATACAAAAATGGCTCAAGAGCCCCAACCACCCTATTCAGAAGCATCACATCTAACACAACAACAATGAATGTGATTACGGGAACTATCAACGATATCAAACAGTTGGGTGAAAAAGCTGAAGATGGAATTGAAAAGATCTCTCTTCCAATTACCCCAGATAACAGAATTTTGAAGGTTACTCGTGAGGATCTCACAGTATGTGAACCTGTTACCGCAGGAAAAATAATTGAAAAATTAAAGGTGTATGGTGGTTGTTTTGTCAAAAATTACCTCGATTTAAAAGATTGTGAAGAAATCCTGAAAGATGTCACTCCACATTTAGATACATTCAGAGCCCCTGATGATGCTGGAAATTTCATCTCGCCAACTACTCGCCGGGTCAGTGGTACTGCAGTTAAATCCAAGACTGCTGCCGAAAAGTTTCTGGCTCATCCTTTAAATATTGAAGTCTCAAACAGATTCCTTGGTAAAGAAAACTTGTTCAGACTCGGTACTGATGATGTGGTCACTGGTTTCTCTCCAGCTCAACACAACTCATGTATTACCTTTGCTATTCGGCCAGGTTCTAAAGACCAACCATTGCACCGTGATGACATTTTGCACCACAACATTCGGAAATACCACGAAGAATACGAATTTGGTACAGAAACTGCTGTTGGTACTGTTTTGGCTTTGACTAGAACTACTAAGGAAAATGGAGCCACAAGGTTCATCCCAGGCTCTCACCTTTGGGACCACTACCGTGCACCAACCGAAGAAGAGACCGTTTACGCTGAAATGGAACAGGGCGACTGCTTCTTTATGCTTGCATCCTGTTACCACGGAGGAAGCGCCAACGTTACTGAAGATGAAGAAAGAATTGTTACAATTTTGTTCATGACTCAAGGTACTTTGAGACAAGAAGAAAACATTTTTCTTGGCACCCCAATTGAATACTTCAAATCTCTGTCTTTTGAAGCTTTGAGTGCATTGGGTTTGAAGGTGAGTCAACCTTTCTGTGGTTGGGTGGAAAATTTGGATCCAATTGACTATCTTTTCCCTGACAGAGGTGAAATCAACCCCCAGTTCAAGGACACGTACAAGGTTGTTGCATAAATGATATTAAATCTTATTCATTTGACTCATTATTTGGACTACCATAGCACATTCAAAGTGAGTCATCCAAGCGGATCGCAACAGTTGTGGTAATATTTATCATATTGTTTTGACGTCACCGCAATTATCGCACCCATCACTACTTGCAACTATATTTTATAATCTACATTTTGATTGAGTCTTGCTACCAAAAATTTCTATATATTTTCTGAACATATGAGATGCAATCCACGAGCTCAAAAAAGGCACAGACCCATCTTTCACCGCTTAATGTTCACTCACATGCGCGAACCAGCCATCTGACCCTCACTAAAGTAAGTAAGACATCCTCAACGACCCCTCTAAATCCTCCAACAGCCTCTCACCAAAAACCAAACTATCAACCTGCCATGTGCCCCTCTTGGCCAATTTGAATTTACTCAAAATCTTATAAGCAGCATTCGAAGTGACTCCATCGAAATCGGAACATTCATTCGCCAACATCGACAAAACACCACAAACCCACTCAGGAGGCGGAGACAAATGCGAAGCAGATAGAACCAAAGAACCCAAACCAAGTGTAGAACCATGAACTTTGTTGACTTCGGGGTTTCCACCTGAGTTTTTCAACTTTTTTTCATTCCTAATGACTAGAGAGAACTCCTTGATGAGCTGGTCGATTACTTCGCCGACTTCAGACGAAAGGTATCCACGGATTATATGTGTCAACAATTCACCAGCCTTTTCACGAACAGTTTGATGCTTGTTAAACAGGAACGATGAAACTTTCTGCTTTAATTCCATACATTGGGTTGTTGTGAAGACCAAGTAACAGTTGTTGTATGTTCTTTCAAGACACTCCAAAAGCTGAACTGATTGAGTCATTGTAAGATCTGTCAGTTTGAACATAGCATCAACGAAATCCAAAATTTGCTCAGTTGGGTACTGCAAACCCGAGCATAAAAGTAACAAACTCGAAGCACTGATTCCATCCTCACCTTCCGAAACATCTTTTATTGTCATCACATCAAAAAAGTGCTCAACCAAATACTCCTTAATGTATGGCAGCAAAGTTGGTGCAAAGTCTAGCATCAAAAGATAATTCAACAATTTATGCAATCCTCTTAGACTGCCACGAAGCTGTAAAATATCAGATTCATTACTTTTGGCAGCGGCACGCAATCTACGGACTTTTTCCAGACATTTCACAAACTCTCGATCAAATGTTCCATTGACTTTGTGTGGCAGATACCCCAAACCTGAAGTATCGTTATTTGCACACTCAACCAGTTCATCTAGACTTTCAAAGTGATTTTTCAAAGTTTCAACCCATAGAACAGACAGTATCTGACTCGATGCTTCCGCAATTTCTTCATTTTGGTGAAACAACATTTCGAAAGAAAGTTCAATGAGCTCGCTAGTTTTGTAGTAACGATTGAGTGGTTTCTGAAGACAAGTAGCCAACGCTTTCATTTTGCTGGCAGTCACTTCATGGGCCCGATCAAAATCATAAAGCACAGAGATAAATTGAGGAAAGCGCCTCAAGTCAATATGAATTGCTGTCCAGCTCCAAAAACTTTCAAACACGTCAACATGTTCTTCTCCCCACTCTTTAGCCAAAATACGTCTAAAAATTGTAGAAATACCCGAGTCAATCAACTCAAGTTGACGTGGATTATATCTAGTTGAGAGCAATAAACCAGCACTCAATTGACATAGAACAAGAGGCGTCACTTCCGAATCCAATTCCTCAACTTCTTTTGCAAGATTGATGAAGTCTGAAATCTCCAAATCTGGTGTAAAACCGTAAATACAAATAACGGCCAACAAACAGATCAAGTAAATTTCTTCGTCAGAGAATTCAATCGTTTCATCATTTTCCGAATCTGCTACCTGTGTATGGAAAACCTCCCGAATCCAATCTGCATTCAAAAGTTTTCCGAATAACAAAAGTGATTTTGCATCACAGGAATTGAGACCCAAATCTTCCCGAATATATCGGTTCACAACTCTCTTTTTTTTATCCCAAATACAACCAAGAACATAAATATCAGAGTCTATGAAGAATTTTGGTTCTTCGGACCCGAGCTCTTTGATATATTCAGAGGGGGTAACTTCTCCGACAACGTGGTGCAGTTCCGAAATGTATGGTAATGAAGGGACAACTGAAAGCATGTTACCCATATCATAATTTGTTATTCCTCGAAATTCAACAACATCAAGAAGATTTGCAAGAACCCCTATACAGTGGTCTCTCACATTAGGGTGACCTTGAAGCAAATATTTTTCAAATAAAAGCAACACCTGAGGATTGAACCTATTCTCCAGTTGATATTGAAGGCTAATGAGAACATTAATTAAAATTAGCTGTTCATTCCAGTTCAAATTTGGATAAATATCGTCGTTTCTCAGGACTTGTGCTTCTATTTTATATAACAAATCCATTTGTTGTGAGGCTTTTTTCTCTTTCGCAATTTTAACAGGTTGAATCTCAGCTTCTGAGTTTGGAGATTTGATCGACTCAATTTCCGACGAAACAGTGAAAACTCCAGAAGGAACCGCCATTTCCTCAGCAAAATGCAAGTACAATTGAGACCCTAAGCCGGACACTTCGCCATCCATCAGTATAGTCTTGAAAAGCAAGAATTCAAACTTTGGTAAATGAGCCGCACTCTTTTGAATCATTCCGTTGATTATTGGCAAATGAAAAGCTGCTTCCACGATTTGAGTCAATGCAGGCACGTTTTTCTCTGCTAATGCAGATTCCCAGTGCTTCAGGATCCCGCAGAACAGATGCTTGCAATGCAAAACCTTTTTCAAGGACACATGGAGAACATCAAGAGCATTGTCAGATATCTCATTGTAACTGGATGCTACCAAATCAACAATATCCTTGATTAATACTTTATCGAGTCTTGTAGGAAGTCTAGTTTGCCTTGAGAGTTCCACCAAAAAATTGTGGTAAACTTCGGCAACAGCACCAAAAGACATTCTGGTAAATGGGAACTTGAATTTTTGTTCGAAAAGACCCGCAATTAAACCGCTATTTTGAGCGGACCTGGACAATCCTACGCCACTGAAACTATAAGTTTCTACGTCTAATAACCACGCTTCAATACCAGCAATAACTTCGTTGATGAGTTCGATATTTCCTTCCTCTTGTAACGACAGCTTGACAATTTTGTCGAAAGTCTCACCGATTCTATTTCTTGTTATATGAAGCTTCAAGTAGGTTGGATCATCATGACTTACCTCGTTCGAGTAGAAATAGTTGTCAAATGGTGTGGAATATATCTTGAACTCTGACTCAACTCGTCCATTGTCATTAAAATCAGTATCCAACAAGTAACTTACACCAGCTATGCAGCCCTTCAAAACTTTAACTTGGAGTAAAATGTTCTTCAGGGAGATTGAGGCCATTTTCCTGTCCGATAGTTGATCGATGGAATTCTCAACTTCGTTGATCGAATTCATAGTCACCTGCCAGAAGAAGTCAACAGTTGCTTCAACTTCAATTCTCCCTGGTTCGTACCAAGTAAAACTGAGATCCTCGAGTTCATCGTATTTGCGCCACAGACCACCCCAACATCTCTCATCAACCGGACCACCATTTTTATTGAGCCAAGTAGAAGAGATAAGTCTTTTTTCCACTAGTCTGGTAATCGTCAATCCTGATAAGATACAGAAAACCAATTGCGAAATGGCATCAGCTGCCTTACCAATCATAAAACTGGCATCTATAATGATTAGTTTCTTCAAATCAGCAAGATATTCCAGAATATGTCCTCTCGAACCTCTACATACACCGCTTAGCAACTCTAAGAGCCCGATAAGTTTGGCATCTTTATGTTCACCTTCATGCTGACCAGCTCCTTCTTCAAGTTCCTGTCTGATTTGAGACATCAAATAAGGATAAAATTTAGGTATCAGTTTTTTAGGATCTCTCTTCACTAATGCTTCGATGAGTAAATTGAATAGTTTAGTGGCAGTGTTTTCAGTGATATACTCAAAGAAAATATCAGTCATTTTGTCGAAAAGATCTTCGGAGACTGCTTCAACGATTGGCTCTAATTTTGTAGCAACTGCATTGTCTTGAGAGTGCTCGGTAAATTCACATAGACGTATAGTGAACGACCTCACAAAATCGGGGAAAGAGGACGTGGCCGACTTCAATGCAGCCAGTTCAATTTCTGGGGAATATTTAAAGTCTCTCAGAACAATACCACCATTACTCCTTGATTCAGCCTCCAAATGGCGCAAGTGAAGATTAATGAACTCGGACGCTGAGAAACCTTCATCCCCGTTACCATTAGTCAAATCAGTGAAGGGTATGAGAAGAGCTGCTGTCTCAAGGCATTTGATAACGGTATGTGTCTTATCAGGATCATTAAGATCAATGCATGAAACCATCAGGGATAGCAGTCTCATGATGTGAACCCTGTAAACTGGTAACTGGACCATAAATCTCCCCCAAAGGGCGAGTTCAGTTGCTATGCGGCTGATCTTTCCTCCGTCGGCGAAATCAACGTCATCAAAAGAACTGTAGATATCTAGAATCACATTGTCCAAAACTAATTTGGGATTGCAATATGCCAGTTCCTGGACTGCTTCAGCAAACATATAGCTTACCGCGCTATTATCAGATTTAACTCCTTCTTTGAGAATAGGCAACAAAATTGTAATCAATCGGTCGACAACTTGTGGAGAAAGTTTTATATTCGATGGGAATGAAGAACAATCATTGAGGTCTTCTCGAACGCCAGATCTATCTAATTTCTCTTCATCCAATCTAATGCGCAATACTTGGGTCAGGTTAAATATGAAGACTGATATGCGGCCGCAATAGCATTCACTTTCTGGATATATACATTCAAAAACCCGGGAAATGTAAGTTTGTAAGAGATCTAAGATACCACCTTTTTCAAGTGCGTATTCGGTGGTCAAAGAATATACAATGAAATCGACAATTTCTGAAGTGTCATGTAGTAAACGGGCTCTCGTAGTTTTTTGTAACCAATTGAAGACATGTTTGTACTGATTCTCAGTGAAAATGCCGTACTTTCCCAAAATCACTAATTCAGAATTATTAGACTTGTAATAGGCTTCTTTTGAGATTTCTGAAAGTTGTTCGATTAAAAACATTGGAATTGTTACATGTTGCGATTCCAGAGAAATAGAGAATAAAACAGGCAAATAACGTCTCACATCTTTCTGATCATAATCATTGCCAATTGGCTCAATGTTGATTGGAATCAGAGATTCAATTGACCTGAAAGTCATGTAAAGTCTTTTTGTATCCGACTTTTTCAAAATCTCTTCCATCATCACAGGAATATCTTCAATCGAAAAGAACTTTTTGATTTTCTTTCCCAATTCAAGGAATTGATGTAAATTGTTGGTACCGATTGAATGTGTTGCGTCAACAGGTTCGTGGAACAAAGCTATTACACGGTCAAACAAAGGTCTCCAATCAAGTTTCAGACCCCTTTGATAGAGACTGTCTTCTCTGTCCTGGATCAGTTCACTCACGACTCCCCCATAAAACTCAACATCAATATCTTGACCACCTGACAAAACCAAAGCGTAAAATGTCTTTATCAAGTTAATTGAAAGTTTCATCGGAATTTTTAGACCAAGTGTTACATAATTTCGCAGCTCTTGTGACCATTGTCTCAGTCCAATAGTTGATGAATATTCTTTGGGAGTTTTGACAACGGAGGTTGGTGTAACTTTACCGAACAGATAAGTTTTTTTCGACCCATCAAACCGGCAGTTGTCTTCGTCGTAGACGTTCCAATTGTTTAACTGTTGACAGCAATTTTCTTCAGTTTCGTCAGGCCGATACAATCCATTTGATCTTGTTCTGTCCAAGTCAGTTTCGCTGATCAACAACATATTTTTCGGATCTTCGGTCTTGATTGAAATGTAAATATTGGCTACAATATAGCTCAAACATTTGAAACGATCTCTAATTGATGAGCCTTTGGGCATATGAGTATTGAGCATCCGAGATTCCATAGTATAAACATAACCCGAATAGAACTCAGAGCCTGGGTCGCTCAGAAGTTCCAACGTTTCTACGTCATCTTCAGGCACATTCAAGCCATAATGGTCTAATAAAGTATCGTAATCAGTCATGGTGAAAAAGGATGGCCTTGTCTTTTTCTATTCACTCCGCTTAGCTTGTGAGGTACAACATTATCTGGGGCCTTTATGTAGTCTTATATCATTCAGGGGTAATGGTGCCAAGAATTTACCGAATTCGTCATGTTACCCAGTTCGAGCCCGCATAATTGCCCAACAAACAATATTAACAATAGGGCAGTACTATTTTTTCGTATACGTGCTCCAGAATCTATTTGTCATTAGGACAAAAATGGGCGAAATTTTTTTCGGCTAAAATTAGGCACTATTGTTTTGATTTATTAGTCTCGGACGAAAACCAAAAGAGGAGATCTGACTTCACTGCCTGCTGTTGGAACTTAGTTTGGTGAAGTTGAAAAAAATGCAGACTGACGCCAGGCACGTGATCGGAGGGATATGTGTGGGACTATAAGTTGATGTACTTGAAATGTCAACGGTTCCAGATCAAAAAGCTTAGGATCTAGCCCGTGATTTGCATGTACATTCCATAATGAAGAGGCTTTATTGAAAAGCTCGTACTTTCGGTCGTGTAAGTGTAGGTCCAGACACCCCATGATCGATATCTTCAATCGTGCAAGTGATGCTGTATCTTCTTCGGATCGACGAGTCGCATATTAAGTGTGATAAGACTTGAGATTACCTATAGTGGTTATTATTTTTTCGTGCGGCTAAAATTTCACCCTTCAGTTTGTGAGTCGACCATGCTTTTGAACAATTCAAGTCATTTTCACGCCACGTATTACTGTTCTTGCATTAAGTCGAATGAAACTAGCTGACCAAAATCATTCACTGAATTGCACTATTTTGAGGGCAGTGCGAAATCCAATCTAATCATGATAAACACATTTTTTTACCTCGAAAAATGTTTTAGGAAGTTGATAACGAGGTTTAGTTCAATGGTTCGGAAACCGTAAACATGGGATTAGGTAATATCCGAGATCCTTCAAAACCTGAGATTTGGATTCTTGACAATCATATCGTTTCGATGAAACCCTGTTTTTTGATCCACAGCGCAGAAATAACTTTCTGTTAGCACTTTTCTGTCGTTAATGTAACACAAGCATCATAGCAATATATACGATGTCAAATGCAAGAAGACGAAAAGAAAAGCGAACAAAAAAGTTTTCTGGATGTTGGACATGTCGAAAAAGAGGAATCAAGTGCGATGAAACACGTCCAAAGTGTAACAAATGTACAACGTCTTCACTATCGTGTGAAGGTTATGAAATCAAACTTTGTTGGGAGCTTTCCAAAGCAGATTCAAAAGGTAGTCGATACGATAGTACTAGATGTTCGATATTACATCCATGGCCCGAAGACGATCTATTAGAAGAATTGCAAATTGGTTATTATCTAGAAAGAATCGATGCAGCATCAGATTTACTTCTAGGGGGTTACTCAAACTCCAATAAAGAATTCAGTTACGGGCCATTCAGAGTTTTCGAAGTTTCAAAACTTTCTCAGATTCCCCAAAATTCATCATCGGTCTCACATAACTGGCTTTTCTACAAAAAAACTTTACTCAACTTTTCATTTGATGGATTGTTCGGTTTAATCGATCTTGAAGCAATGTTGCTGGAGTTTTGGCATAACTATTTGAGTAAATTTCTGACCCCAGTTGATAGTGACGAGTTGAATCCTTACCAAATTATATTATCTGAAACAATCAATCAGCCAGTTTCTGCAGAAGTGAAAGGTGCAGTTTTCCATTCAATTTGTGCAATTTCATCGAGTTATCTTGGTAGAAATCATCAAATCAATGGGTTATCTGCCGAATTAACAAATGTAAATTTCAGAGACTATGAGAAATTTCATAAAGTCAAAGCTTTACGCCATATTTCTGCAGTTTATCCTGTCAGAGAGCTTTTCTCCAGTAATGATCTCATCCTTCTGGCTTCTTCCATTTATTTTCTTCTCAATACCGGTATGTTTGATGGTTCTGATGAATGGCAAATCCACTTTAGAGGTGCTGTTTGTACGTTCAAGTACATTGATGCTTCAAACTACAGATCACATGAGTCTCAGACTCAATTATCAAAATCATTGATTTTCTTTGCTAGACTGACAAAACTTATTTATTTGTTCAGCACGATTTATTTGAATCATGACGATGTTTTCAATGATCAGATGTCAATTTCAGATTTCGATTTCATTGATTCTGGAAATATGAATGATGATACAAGCGAATCGTATCTTTATGAAAATGAGGGTGTTTCAAAACCAATGTTGGATTGTTTAACGGAAATTGTGAAATATCTACAGTTTCAGGACTCACAAGACGTTAGCGTCAAGTCTGTCTTTGATATTGAGATCCAATTGGATCTCTGTAAACCACAGAAATTCACTGATAGCATTGATTCAGTCAATGCTTTGATCATTTACCATCAATCTATGATCTTTTACATTTCTATGAAACTTTTATTTTTCCGTGAAGTGAAACGACTAGATCCACAATCAATTCAGGAGTTTGTTGACGCTGGAATTGATCATATCGAGATCAATGCAGAAATTGCTAAAGGATTGACAGGTTTAGGACTTTTTTGGCCTTACTTCGTCATCTGCTGCGAGGCCACTACTCTACAAGCTCAACAAAGGGTCGAAAATTGGTTTGCTAGTATTCCTCATGATGTCCCAAGCGTGAGAAGAGGATTTGATGTTATCAAAGTCGTTTGGAGGCGGCGGTGTGAGGGTGAAAATGTTTCATGGATTTCGGTTATTAGGGATGTCGATCCTACGCTATTCTTAACGTAGGGGTCTGTGAAAGTGGTTTCACAGAGGGCCGACGGACGCGCACAAGTGAGCTCAGACCCACTACTTAGATGGTGAAAGTCGTTGCAAGCAATACAGATATGAGGTAGAACTTTGCATATTATTATTCTTCAATGCCAGCGAACTGCTGCGAATGAGTTCTTTGCTGGTCATCATATATTCCTTTTGTACTTGTACAACCCTGTGGTTCACGCGAACGGTAAACCTAATTTATGTAATGTGAAGCAGATTAGGATAGAAGTCTAGCTACGCAAAAAAGCCCTATTGTTTGGGAAATCGCAGAGTGTTATGTGATCACTAATTTCATGAGATGCATCCACTGAAGAGAACTTTGAGCTGACGATGCCCTAATCCTGATATGAAAACTCCTTATTTTTCTATTTCTGAAGTGGTAAATTTTGAGGTCCTCAGAGCTGTTTGAATGATATTCCAGCCCCCCCACCAAGTGGCCCGAAAGCTAAGACTGTATTAGTTACTGCTTAATATTTATTTAGTATATTATTTAGGTACAGGAGGCAACGAGATGGACTAGCGGTGTAAATGATCCATGCCAGAATCAAAAAAAAAAAGTGAGCAAAATGCAAGCAAGCTGTCTTGCTTATTCTCCGCTCATCACTCCATTTCAATTTTGATGGTCTTCCAACTCTTAGCCAAATGAGGAGGACCCTTGCAGAAAGTAGCAGTTCCATTTGTCAAATCATAAATAGCCGTTCCCACAGTCATTAACAACTCGCTGTCGTCTCCTTCTTTAAAGAAAGCCAACTCTTCTCTTGGGTTTTTGGCTTCCGAAACAGAATTAGGGAAGCAGGTGGTATCACTAACACAGTCTTTAACAATGTCCACAGAAATACCCTTACCCATTGGCGTACTCTTGATTGCATCAACGAATCGCTTTTGCAGAATTCTGTGTCTGTAGAAAGAGGATCCACCCGGATTCTTACAAGACATAAATCCACCAGCTGGGGAGTACCTTGGAGACAGGAAGTGGTTTGAGTGAGTCAAAACAGCTCTTTTATCAGAAGCTGGAAGAACTTCAGCTCCAGTCTTTTCATCAACATAAGTTGGCTCAAGTAAGAAGTAAGAATGCGGAATCAACTCAAAATCGATGGCTAAGTTCTCCCTGGTTGCAACCATAACATTTCCCGAAACGTGTCTTGGTGCTTGAACAATGTACTTGAGTCCATTGGCATAGCTGTGACATGATAAAAACTTTCTTCTAGCAAAAGAGACTGGGATCACAGGTAACTTGATACCAAATTTCTTTTGGATCTCATGAATCTCTTCTTTAGTTGCCGTGCTTTTTGGGAAGTCAAAGAAATCAATAGTAGAGTTCAAAGCATTTGCACATAAACCTAAACCTTTAGAGTTCATTCCTGATCTTCCCAATTGTCCAACTTCTCCAAAGGTGAGCAACGTCTTTGGCAAACCTTCTTCTGGAGAAGTATATGATTCCAAAATAACACAAAGGTTGTTATCGTAAAGGTAGTCATCAAGATCCCAATTTTGGATCATTTTAACCGATGTCTCGTCAATAAGACAACCAGTTGTACACTCATCAGCAGACGAAGCCAACTGGTCCGCCAGTTGCGTGTTGTTTTTGAATTTTGTCAAGTCATATCTAGCATTAATGAGCATCACAATCTCAAGAGGAACGTTGGAACCTTCCGAAATACCTTTGATCTCTTCGAATGCGAAGTGATCATAGTTCTTCAATGCAGGGATGTAGTAGTTATTGATAATGTTCTCACACCATTGCCATGGGGGGAGAGTTGGACTGGACTTATAGTGGTCACCCAACTGTTTGATCTGTGCCTTTAAAGCCGCACCATGAGCCAGACCTCTTTCGTAAGAGGTTCCCTTCAAAATTAGGTGAGGATATTCTTCCAGAGTCATGTTGTGGTTAATCTGAGTTAACTGAAGTTTGAGATGTTCTTGAAAGAGGAGACTCCACGCTATTTAATGTAAGTCTGAGTAAGTCACACTGGCAACTCTTCCGCCAGTCTTTGTTGGGACTTTTCGTTTGCTTAACAGTACTTGCGGGGGATGCCTTCCGAATCAGGAAGTACGACTCTGCATACTCCGCAACGGTTCTCGAAGCCGCAAGGGTCTTAAAATTTTTTCTACGGGCATATTTAGCGACTTTCCTGAAATAGTAATTGGAACTCCGCAACTACGGACTATGCGATACCTGAATTAGTAGTCCATTATGAGGTTGGCGATAAGATATGTCTTTTGTTTACGGCTGATTTTGGCGGTGTTAGATTACCGTCACACTATAAGTATCAAACGATTTCTCGTGTGATATGTTGTGATAACCATGAAACTTCTCCTAGTACGAGACAAACATGGAAAAAACGGGTAAAGAGACGTGCGGACTCTCGATAAATGAGGTGAGCCTAAACGAGAGCTATAGCACGGCTGAAGTTCCGTTGGACTTCAAGCATCGGATTATAGAAGCTTGTGGCCACAAAGCTGACGCTTTCGATGGGGGAGAAGATATCCCTGATGAAGTCGCCTACATGATAAAAATGATCAGTGAATTAGAGATTGAAAAGGCTGTTGAAATACTTGAAAAATCTTCGAAAAATTTTGAAGGAGATCAAAACTTTCCGTCAACAACTCTCGATCTTATCAACGAGCTTCTAGAACAATCAAAAGAGCCTTCCGATGAAACGTCATGGTCACAGGACTGCAAGATACAAGCTGGTCTTATCTACTATCATTCTCCATACCCAGAAGTGAGAACTGTTACATCTCCTATTGTCGATGATTCTGTCCCGATCGAAACGATTAGATCATATTTACTTGGTATTCTGTGGACTATTATTGGTGCTGGAGTGAACGAATTTTTTGTTCACAGAAAACCAAGAATCACGCTTACCGCACCTGTGGTTCAAGTTTTATTGTACCCTTGTGGTAAGTTTTGTCAGTATGCTTTGCCAGATTGGGGTTTCACTGTGAGAGGTAAAAGAATATCTTTGAATCCAGGTCCATGGACAGCTAGGGAACAGATGTTTTCCACATTGATGTTTAACGTCGCCATCAGTTACACCTATGTTACCCATAACATCTACGTTCAAAAGCTCAAGGTGTTTTACAACAACCAATGGTTAGATTTTGGCTACGAGGTTTTATTGATGCTCTCATCACAGTTCATGGGATTTGGATTTGCTGGATTAATGAGAAAATTTGTTATTTACAGCGAAAAATGTATTTGGCCTACCCTTTTACCAACATTGGCTTTAAATAAAGCTCTGTTGGGCAAAGAAAAGAAGGAAAAAGTACATGGATGGACTCTTACCCGGTATCAATTTTTCCTTACATGTTTCTCGGGAATGTTCCTCTATTTTTGGATTCCAGACTACCTATTCCAGGCTCTTTCGACATTCAATTGGATGACTTGGATCGCACCTAATAATTTCAATCTAGCAGTTGTTACAGGTTCAAACTACGGTCTTGGTGTGAATCCAGTTCCAACCTTTGATTGGAACATCATCGATTACAATTACTCTATCACCATTCCATTCTTCTCTCAATTCAATCAGTACATCGGAACATTCATTGGTTGCTTCATTATGCTGGGTCTTTTCTACACCAACTACAAATGGACGGCATTTCTGCCATTGAATGACAACAGTATTTACACAAATACTGGTGATACTTACGACGTCAGCGAGATTCTTGACTCCAACAGCAGGCTCATTGAGTCCAAATACCAAGAATACTCCCCCCCATTCTATACCGCAGGGAATGTCCTGTTCTATGGTGCTAATTTTGCACTTTATCCATTTACATTTTTTTACACAATTGCTATGGAATGGAAAAGTATTAAGTACAGTTTGGGTCAAGTTTACAAGCAGATTAAGAATTACAAAGTCAAAGGAAGCGGATATGATGGGTTTGACGATCCACACTCGCGTATGATGAGAAAACACAAAGAAGTCCCAGACTGGTACTATATCGTCATTCTTGTCATTTCACTGGTTTTAGGTATTTTGTTGGTCAAATTGTATCCTGCTGAAACACCTGTTTGGGGCTTGTTTTTCATTCTTGCTTTCAGTTTAATTTTCTTGATTCCTATTCTTTTCGTGTTCTCCATCACCGGTTACTCGATTACCATGGGTGTCATTATCGAAATTATCATTGGATATGCTATTCCAGGTAATGGTCTTGCTTTGATGACATTGAAATCTATTGGTTACCAAATTGACAATCAAGCGGAGTCGTTTATTGCAGATCAAAAGTTGGGACATTACGCTAAAATCCCACAAATGGCAATGTTCAGAGGTCAACTTTTATCTGTGTTTGTTCAATGTTTTGTTGCTTTGGGAGTCATTAACTGGCAAATTGTTAACATCAAGGACATCTGTACTTCCAAAGCTGAAAACCATTTCACTTGTCCAAAAGATGTCAACTTCTACGCGTCCTCGGTCTTCTGGGGTGTCATTGGCCCAAAAAGAATTTTCAATGGTCTTTATCCTATTCTTAAATGGTGTTTCCTTATCGGATTTCTGCTTGCTCCAATTTGTGTTGTTATCAAGAAATATCTTCCAAAACAGACGAAATACTTTGAGCCTACCTTGATTATTGGTGGTATGATGCAATACGCTCCTTACAACTTGTCCTATCTCACTGGTGGCCTTTACGCTTCTTTCTTCTCGATGTACTACCTCAAGAGAAACTACACTGCCTGGTGGGACAAGTATAATTATGTTTTAGCTGCAGCTTTCTCTTCCGCAGTGGCTTTCTCTTCCATTATTATTTTCTTTTCGGTCAAATACCACCCAAAACCAATTGATTGGTGGGGAAACAATGTTTCAAATATGGGTATTGAGGGTGGTGATGGCCAACAAACTTTGAAAAACGTGACGACCGACGCACTCGATGGATATTTCGGACCAAGAATGGGTCATTATCCATGAGAATTGACGATCAAAGTGAGACTTACATGTGAGTAGACCTAGCCATGGTTGCGACAAATTGCGGAGACGTCCACCATAAACGCTGCACCCGTATTTATACTACGCGGGAATATATAGTTCATTTAATATCATAATTGTGCTCAGAGTTGCTTGCGAAGTGGAAGTTTTTTGTATTCAAGTAGGTTCGTTACCGTTAAGCGGTCTTTTCATAAAGTTACATCTCATTAGTTTGTGTGTAGATTCACATGCCGATGGGGAAGTGTTCAACCATTTGCTTTGAATAATACAAGTTACTCAAGAAAGTTGGTTGACTAAGAACAGTAACATTAGCAGTGTTACTTACCAGTCACTCGCCTCGCCAGAATGAATCAATACCGGCAAACTATTTGCTTTGTTCGTCGTTCTTTTTCAGTAGAGGTTAGATACCGTTTCCTTCCTCTGTAACTTGACTTGCTTACCCAAGCTAGCAATCGTGATGTTCGTCCTAATCAATGCGGGAAGAGTTATCTCTAATTCCTTGGAATGCGTTTCCAACCATCCTTTGAACTCTTTCACCTGCAAAAATACTTTGAGAGATTGTTCCTTGTTCTCAGCAGTGAGCATACAGACCAACATAACATCCCTCACATAAAGGAACTGAGAGCGAGAGAAATTATACCAAAAGGATTTGATCTTGGAGTCACTCAAGGCAGAAAGAAATGCCACTATTTCGGTAAAAGAACTGAGACATGTGTTGAAATAGATAGCATTCCATTCTTTGTCCTTGAATCGAACACGATTGATAAGTATCTTCATGACGTAAAAAGCCATTGTAATAGACTGATAGGGAACAGACTCTTCAAAAGAATATTTGGAATATTTGTCTCTCCAATTTTGGATTTGTTCCTCACATTGTGAAAGTTGAGCCTCATCGCATTGAAAAGGAATCAACGCGGTGAAGTTTTCCAGCATTTTTGTGAGTTCAAGCGCAAGACGGAAAGCATCTACAGAAGCCTCATCCATGACATCGTCAATGTCATCAAACCAATCACTGTCGTCCCAGTCAAAACTCATAATCGTAGAAGGCAGAGAACTGGCAGTCCTATTCCATTTCTCCAATAACACTATGGTATACCAAAGTCTCTTTCTGAGGTTTGATTCGTGCTTCGGGATATTCCAAGCAGTCGAATCAAGATGTAGTCCAAGAGAGTATGCAGTAGTGGTGATTGTACTAAGAAGGCTTGACTCGAACGGTGTGATATGGCCAGACTTTTTGAATGTAACAAGATGGTACAGCACAATCAGAGACTTCAATGTCGTTAAAGTGGGAGATGTGAGATCTATAGTTATCTGTTGATATGCCACGGTGAAGAATACTTCGTCATCTGAGAGAAACCCAAGGGGATCATCTTTGCGAATGTCGACGCCAACTTGAGGGATTTCAGTATCATATGCTAGAAACGGGGAAACCAGACGATAGAGCAATAATATCCAAAGATTGTTGGTAAACTCCTCTGGTATTCTAGAAGCAGACTCACAACTGAAGAGACTGTTTATAGACTCACCATCCAGTATAGGTAGAGATGGTAACACATTCTTCACAAACAAAACCACGATATTGGATATATAATTCCGCAAGATATCTGCCTGCTGTAGATAATGATCTAAACTGTGTTCCAGTCTCACGAAATAACAATTTTCCCTGGTAGTTTCAGAGACCTGTTTATAAGCGAATAAAGCCGAATTACCGTTAGTTCGGTTATCTATCGGCTTGGAAGTAAGCAGCCTAAAAAACTTCCGCTCAAACGTACACTCGTTATTTTCATCATAACGAAAGAATCGTTCACGTAATACTGGGTCATATTCACCTAAGATACCATAATGAATACCACTGCAATTTTCATAACACAAACTCCTTGTTTGCAAAGACGACAGTCCACCTGTGTTGGCTGTACGTACTAATGATCCGAAGTCACCTAGTTCTAGAAAACTGGATTCTTGATCCAGAAAAAAATCTAACCAGTCCGTATCAATTCTGTTTGCAGTGTTTGAGGTAATTTTCGTAGATAAGACTTCCACTTCCTCATGAGCGTCTCTCTGGTCTAAGCCCTGCTCCACGTTATTGGAACAAGGTATTTTTCGCTTGATACAAACTCTGCATCTGCCTGAGCGATCAAACCCAGGTTCACATTTCCGTTTCGATTTTCTACAAGCATCGCATGTATTTTTGCGAGTCGTTGATGAAGAATAATTTATTGGTTTCCGATCTCCAAGACTCAATACGCGATATGACGATTTGAAAGATTCAGGTAAAGCATCTAATGTCTTTTGGCGTCGCTTCATCTGCAAGATTTTAGCACTTTTCCGTTTGCGTAATTGACATATTTCACTGTTGCAGCCACAATCGGCTCGTAAAAATTTGGTTGTATGTATTGTATCGTAAAATTAGCGCGTGTTGAGATGTTTGAATTTCTCCGGTAAAATATTACAGTTTGCTGAGAGTACACGACGATAACGTTATTTTTGACTTCAATCAGTTTCTGGTAAAAAAAATGGCCCAAGACATTCCAGAGATAAGAAGCGGATCAGATAATCAGGCATGTGTCTATCTTCGCATCTCGCCCGAGCCCACTCGAAAATCCCAAAGACCCTGCTCATTCAATGATTATCGTCTTGTGCCAAATCATTTCTCTTGAATGAAAAGGCCTATTGTTCCTGCATGTCGATCCGTACGCACCACCTTCAGGCCCAAGACCCACCCTCGGACCGATCCAATTGGGGAGATGGCTAAAACTGCATGTTCCCCAAATTTTGTGGTTTTTGTCCGCAGTCTGACGTGAAACATCTGTATCGTTACATAAAGTGAGTTATTCTGTGTTAATATAGCATGATCTTGGGGTCATTTAGACCTACAGGATCCAGTCAATCCCCTCACCCAGTAAATTTAGAAACTGCAACCGCTCTCAAACGGAAGTGCAAATCCCCGGCAATTTCTTCACCTTGTTTCGAGAATTTCGGTAATTGTATCCACACCTGACAAATACTGCGGAAAGATTATCTACCTTCCAAATTAGGAAGGGATATGCCGAAACACAATAACATTGATTTTCATATGATGTTATCTCAACAATAAGGCTTGTTCGTAAAATGGCAGTTTCGCCGTGATTAATTTGATCGAGTAACATCTGACTTGCAATCTGAATTGATAAAGATTTGCAATTGAAATGCAGCCTCACTTTGGCTGCTTATCTCAAGCCGACTGCCCTTTCGCTGCCTCGATATAAACTGGGCTTTTGGCAGTAAATATCTATTCAAGAGCGTTAATCATTCAATCCCCAGACAAGCTCAGAAGTAGCAAAATGTCGATCAAAGATGAGACTGAGAAGAAAGTACAAGAAATTACTGTGAGTGAAGTCAAATCTGAGAAGTCTGAATTCAACGCTTCGTTTGAAGTCCCAGTGGGCTTCCAACAGCGTATTATTGAAGCTCTTGGACATGATCCAACGATCTATGAAGAAGAGGCATTGAATCCCGAGATCGCTTACATGATCGAGAAGATCTCCAAACTCGAACCTGAACGTGCCATCGAAATCTTGAAGAAAACTAGAGAGGATATGAAAACTGATCGTAACTTTCCAGCCGAAATTTTCGATCTTATTGAAAGTCTTCTAGCGAAAGAATCTGAGGACTTGTCCCCCGAAGAATCCTACGATTGGGAACAGGAGTGTAAGATCCAAGCTGGTCTGATCTACTATCACTCTCCTTATCCTGAGGTGAGAGGTATCACTTCTCCGATCAACGATGAGAGCTTGCCAATCGAGACTTTTCGTGCTTATGTTCTCGGTTTGTTGTGGACCATCATTGGTGCTGGTGTCAACGAATTTTTCCGTCACAGACAACCTCAAATTACTTTGACTTCGTCTGTCATGCAAATTTTGATGTATCCATGTGGTAAGTTCTGTGAATACGCTTTACCAGACTGGGGATTTAACTTTAGAGGTAAAAGATATTCTTTGAACCCTGGTCCATGGTCCGAAAAAGAACAAATGTTCGCTACATTGATGTTCAATGTTGGTGGTGGATCCACCTACGTTTCTTACAACATCTATGTTCAGAAATTAGACCGTTTCTACGGCAACAAATGGGTTGATTTCGGTTATCAAGTCTTATTAATGCTGTCATCTAACTTCATGGGATTCGGTTTCGCAGGTCTGTTGAGAAAATTCGTCATTTACAATGAAAAATGTACTTGGCCAACTTTGATGCCAACACTGGCATTGAACAAAGCGCTTTTGGGAAGGGAAAACAAGCATGAAGTTATTAATGGTTGGAAACTCACCAGATACAACTTCTTTTTGATCTTTTTCGTTGCAATGTTCCTCTACTTCTGGATTCCAAACTATTTATTCCAAGCCCTCTCTACATTCAACTGGATGACTTGGATCAAACCTGACAACTTTAACTTGGCCATGATTACCGGAAGTAATTATGGTCTTGGTTTGAACCCAATTCCAACTTTCGATTGGAATATCATCGATTACAACTACTGTATCACAATTCCTTTCTTCTCACAATTGAATCAATACATTGGTACCTTCATTGGTTTCTTTGTTATTGTTGGTCTCTACTACACTAATTACAAATGGACTGCTTACCTGCCAATGAACGACAACGATATCTTTACAAACACTGGTGAGAGTTACGAAGTTGCTGAGATCCTCAACTCTGCCTCCCAATTCGTCGAATCGAAGTACCAAGATTACTCGCCACCATTCTACTCAGCTGGTAACTTACTTGTTTATGGCTCTTTCATGGCTCTTTATCCTTTCAGTTTTGTTTACACTGTTCTCACTGAATGGGGAAGTGTGAAATATGGTGCGAAGTTACTTGTTGATCAATTCAAAAACTTCAAGTTGAATAAAAGTGGTTACGATGGTTTCGATGATGCCCACACTAGAATTATGAAGAAGTATAAAGAAGTTCCTGATTGGTACTTCCTTGTTGTCTTGGTCATTTCTTTCGTGCTAGCGGTTCTCTGTTTTGAACTTTATCCTACTGAGACTCCTGTCTGGGGTCTTGTGTTTGTCTTAGGTTTCAATGTGGTTTTCTTGATCCCATTGTTGCTCATTTACTCCATCACCGGTTTCTCTTTTGGTTTGAACGTTCTTATCGAGATCATTGTTGGTTATGCTATGCCAGGTAACCCTCTTGCCATGATGACTTTGAAGGCCCTCGGTTACAATATCGATGGTCAAGCAGAATCCTTCATTTCTGACCACAAGTTAGCGCACTATGCAAGAATTCCCCAAATGGCTATGTTTAGAGCTCAAATGATTGCCGTGTTTGTGCAATCCTTTGTTGCATTGGGTGTCATGAACTGGCAAATGGCGAACATCAAAAACATTTGTACCACAGAAGCTGAAAACAAGTTCACTTGTCCAAGTGAAATTACTTTCTACTCCGCATCAGTGTTCTGGGGTGTTCTTGGACCAAAGAGAATTTTCAACGGTCTTTACCCAATTTTGAAGTGGTGTTTCCTCATCGGTTTCCTCTTAGCCTTGCCTTGTGTTGCTGTCAAGAAGTACTTCCCAAAGAAGACTAAATACTTTGAGCCTACCTTGATTATCGGTGGTATGCTACAATACGCTCCTTATAACTTGTCCTATCTCACTGGTGGTCTTTACATGTCATTCTTCTCTATGTACTATTTGAAGAGACACTACACTGCCTGGTGGGACAAGTATAATTATGTTTTAGCTGCTGCCTTCTCCGCTGGTGTTGCATTCTCTTCCATTATTATTTTCTTTTCGGTCAAATACCATCCAAAGTCAGTTGACTGGTGGGGTAACAACGTTTGCTACTTAGGTGTTGACGGTGGTTATGATCAGCAAACATTGAGAAACGTCACAGCCGATGCTCCTGAAGGCTATTTTGGTCCAAGAAAAGGTGATTACCCATAGTGGCGACCTATTTAACTTTGTATCTGTTAGGTAACTATAACTTATATCTTACTATAGTATCTTTATCGACTGAAGGATGCTGTTTTTGCACAGCCCGAGGAATTACGGAAAAATTAATTTGAACTAAAATTTTTAGCTCTGCGCCCGTTGAAAAGAAACGTCAGAAGATTAAGCTTATGGTCGTCCAAAGAACTGTAAAGCGTTCGAGCTTTTGGATATGTAAGATGTCGATCGCATATCTGGATACACTGGAAGTTTCCACACTGACGGAGATTGTATCTAACTCCGCGTCACCACCGCAACACTGCTGGAGTTAAACGAAAATTTTCTCTCGGTGCAGTCTAAAGTATCCGAGATGATGCCGAGTAAATTAACTTCGAGAAATTTCATGTTAAACCCGAACCGATTAAGATCATGATTACAAATCAGGTAATTTTGATTACCCCTATATATTTAGATCAAAAGTCTTCCGATATTTTTCAGGTACACTAGCATTATATCTATTCAATTAATCAATTAACCAATCAACAATATGACCATCATCAACGCCAAGAAAACTGTTTTGAACAAGGAATTCGAGACTGCCATCACTTTCAACTTGGAAGATGACACTTTCAGAGTTGAAGAGTTCCAAATCGATCTTGATAACATTAAAGATGGTGAGGTCGTCGTTGAGACTATCTACCTCTCTAATGATCCTGCCCAAAGATTCTGGATCTGTCCTACAGATAAGGTGTATGCCGCTGGTATCTCTGCAGGTCAAAAGGCACCTGCAATGGCACTTGCTAAGGTGATTGCCTCCAAGAACGAGACTTATCCAGTCGACTCCTACCTTACCGGTATGTTCGGCTGGGCCACTCACACTGTTTTTGATAAGGACCACATTCCAGCATATGCAAACATCGTCAACCCAGCATGGGCCAAGGAGTTGTGGTGGTACTTGAGTGTTGTCGGTTCCACTGGTTTGACCGCTTGGAGCATGTTCTTCCACTACGCTGGTTTGCAACAAAGAGAGGAAGATTATGGTAAGACTTACCTGATTTCCGGTGCAGCCGGTGCTGTTGGTACTGTTTCCATCCAACTTGCACTTAACGTCTTCAAGGCCAAAAAGGTCATTGCTATTGCCGGTGGTCCAGAAAAGGTCAAGTATGTCGAGTCATTTGGTGACCGTGTGGTTGGTGTTGATTACAAGAAAGCTGATTACAAGGAGAAGCTTCTTGAAGCTGCTGGTGCCAACTCAGTTGATATCTTTATTGATAATGTTGGAGGTGAAATATTAGATGTCGCTGCTACCAAGTTGCTTGCTATTAAGGGTTTGATCTTGGCTTGTGGTTCTATTTCAGGTTACACCAATGGTTCTTTCGGTTTCAACGCTTACAGTATTGTCATTATGAAGAGACTCACTGTCAAGGGTATCTTGGTCAGTGACGTTAGAGAGAAATTCCCACAAGCTTTCAAAGATCTTTTCCAATTCATCGGTGAAGGAAAGATCAGCACTGAGAATGCTGCCACCATCGTCAAGGCATTTGGTGATGATTACAAGAAGGTTCCATCCATCTGGTACAGTTTGTTCAGTGGTGCCAACAAGGGTAAGTTGCTCACTCAATTGAAGGAGTTGTAAGAGACGAAGAGACGGTGAACGACGCACTAAGCAAATTTATGAGAGTCCAAATCAACTCAACAAGTATATAGTGATCAGACTACTGATAATAGCACTTTCCAATATAATACAGAAAAGTATATAGTTGTTCTAAAAAGCTCATGTCGCATTAATTATTATTATTCGGAACTATACATAAGTAAAGGTGGCGGACGTCACGGCTTAAAAAGATTTTCCCTCATAAGCGGTGGAGGTAGCATTACTTTCAGCGTTTGCCAAAGAGTCGTTGAGCTCCCCGATCTTGATTCTTTTGATCTCCTTTCTCCAGAACCCATCATCACCAATGGTCTCGTGCACATCCAATCTGTAGCCAAATACTCTTGGGCAGATGTGGGCCCAGAACAACCAGTAGACAAAACCAATGAAGAAAATACCCCAAGCAGTGACACAGTGAACATAGTAAGGTAAACTGTTGTAAACTGCATGCTTTTGAGACTCAGTAGGTGGCACATAAGGAGCCACAACCAAATAGAGAGAACTCAATGCAAAGAATAAAGTGACTGGAATTGAAGCCTTGATAGGAGCATGCCATTCGAGTTTACCTCTTTTAGCTTGGACGTTCAAATAAATCAAACCGACTGCAACCAAGAAGTTGACGATGTTGAGTGGGTAAGAGATCAAGTTCAAAATGAAATTGTACGCATCTCCTGGTGGTGGTGCCACAATGGTAATGATACAAACAATCCAATGTTCCATAAGACCAACAAATGGTGATTTGAATGGTTTCGAAGTAGCAAAAAATCTTGGGAACGGAAGGATACCTTCACGACCTAATTGTTGAACGATACGTCCTTGGGAGAAAATGACACTCATGACATTACCAAGAGCACTCAAAGCAACAAAAACAGAAGCTGCCTTTTTTGCAGTTTTACCGAATGCAATATCGAAGAAATCAGCAGCCAAAATGGTGGATGAACTTTTAAGAAGTGACTTTGGAACGACAGCGAAGTAAGCAATGTTAACAAGCAAATAAATGATAGCAACCAAAATCAATGCCAATGGTGAAGCGATTTTAAGTGTTTTCACAGGATTTTTGATCTCACCGAGTGCATAGTTGGCATTACTGTAACCAATGAAAGACCAAATGACGTTGTAAAGGGCATTGACAATACCATATGCGGTAGCATCGGTGGTACCTTCGAAAGCGTTGTGGAAGTTATCAGTTTTCTTCCATCCACCAAGAGCAACCCAACCAGTAACAGTGATGAACAAGACAATAACTATCTTGAAAAGACCTAAAGCATTTTGCAAATAGGCACCTGCCTTGACGTTAACACCATTAACCAAGAATGCAAAGGTAATAACACCAACACCAATACCTCTTTCACCCCATCTGGTGACATCGGCACCTGCTGCAGTAAGCAAGTACTGGCCACAAACAATGGAATTACCGGCAGCCCAACCTAGTAAAAACACATAAGCTGCGTACATACCGGTAATGAGAAACTTTGGTTTGGAATAAACGTACTCGAGATAGTTCTTTTCACCACCATTTCTTGGAATGGCAGATCCAAATTCCATGTAAACGTACATTCCAGAAAGTGCAATGATAGCACCCACAACCCAAAGGATAAGACTCAATCCAATAGAACCACACAAGTTGTAGATGGTGGAAGGTGTAGCAAAGATACCAGTACCCAGCATACGATTGACCATCAAACCGATGGCACTGATGTATCCAAGGTTTCTGGAACCTCTGTCAAGAGGCTTGGTGAATGGTTCTTCGCTGCCGAGAGAGACGCTAGGTTCTTCGGCTTCAGCGAATTCGTTCTTTTTTTCCATTTTGCTAGTTATTTGAACCTTTCAGTAATTTAGCCAAACCTCAAGCACTCGGTGAATCCGACAAAAGAGTTAAACACTAGGAAAGTGCTACAAAGGATGCTTTTATATTTTTAAAGCACAGGTTTAGGTCGCTCAACCGAAAGCCACAGTTCTGGTGTCGCAATACCGGTGTGTTGTTTAACTGATTTATTGAAATAAAAACACGGATTGTTCTCAATAGCATGCCATCAGCTTTTACGTACGGCACATGCATAGAATGCCGCATCGTTTATTAAAAAAAATTTTCACGACAGCCTTGAAGAGATCTAATTTGACGTGCTAAATGACAGAAAACGAGAACGTAGATTGCAACCAAAAAGTGATTGGGACTGATGCTTCGAAACACTGGTTAGGGCGGTTTCACTTCGGTCGCCGAGCAGTTTAATCCTCGCCCAAGGTGATTCTTTTGCCCATTCTGTTAGGGTCCTAATTTAAACGGTTTAATGCCGTTGATGTGCAGGAACGAGAACAAAAAAATTTGACATGCAGGGAATTGTTCCTCCCTGATTGCCGAAGTTTTTCTTTTTTCAAACAATTTCAACTTCACCGAAACCATTCATCTCACTGAAAATGGGACATCATTAATTGTAGAGTCCCACAAGGCGGTATCTAGAGATCTCGGAGTCAAATTTCGGAAAATGATGTGCTTGTTGGACTCTTTGTCTTTCGAGGAGGTAAAGCCTCACACAGGCTTTTTTTTGTTTGTTTTTTTCTTTTTTTTTTTTTTACCATCACCTAATTTTGGTGGGGTAGGAAGTAGGGTAAATTAGCTTCTCAAGGCTGTGCAGCGCAACTATAGAGGCTCCTGAGACATATCATAATTCCACCACCAGCGGTACGCTGTGACATAGGCGACATCTCAGTCACGTAATTGCTTTTTAACAAAGTTACTGGACTGTCGTGAGGTATCAACTTAGGTAAGTGATTTTTGAAACAATTCCGAAAAAGCCACTGCCATACGGTTGCCAATTGACTTGTTTCTGACAAACAGGATGCCATGAGCTTAATGAGTCTAACAAGCAAAGCTTTTCATAAATTAGTCGGTGCAAGTGTAAGTTTCACAGGTAAGGTCGACATGTCGAAGGCGACTCACGTCTTACTTGTTCTGTACGACACAGGTAGCCATGGTACTACCATCCTTAGTTTTAAAGAATCAAAATGTGTACAGCCCCTGCTCGGGCATACTTTTATTCACTCCTTGGAGTCGTACGATGCTTGACTAATTGACAATCTTGCGCGACCATCGCCTTTTGTAGTAACTCATCACAGCTGGCAAGAGGTGGTTGCGTCATTCAGGGCGCGATACGCGAAAACTTCGCTGATTAGGGCTCGATTTTTTTTATGTCACTGTGAGCGGCTCATTGGGTTTTCATTACTCCGTTAAAGTCCATTCCCTGGCTAGCCAGATTGAGTAGACCTAAAGCCCCATGTACTAGATAGATGCCACATTCATTCAGGGTATGCACAAAATTATGACACCACTGATAGGCTGTAGTTATAAATCCGATCGAATACATAGATCCGCAATTAGTGTGCCACGCTGCACTATGCCACAGTTTCGTGATATGAAGAGCCATATTTAAGAATGTCGAGGGAATTAAACAGATGGTTTGCTATCATTATAAGTAATGAGGAAAATCATCGTTGATTTGTAAATCTTTGAGGAGGATTATATCTTAACATTCACAATGACTGCCGAAAAACAAATTAAACCTCTTAAAATTGTTATAGTCGGTGCTGGATTGGTTGGAGCATTTGCTGCAAACCTTTTATCCAAGCTTCCAGATGTTGAAATCACCGTTTACGAAAAAAGTGAGGGTCTAAGAGAAGTTGGAGCTGCCCTTACACTCACTGAATCTGGTCTAACCACGTTGGGCAGAGTTTTTGATATAGATGAACTCCAACCACTTTTGTATAGATCACCCAATGGGGAACATCTTACAAGGCGCCACTGGAAGACTGGTGAAAAATTCAAAGTTGGGGAGCTCACCTTTTCTCATAATGAGAAGTACCATCTGGCAAAGGTCCAAAGAATTCTGCTTTTGGATTATATGTTGAAACGACTTCCAAAAGGTTTGGTTCACTATGGTCACCAAGTTTCAAGTGTTGCAACAGGTGAAAAGGGAGTGACTGTTAACTTCGAGAACGGGAAAACAGTATTCGCTGATCTTTTAATTGCTGCTGACGGCATTTACTCAAAGATTCGTAGACAATTTACGAAAGATCAGGTTGTGTATAAAGGTGCGGTTGCATATCGTAACGTCTTTGATGAAAAAATCGTGCAACACATCAAGGGTGTTCCCGAAGATGTAACTGTTTGGGTTGGAAAGGATTCTATGATGTTCATGACCAGACTGACTCCTGGACTATTTAATGTTGCTGCTCACATAAGAGAACCAGCTGAAGTTGCTGCAACACTCAAGTGGAATAAATCTCCAGGTGAATGGGGAAGACAACGTCTTATCGAACACTTCAAAGACTGGGATCCAGTAATTGGAGAAATCTTGGATGCTATGCCTGAAGTCAATGCTTTCCCACTCGAGAAAGCTCCATGGCTGGAAGATTTAACTGTCAACGAGCAGATTGCCTTTGTTGGTGATGCTGCGCACCCAACCTCGGGTGTCTATGGTGCTGGTGCCAATATGGGTTTTGATGATGTCTGGACTCTATACAGAGGTTTGGCAGAAACTGCAAAAACCAGTGAATCGGGCATTAAATTATACGATATCCATAATTCTCTAATTCTCTACAATGAGACTAGGAGTCCATTCTTACAGAGAGTCAACAAACAGATGGAAATCGACAGCGAGGTTGCACAAAAGTACGTTGCAACCGCTAAAAATGATGAAGAATGGAGGGAACGTATTGAAAAGAGAAACTTATCCGCTCCTTGGATTGCAGAGTACAACGTTGAGGCCGAGTTTCAAAAGGTTCTGGAAACCCATTTTGTAGAAATTTTCGCTGACCTGAATGTGAGCTGAAGTGTGTATGTGTATAGTGGATAATTGACTCTAAAAAAAATCACTCGCTTGGAGATAAAAGTTCGCGTGTACTCGGTTAGTGAAGCCCGAAATGTACAGATTGGGAACCACGCTTCGCCGGTCGGTCTGACCCTTGATGCGCTGGTTAGATAAGACTGCGACCTCTTCCTCTAAGCGCGATCAGAATAGAGCAAAATCGCTCGATAATAACAAGTTTGAATAATTTTTTTCCTTCACCATAGTTGGACTTGCATGCCACAATGCGTGTATCATTGGATTCTCCGAAGCGAGTAATCCACGACTGGGGACACAAGAGGCGGGATTCTCAACTTAATTAAATAATTATGCAGATAAAGACTTTTAACAATAATTTTTTCGACACAAAGATGACTTAGTTATTGTTAAGTTAACGGCTTAATAATTAAACTTATTTTATTTCACTAATTAAACTTAAAAGGGAAGGGGTAACCGTTTATAGTTGTAACTCACACTACTTTTTTAAGTTTTTTTTGGAGGCCACAGTAAACTTCGATCCGCCCGAATTACTTTATCTGGAAGATTTTATCTTATCTATTGTTAAAATAGAATAACGACCTCGATGCGCGGTAAAGAAAAGTAGGGTGACTTAAAATTGTCGATTTCCCGTTTTAATTTTTTTTTTTTTTTCAAATAAAAATAAATAAATCTCCTTAATTCGATAGCCAACCTATCTTTGAAAAAGCCTGGTGCTTATAGAATAGATCGTCAATCAAGCTACTATCATGGGGTTCTTGAATGTACTCAAAACTATTGATGGGTGGGTGGCTCTTGAGGAATCCGGTGCTTTGAAAAACAAAGATATCGTTCCTATCCCTGTTTCAAGACGTAAATGGGGATTAGATGGTTTCTTGTCTTATTGGGCCATCAACACCATGTGTATCAGTACCTGGTCCGCCGGTTCTTCCATGCTCTCGTTGGGGCTTAATGGTGCTGAGAGTATGGGTGTTATTGTTATCGCCAACTTTTTGGTTTCATTGATGGCTACACTTGTTGGTTGGTATGGAAGTAAATATCATATCGGTTTCTCTGTGTATCAAAGAGTGATCTTTGGTATCAGAGGATCAGTGTTTGGTGTTCTTATCAGAGCCATTCTTTCTGTTGTCTGGTTTGCTTACCAAGCTTGGTTAGGTGGACTTTGTGTTAACCTCGTGCTCAGTTCTTGGAGCAAAAGTTATCTCAACATGGCCAACACTTTCCCAGAGGGTGTCTACATGACTTCACAAGAACTTTGTGGATTTGTTATTTACTTGGTTATTAGTGTTCCAGCATTGATGACACCACCTGAGTATTACTCACCTTTCCTCATAACAGGATCTCTCGCGACTTTCTTCGTCGCAATCGGAATTACCGCTTGGGCTGTTAAAGAGAACGGTGAACATTTCGGAACCTTGATGAATGCTCCTATTACAATGTCTTCCTCTGCTCATGGATGGGCTTGGATTTATGGAATCAACTCGTGGTACTCAAGCATTATTGCAGGTATTTCTAACCAGGCTGACTATTCGAGATTTAACAAAAAACCATGGCACGCACATGTTGGTATTATTATCGGTAACAATCTCTTTGGTTTCATTATTCCTCTTTGTGGTATTTTCGCTGCGAGTGCATTACTTGAAAAATACGATGAAGAATTCTGGATGCCAAACGATATCTGTTTGTACTGGTTACAGACTGATTACAGTGCCAAAGCTAGAGCTGGTGCATTCTTTTGTGGAATTGGTTTGGTTATTTCCCAACTGAGTATCAACTGTGTTGGTAATGCTATCTCTGGTGGAATGGATTTGGCTTCTGTTTTCCCACGTTATCTCAACATTAGAAGAGGTGCACTTCTCTGCCTTCTTTTATCTTGGCCAACACAACCATGGTTGTTCTACAACTCTTCGTCTACATTTTTGACTGTCATGTCTTCATTCTCTGTTTTCGTGACACCTTTGGTTGCCATCGAAAGTGTGGAGTTCTTTTTGATTCGTAAGAGATCACTCACTCTTTCTCACCTTTACATTCCAAACTCCACTAGTATTTACTGGTATCATTATGGTGTTAACTGGATAGCTATCCTGTGCTTCCTTTTTGGATGTGCTCCAGGACTTCCAGGTCTTATCAACGCTGCTAATCCAGATATTAAAATCAACAGTGGAATTTACCACTTTTACTCAGGTTCGTTCATTTTCCAATATTTGGTTACGGCTGTTCTTTATTACGGTGCATCTGTCATTTTTAAACCAAAAACTGGCGAGCCTGACTCTATTGATTATTTCGATACTTTTACGCCTGAGGAGCACCGCCAAATGAACCTTGCTCCGTATCAAGGAGAACCATTTGAGGCAGTTAACGTGATCGTCTCTTCGGATAAGGATTTCTAAAATTCATCGCTCACTGCAACAGGCTCAACATATGTACCAATCGGTTTGTACTCAATATCAGCGAAAACTTCTCCGAATCCCTTAGGACCTCCGATTTCGATAGCTTTTGGAGTCATCCATTTATCGGATGGTGAAAACACCATACAGTAAACGATCAAACCGTATCTATAACTTTGTGTACCAACCGCTCCACCATCGTCGTCGATCAAAGTAATCAAATCAGGAACAGAACACAAAACAGTTTCTTTTCCAGCTTCATCAACTTCATAGACAACAATGTTCTCGTTTTTGAATGGAACTCTGTACTTCTTCTTATCCTCACTCTCTAAAACAACCTCACCATAACCATATCCCCTCACGATCTTCTTTTCAACACCAACAATCTTACCTTTAAATAAACATTTGGCAGCATTTGGTCCACCACAAACAGAGATAATTCTGTTTGGAATGTTATCGACGTCGGATTCGGCACGTGCAGTCAACACTTCTCTACCAATTCTCCAAGAAAGAGACATCGGATTTTTCACTGTTTCCTTTGACATTTGTTCAATATCCATAGAAGGCTCAACACACCCGCATTGAACACCGTTGTGGTACATGGCATCTCTGATGGTGTTTTCAAGTTCAATATCGTTTCTAGAGCTAGTAAGCAACATAGACATACCATTACCATCTGCCAAGGCAACATATGGATAACCTTTCAAATCATTGTAAACAGATGGAAGTGTTTGCCATTGGGTTGGATAAGCTCTTCCCATCAAATCCAAATCTATACATGGAACACCTTTATAGTAAGCAGTCCAAAGACCAGAGAGACCGTTTCCTCCACCGATCTCAAACATAAAGATACCATCAGTCTCCTTGCCTTCCCATCTTTCAATGAGTGCCAAAGCTTCCAACATTTCATCTCCATGTAATCTTTCACCTGAAATGGTTGGAGAGCCACAGTAACCAACATTGATAGCCCTTCCTGTACCATTAGTTTGTTTATCGAATTGCTCTAAAGTGACAACTTTGATAACTGCACCATCACGAATTAGTTGTTTCAATTCAATAGTTTGGGAGTTTGGGTCTCCTCCTCCTCCACATCCTAAGATATAAGCACCAATACTAATACACTCAACATCAATTTCAGAAATTATCCAAGAACCATCTTTCACAGTTGGCTTGTAATTTTTGTAATCAATTGGTAGCTCCACTTTACTCGAGACTTGACTGCTCTTGAACACCTCAAGAGGCTTTTCAAGTGGAACTTCAGCAGTTTTTTCCAAAGTACGCTCGTAATCAACATCACCAACCACTTTGACAGAGAAGTTGTAGACATTATCAACATATGGAACTGCATCACAGATTATGTTGACGACCTCAATAGAGGAGGCAAGCGCTCCCTTTTTAATACATTCACGTGTAGCCCTCTCAGTGAGTTCATCAATGACTTGCTGTTTAGTACTGATGTCAATGGTTTTAACCTCAGAAATTTCTGCTGAAAGCTTACCAAGAGCTGCACCAATAGCATTGGCAACTTGGAAATACGGTGGTTTGATGACTTTCGATGCTCCTTCAAGATGATCAGGGGCAATTGATGAACCTCCACCAACGAAGATAACAGGCAAAGGCTCTTGCGAGGTCTTCATACGATCAATAATGGCTTCTAATTTATCATTGACGACCGCATCAAATTTTTGAATAAATTTGTCATCGAATCTGTCTTTAACTAGTTCCGGATTACCCATAACAAGTCCAGAATCTTTGGCAATGGTGACATCAGAAGTAGTGATAACATCACCACCAAACACGATGGATTTTGTGACGATATCGGCACCAGTGGAATCAGGACCAACAGTCAACTCAGATCCATTTTGTCTCACAATAGAACCACCACCAAGACCAATACTCTCAACGTGAGGCATGGAAAAGTTGATCTTAACACCTCCAACGTAGGAGTAAGTTGAAGATTGTCTTGGGAATCCAGAAGCCAACAAAAGACCCACATCGGTAGTGGTTCCTCCAACGTCACAAACCATCACATTGCGGCCTTTAACATCTGGATCTGAGGAGCAAAGAATCGCTGCTCCTCTCATAGAGTTGGTAGCACCGGAAGAGAATGTCTTGATTGGGGTGTCCATAGCATCTTTGGTGGAAAGAAGAGTACCATCGTTCTGTGAAAGAAGAATAGAGCAGTTGAGACCAATTTTTTTGGTTGCGTAAATGAAAGAAGAAATAATTTTACGCCCGAATTTCTTGATTGAAGCGTTAAGTATCGTAGCATTCTCTCTTTCAACAAAACCAATACCAGAAATTTGATGAGAAAGAACAATATCGCACCCAGGGATTTCTCTTTCAATTATTTCTGCTGCGCGTAGCTCTTGTTTGTTATTCATGCTGGAGAAGACTGCAACAACTGCAACAGATGTAATACCTCTCTTCTTGATTTCTTGACAGTGTTGAACCAGTTGTTCCTCTGAAAGTGGTTTGATATCAGTTCCGTCGACTTGTGAACCACCATCAAGTGATGCAGAGTAACCATTGATGATGGATGCCAAATCATCTGGGAAATCACCAAAGGGTGGAAGACCCTTGCAGTAAGGGCCACACAATCTCAAGACAGCGACTTTTTCCAATCTGTTGGAATCACGTTCGATGACAGCATTGATGAAGTGAGTAGTCCCGATGGTGACAGCAGCGACATCCTCCTTGTTGATTGCGGATTCTGCTAGAACTGTTTTCAAAGCATTCTCAATTCCAACGGAAACATCAGGGGTAGTGACAGACTTGTGCCATGCAAGAACTCCTCTATTAGATTCATCCAATTTGGTAGGATCCAGAACAACCAAGTCGGAGTTCGTACCACCGACGTCAATACCAACTAAAAGACTCATGATTTCAGATGATCTTGTGGTTTGTTATCGTTTGTATGTGCTGATGGAGCAATCATTGAACCTTATAAATCTCGAGTTGATTTGCTCGGAAATTCCGTTTTTGGGCAAATTTGTGAACTCGGTAGTTCCGCACGTTACGCCGCAGAGAAACGGAAAAAAAAAATCACTAACTGTTTTTAGTGCATCGATAAAGACGCCGCGCGGATAATCTAAAACCGATGGGCTGAATGGATTAGAGATTTAAAAATGTGATCACGTGATATCGAACATCAGTACAGTCAAAAGATAAGCCTTGCATTTCATTTGAACGCCATTTCCGCAACAGTTTGTACAAAACGCTCATGAACAATGCTCTCAAAGATTACTAATGAGTCTCGCGATAACAAGCTTCGCGAATAGTCTCTTCCCTTCTTCTAACAGATAGGTATGTTTTCTACAATCTTGACACGAGGAAAGTGTTTAATAGATAAGCAAACCTTGATTTCCCTGAAAAGCAGATGAATTTGTATGTTTTGAGAATGATAAGCATGGTCAGATGTACGGGATGGTTTTTCCTAGAATGTCAAAACATGTTACAAAATTTTCAATTTTGATCAATTAAAAGTCTTCAAAATTTATTTTTTGAACTCTCAAAAGTAATTCAAATTTCCAATATGAAGATTGTTTAATAATTATCGTCTACCAGCTAATACATATAAACAGAATTCTTATGCTAAATAATTTATTTAATGTCAATGTAACCAGTTTCTTCGTTGTAAGTGAGAATAGTGCCCCACTCCTTACTGACTTCAGTAAGATACTCGGCAATTTCTTTACCAACTTGTGCGGATACCAAGTAAGGAACACCCCTTTCCGTTCTACGTTGCCTGGTCATGTCAAGATCGATTGGGAGAAGCTTGAATTTGTCGTCCTCCAAAATGGCAATACAGTTTCTGGAAAATCTTGGATGACTGTTGAATCCAGTGAATTTTCCTGTGACAGGATCGTTAGCTCTAGAACGGTGGAGGTCAGATGGGCGAGCATCAGCTGGCCAATCGTAAGCCTCGTACATTTCTGGCGAAATAATGGATGAACCAGTTTCGAACTCCATCAAAATACTACCCAAGTTGTAGAAGATTGGCTTTCCTTTGTAAATCTCAACACCTCTCATGAAGTGAGCACCGTGACCAACAAATGCATCCGCACCTTCGTCGATGGATCTTCTTGCGAAATCTTGAACAAATTCGGCCGGAAGTGGATGATACCAGTTGTTTTGAAGACCTTCGTGGGTATGTAGTGACATGATGTTGTAGTCAGATCTGTAAGAAGAGTCTCTCACACTCCTTAAAAGGGCTTCTGCATCAGATTTCTTGTAATCAGTTCTCACGTGAGCCTTCTCACCGAGTTCGATATCTAGATGACCTTCGAAAAGGGAACCAAACTTGAAGTTATTTGGACCGAATGGCTTTTTGATTTCAATAGCGTTACATTCTCTGAAAGATTCAGCAGTTCCAAGATCTTCATCTATTTGCTTCAATTGTTCGAATTGCTCCTTTGGAAGAACGTACGTGCGAGACCATCTAAGGGGAGCCAATCCAGCTCTTGGAATGGTTTCAGCACCACCTGGAGCTGCAAGCATGACTTCTGAACGAGTAGAAGACGCAGCAACCACACCGATTCTCCCGTTTTTGGTATCAACGAAGTGTGGCAGTCTGGCTTCTTCGAGATTTCTTCCGATACCACATGGGATCAAGTTTCTAGACTCAGCAGCCTTGATTGTGTTGATAACACCTTCTGGACCAAAATCAGTGGTGTGATTATTAGCAAAAGAAACAAGTTTGATATTTAAGTCAACAAATTCGTCCAAAGTTTCTTCTCTAACGGCAGTGGTGTAGAGTCTTCCACTTGCTGGTGGATGGATATCAGGTTTTGGAGTTGTGAACTCTGCGTTCGCAAAACAAGCATCCGACTTGTGGAACTCTTCAACAAGTTTTGGGTCTAATCTGTTCACCAAATTTCTACTGGAGAACAAAAGGTCTCCTCCTGCTAACACACGAACCATTTCTCCGATTCAATTAATTTTGGCAGCAAGAAGTTATTCACTTTACAGATTGAGGATTTCGAGCGAAACGAAAAAAATATATATAAAGGAAAGTTTATCGCTCGACGAGTTTGGAGCCAAATCGGGAGTACCGAGGGACCCTGCATGCATAAAAAGTGTGGCTCCTTTTTTTTTCCTTTGGAGGTTCCACAATGGTACGAGTGTGGCACAGATAATTGCCACAAAACCAAGGATTTTGACCGAGTATTAGGGATTGTCACAGGCCACTCATCAATTACACAGTTCAATTGACTAAATGAACGTGATGACTAGCGATTGACGATTCACTCCGGACGATGTATAAAAGGGTCTAGTAATCTTATCGTAGAACTAATATAGCTCCCGATGCATTCAAGGCAATGAACCCCTATTATGAGCGAGCTTAAATCCGAGATTTCTATAAAATCATCTGAAACAGCTCCCACACGGAGTTTTGGTCATCGTATTCTTGGTTATGTTTGGGATTGTGCGGATTACCCTGAATTGGAACGCAATGCAATACTCAAACTCGACCTGACCCTCGTTTTGTGGGGCGCGCTCTCTTCTTTTATCAAGTATTTGGATAAAAGTAATTTAGGCAATGCTTACAACTCAGGACTCAAAGAGTATCTGAACGTCAAAGGTAACGAACTAAACTATGCCAATACCGGTTACAACATTGCGTCAATTATTTGCGGGTTTCCGTGTGCTTATTTGATGCACAAATACAATACCAAATGGTTTATTCTTACTATTGAAATCCTATGGACCATTGTCACACTTGCCTTTGTGTCAATTAAAACACCGTTGCAAATGATAGTGGTCAGAGTCATTCTTGGTGTCATCGAGTGCGGTCATTTTTCTGCCTTTGTTTTTCTAATTGGTACTTATTACAACAAGAAAGAAGCAGCAAGAAGGCAGGTGGTTCTGCAATCCTTTACTATTCTTGGACCAATGTTTGCAACTTACATCCAGGCTGGTGCTTCATCATCGCTAGATGGTAAAAATGGGTATGAAGGTTGGCAATGGACTTTTATAATTGATGGAATTGTTTCTTTCTTTGTGATTATACCACAAATGTTGTTTATGCCAGACATTCTTGATCGTGTGCAACCAGGAAGAATCTTCAAACCAGAAGAAATTGCATGGCTAAAATCTAGACGTGCTACAGTGGATGTTGTTGAGACTCCGATTGGGCTTTGGGATAACATCAAAGAACATTTGAGCTGGCTCAAGGAATGGCATGTTTGGGCATTTTTCATGTTCGGAGTGTGTCAAGATATTATCTCATTATCAAATGCATCAACTCAATTCTGGATCAAAGGCTGGAACAAAATCAAGCCTGGTTCTTACACGAAGTCCCAATACAACACCTTGACCTCACCAATGTACGCAGTTTCCTTTGCATATTCACTTTTATCTGGTTGGTCGTCTGACACTATCCTAAGAGGAAGAAGATGGCCAGGAATAGTGGTTGCTGGTTTATGGACTTTTGCTATCTTGATTGCTTTGGGGACCATCCCAGTTTATGGCTCGAAACCTGTCCGATTTTTTCTGTATTACCAAACAGACGTTGCACAAGGAGCTTCAGGGTTGTATTGGTGTTATTCCCAAGAATGGTACGCCCACAACCTTCGTCAAGCAGCTTTTGTTGCCGGTGGTATTAACGTTTGGGCGTATGTTGCCAACTGTATTGTTAACAACATTTGGTTTAAAACTGCTGACCAACCTTACGTCTCAACAGGTCATTATATTTCCGCATTTTTCTCTATGGTATATGTTGCTACTGCTCTTTTACTTGCGTTTACAGAAAAGAGACATTTCAAGAAACACAGAAAAACAGATCTGACTTCCGAAGAAGACACAGTGGAGTTTGAAACTAAAGAGATTTTAGAAAGTAAGAAGTCCTGATATATAAAATGGAATGTCAATAACCCGTTATGAATTAATTATGAAAAAGATAGGAGTCTGCGTTAGTATTGGTTTAATGACTAACGAGAATCACCACTGAATGTAATTACCTTTTACAGATTATTTCCGATTTCTTGACTTGCTAGTGATTGTTCGTTAATCATTCCAGTTATTTTAACAAGCTATATACAAATTTAGCTAAGTTATAATTACATATTGATATATATAGGCCATTAGACTCAATCTCAGTTTTTATCTTCAGATGTGTTGTCCACCACAACTTTATCTGAGCTGTAATTTGAGCTCTCATCATTTTGGGAAGCATCATCAAAACCACCAGTTAAAACTTGTGTTTGATGAGTGTGCTTCGCATCCCATTCTTTGAGATCACTGAGACTAACTTTGACGACTCTGTGACCAGTGACTCCATTTTCGAGAGTATAAGCTTCAATTCTGTGACGATATTTTCCAATTCTAGGCAGAACGTAAGCCCAGAGTACGTAATACCCAGCACAAAGAAATATTATACCAAATGTAGTAATTGGATAAGTTGCATAGAAGAAAGAAACATCACTTCCAGTTAAAGTTCCTTCAGGTGGAACAAATGCCATTGCAATCACAAACAAATACCAAAGTAAAACAATGACAAGAATTGGAGTAGGGAGATGAAATTCCTTGTAGCCAAGACCTTTGGCCTTTCTAAATCTTCTAATACGGAACAGACCGATAGCCAAGAACGCTTGGAAAATATATCCAGCATATGAACCCATATCAACAATGAAGTTGTACGCATCACCAGCAGGTGGAGCCACCAAAATAATAAAGTTCACAAGGAATGTAACGAAAATTGGAAACAAAGGAGTACCAAAAGGCTTGACACTTGTCCAAAGACGTGGGAATGGTAGAACACCTTGTCTTCCACATTCTCTCAAAGATCTTGAATGAGCAATGTAAGCAGTGAGCAAGTGACCAAAAGCTGAAATAGCAACAAATGCACAAAGTGCTTTGGTAGCACTCTCGGTTTCAAATATCCGCTCGAAATAAACAGCAGCAATCAAAGTACCACTTGATTTGATCTCTTCAACATCTCCAACACCTGCATAATAAGCAGTGACAGTCATGATATAAAGAAGGAAGATAACTAATACAGCCAAAGGAACAAAAAACTTATAAGTTCTAATGGTATTTCTTGGATTAGTTTCAGCCACAACAGCAAATGCGTAAGGGAATCCACCAAAAGCAAAAACAACCTTCATAATTGCGTTACTGATAGAGTTACCATCTGTTGTAGTTCCCTCCCAAGCATTGTGGAAAATGGTGTAATCCTTCTTCACTTTGGTTGTTCCGGAAAGTGTTGCAAATCCAGAAAAGCAAATGAAAAGAACAAATACAACCTTGACGAAACCAATGAAACTGTTGAGTTTCATTGCAAACTTTGTACTTGTACCAGTGACAAGAGCACATAAAACCAATGGAACAACACCAAGACCTCTTTCCTGCCAAGAGGTAGCTTCATAACCTGCTGCTTTGAAAATGTAAGTTGCGAAAGCGGATGCCGAAGAGGTTGCAAAAGACAAAGTAATAGTGGTAGCAGCATAAACCACAGGCATCAGCAAATAAGGTTTTGGGTATGCCTGCTCCAGATAAACAACTTCAGCACCAGACCGTCTACGGAAATATGTGACGTACTCCACGTACATAAGCACTTGGAGAATAGTCACGATGAATCCGACACACCAAAAGACATAGGAGGCACCAACAGAGCCCACAGATTTCAAAATGGTGGCTGGGGTTGCAAAAATACCAGTACCAATCACACCTTGGATGATCATGTAAAAAGCAGACAAATAGGTAACTTCATAACCAAGTGGTGACTTCTTCTCAACTGGAGCTCCCTCGGAGTCCTGGGATGAAAGTGAAGCGGTATCATGTTCCACGACGGGGGTTGCATTACCACCGCCGATCGCTATTGCCAAAAAAGAATTTTTGCAGTAATTCAATGCCTTTGACATTGCTCTACTATTTTGTGATTACTCCTAAGCTTTCACGATACTAATTTATTGCACGAGGAATCGTGAGCTTTAAAGGCTTTAAGTCCGAATATTTTTTTTTCTTAATGATCGAGACTTGCATAAAGATTATAATTGTGTAATGAGCCACACTTACTGCAGGGACCACCGCGAGACCCTGCGATTTTGCTAACAAAAGGAAATGGCGTAATTTTGTTCTTGCAAAACTGGGTATTTTAAACGGTTTTTTCAATAAAACTAGAACATCCACACTGTCCAACAGCTACCAGGACCCTTGCGCTTGACCGTTGGAAATCAGCATGCAAGGGCGGTGTAATACATCCAATGGTTAAGGCACAATAAAGGCGGTGGGGCCAACGACAATATCTTTTTTTGTAGTTTATTTATTTAACCTCCAAAAAGTCTCATGACTCACCATAAAGCCACACTCAAAACAACCCCATCCCAACTCGCTCTTCACGGCGATTAAATAAAAGTTGTATCATAAATCGCTACCTGTTGAATTTTCAGCTTCGCGAGCACCGAGGTCATTTTCATTTCTCGAAGCCGCACTAACCGTTTTTGGGGAATTTAGGCATTTTTCAGTTTTCTCCGTTCTCAAGAGGGAAATCTCCGGAGTGGCAAGACTAACTCGCTTTGCTCGCCACAAGTTGGTCAAATCATCAGTAAATTGCGAAACAAAACCAGAAATAGACACGTTGATGCCCAAACATCGTAGAAAGGCAGCCAGTAACTGGAAACACTAGCTGATCGCCCATCTTTTGTTGGTCAAATCCAACCTAAACTACTACTCTCTTACACTCTCAATAACTGAAAAATATTTCGATTCACCAGCAAATTGGTTTGTCTGATCGAAAGTATAGTTTCAATTTTATTGCAAACAATATAAAAGCCTGATAATGGCTACGTACTAGAAAGATAAAATAGTTTTAGTTTGGCAACACCTCAAAGTGGGCATTACTCTAGTTGACAATAGTCAACACATCAGTGAGTTGAATGTCCAAGACACTCTTACCAACATAGATCTTGTAGTCACCAGCTTGTAAGACCCAGCTTTGAGAAACAACATCCCAGGTACTAAGATCACGACGAGTCAACTCAAAAGTGTAATCAGCAGATTGGCCTGGAGCAATCAATTTCTTGTCATAGCCTCTAAGAACCTTCTCTGGACCACCTGGAATTCCCACGTACAATTGAGCAACCTCCGCAGCGGCGACATTTCCAACGTTGGTAACAGTAACAGTGACAACTGCAACTTTATCCCACAATGAAGCGAGACCACCTTCTAAAATTTCATCTTCAGGTGGGTAGTAACTGTGGTTGGATGAAGTAGTTTGAATTTCAAGATCATAGTAATCGAAAGTGGTGTAAGTCAAACCATAACCAAATTCATAACGTGGAGTAGTGTTGGTCTTGATGAAGTGCTTGTAATCAATGTAAACGCCTTCAGTGAAGTTAGACTGAGTGAAGTAAATATCAGTGTTTCCTTCAGGAACTGTTGGGTAAAGTAAATCACCATAGTCTGATTCGTTCTTTGCAATAGTGTATGGAAGTCTTCCAGATGGAGATTGGTTTCCGTACATAACTTCAACGAGAGCACGACCAGAATCCTGACCTGGCAAATGTGCAAGCATCACTGCAGTAACGTTTTCGTGGTTGATCCAAGTATCAACAATACGAATACCCGCATTGTGAATAACCACAACGGTGTTAGCACATTGAGAAGCAACTGTTGTGACAATTTTGTCGGAGTAGGAGTCTCTAAGGTATGGCCTGTCCCAAGCTTCAGAAGAGAAAGCGTTGATGAAAACAACACAAACATCAGATTCTGGGTTGACATATGGTTCAGGGGAACTGAAGTCCCATGAAAGGAATGAACCGTCTTCATAAGCCTTTCTAGAGAATGCATCAAATGGAGCGTCAACGTAGGATGGAGTGTTGGAACCAGATCCACCTCCAGTGTACACAGTACCGTTAAGAGCGATACCTGGACCTTGAATGGTGTAGTTTGCCGAAAGAGCTTCCAAAGCAACAAAAGAAGTTCCATTTTCGTAAGTCAAACAGTTTTGCCATCCCAAACTAGACAAAGAAAGTCCGCTACCACCAAAGTTATCAACTTGGTCAGCAACACCATCATAACCAAATAATGAGATATATTTTGGTTTGTTCAATGGAAGAGTGTTGTTTTCGTTCTTGACCAAAACGTGTCCTTCCACTGCACCTTGGAAGATGGTACTTTTAGAAGCTGGATCACGAGCATCGACAAGAGTATGTTGAGCAAGATGATCATATGGAATACCGGCACCTGGATCGTCCAACTTGGAGATCTTGTACCATGCAGCAATAAGACGAGTAGCCATATCATCAAGACGTCCTTGACTGACACTACCGTTGTTGACAGCTTGGAGCAAATGACCATTACCCCAGTAGTCGGAGTCTGGCATGACGATGTCAAGACCAGCATTAGCGGAGGCAACACCCGTGTGTTGACCGTCCCAATCAGAGACAACAAAACCTTGGAAACCAAGCTCGGTCTTGAGCAAACCGTTAAGAGTCTTTGAGTTTTGACAAGCGTAAGAACCGTTAATCTTGTTGTAAGAACCCATAACGGAACCGGCACCTGCCTTGACTGCGTCATAAAATGGCCACAGGTAAACCTCATGCATGGTTTTGTCATCGAGATTGGAAGAAACGGAAGCGTTAAGGGCGTTTGATGACGGATTTCTGTTAGTTTCTTGCTCGTAAGCAACAAAATGCTTGACGGAGGCAATGACATTCTTTTGGAGACCCAAAACGGTCTCATAGGCAAGGGAACCAGTGAGATAAGGATCAGCAGCAAAACCTTCCCAATTACGACCACCAGTTGCAACTCTACCGACGGGACCAATAACAGGACCAAGGTGAACATTAACACCTTTACGTCTGAACTCTGCTCCCATATAAAGCGCACGATCGTAAGCGAGCTGTCTGTTCCAAGCAGCACCAACGTGAACACCTGAAGCATAAGCATTCACCATATCAGTACCACGAACACCGTTACCGGCATCCTGAAAACACATTCCTGGGAAACCAACGTCCTCGACTGCTGGAAGGAAACCCGAACAACCAGTCCAATCTGGTGTGTAACCAATGGTAATATTAACTTTTTCCTCATTGGTGAGCTGAGAGACGAGTTCGACAGCTTTGAGGTAAGCAAATTCCCAGTCACCAGAACCAGTCATCTCTGGTGAGGGATAGACTGGATCTGATCTGTTGTAAGACCACCAATGCTCGAGGTTTCTCAATTCTTCGCTAGTAATAGCACAGGCCTGCTGCACAAAAGCAGCAGTCGCAACTGCACTCAGGAAAGTTAACTTCATGTTGTCCAGGCTCTCGTTAAACCATTTCAGGTTCTACTGGACATGAGCCTACTTGCTCCCTTTTATACAACCTAGGGAGTATCTTTTTTCCGCGGCGATCGTTCGACAATAGAATATTTGTGGAGAACAATAATCTGCCAAAAGCGTCCCCACAAAAAATTTCTCCATGCAGCTTTGTGGGGAAAATCTTGCTTGAGGTACGCAATGCACCTCCAGAATATAGATACTGGCAAGAGTTATTACAATAAGAGGACCATTAAACTACTTGTTCGTGTTGAGTACGGCTTAGATTCTGTTGTCAGCCCTTACATGCCAAGTTCCTCAAGCAAGGGTCCATGTTAATTCAGGGGTTGCACAAAACAAAGTGAAATTTATATCGTTCATGTAAATGTATTCTTTTATCCGGTCCCAAAGCAATGTAAGCGCCTTTGCAGTCGGTCGAGGCAGTAAAGAAAGTAACGCAACTATTTTCCGATAGTTTCGGGAAATTAGAGAACGATCCGGCTCAAATTAGATATTTTCTGCGAAAAATCCATTTCCCGATTCAGAATGCAGATTTTTTGAAACCTAGTGGAGAAATTTATGCAGATCTAAATGTGAGCGCTCGTCAAGGCCAAAAAGGTATATCGGTGTCCCGATTTTTTGTTTTGTTGGCTGAGTCGAGTGGTTGACCTCCTTAAAGCATTAGTCATAGCTTGTATATATGATCTTTGAGCAATTGAGTTGGCACCTCCAGTGTTGCCTTCAAAGTTCCAAAATGGGCGGAAAAACTTAACGCTATGAATTGGTCGTGTACGACTCGACAGCAAACCAGGTCATGTTCTACTTACAACTGTGGTCTGCTTCTGGACTGGCCAACTTTCCCTGCAAGGTTTTGAAGATCTTCTTATGCACCTTTGGTTGATTTCAGTAGTAATATTTCCTTCTTTGGTGGCATTTTTCTCATGAGCTGTAGCGAACATACATTCTCTTTTACGCTGAAACTGCAGCAACTATGAGACTCGTCCATGAAAGACCCCTCATTTCCAGACAGAGTGTCTGTTTCTGGATTTTGCCAAGGCTCAATTGATTGTGGTAATCTGAAATTTAGATTTGTCAGCTTCGTTCTCACTTCTGTCAAGTTCGAAGAAGCCGCGATTACACCTTTGAGGAGATTGTTCAACTAGGGATCCACATATACACTTGACAAGTTTTTGAAACGTTTTTGCCCATGTCAATTCCGCTATTACGTCTCCACAAACATAAAAAAAATTATTCGTTGATGAGGAAGCTACAATGAGGTCAACTGTAACTTAACCTAAGTATTTCAGGGGTAAAATTCTGAACGAGTGATCCTCACGGGCTGAGAGCAGCACCAATTGACTTCACAGGTGGAAGGAAACATTGTCGTGTAGTTGACCAAAAAGCATCTCCAATATGGAAAGTTAGATTTAACAATGGCCAGATGAATTTTAACCTCATATGACTTTATCTAACCTGCATTATTTTTTTCCTTTATGGCTTTCACATTCTGTTTGTGTGACCATCTTAAACATACTAATAACTTGCTCCAAAAAGTCCCAACAAATGTCTACAAGCTTTGTTTAATAATAATCTGGTTCATTCGGACAACTCTTTATATATCAATTGATTGTAAAGTTATCGTCAATCCGATGCCTATGAGATAGAGCTCATTCATTTTTGATTCCCCGGAAGTACTACCAAAAGATCTTGATTATTCCCCAATATCAATGAAACGGTCTGGCCAACTTCAAGTTAATTTGTTACATATCTGCTAGTTCTCGGGAGCTTCCGGTGAACTGCATATTGCCATTTAGGCCGATAAGCAGGTACCCCACAAATTTTTACTCGATATGCACGTGATGTGATGATTTTTTGGGAAAAGTTCTGTCCAGTACTCGATTACCCGGATGAGACTTTGCGGTACATTAATGGCCAATCGATTTAATACGGGGCACTCACTACAGTGAGGTATAAGCTATGTAGGACAGTGTGACACCAATATGCCTGAGTGGAACTCAATATTCATAGAATAAAAAAATAATCCGCCTGTATTTGTGAGATACGCAAAATCACCTAACTTTCATATGCCTTTATTAAAGCAGGACGACTTTTCAAAGACTTTTGCCACTTATCAACATGGCTGAACTCCGACCAATCTTTAAGTCCCAACATTTTCAAACGTCTTTCATCAATTAGAACAATCCATGCAATATCAGCAATTGAGTATCCACTATTGATGATATATCCACTTTTCGAAGTGCTCAATTTATCGTCGAGAAGCTTCACGTAATGGAAAAACATTTCTTTGAATCTAGCCTTTTCACCCGGATCCTTAGAAACCATAAAATTTCCAAACGCTGGTTGCATCCCACTGGCCTGCAACGTAGTCCAGGCAATAGTATCAAATTTTTCTGAAGGCTGAGTGCTCAAGAATTTGTGTTCTTTGTCATATGTTTCAGCAAGGTAAAGTAAAACAGAAGTGGACTCTATAACGGTAGTATCTCCATCCATGAGAACCGGTGTTTTCCGGTCTGGATGAAGTTTGTTGTAGCCGGGGTCGTTACGGACGAAATCTCTAGTCACTTCATTACTTTTCCATGATAAGTTCAACTCGTTTAGAAAGATTGCAATTTTTCTTGGATTGGCACCAAAGCCATCAGAAGGGGGGAGGTGATATAAAGTAATCATTTTTGATTGCCAAACAACGTAAATACCAGCTTCTTTGAATATAAATTGCAGTATATAAATGTTTTTTTGGGAAGTGCTGAAAAACTTATATGCGGAGTTCATCGGGATATGTGGGGAAATTTGTGATTACACTACGACAAAAAACATCATCAAACAGTTTTCACCGATAGTTTGACTACCTAGGCTGTGAAGTCATTCTACACTGCGCAATTTCATTAAGATGAAAAGTAGTTCATGAGAATCAACATGTTCTCAATTTCATACAGACAAATACTCTTGATAAGACCGGTATAGTGTGATAATTAATCTCGACTCACGGAATTTTCACAATTAAAAAAAATATGATACATATATATATTTAAGCATTTAGGTGTAATACTAAACCAACGTTATCGGCTAAATGAGGCGTTAAAGGTTTTTGTGTTACGTGTACCTTTTTTTTTAGTTTTAAGAAAGCAAAAGTACAATTTGAGAGAAGTGCTACATACCAAAGGTCCTCATGATGACATGAGGACATTGCTGTATTCTTGCTAACCAAATTTTACCAATATTCGACATAACCCAAAAATCCGCTTGTAAAACAGCAATCAGTTCTCAATGCAGCAATTGGAAAGCACACAAGCAAACGTAGCAGTGATTGTAGTAATAGAAATACTCATGGGTCCTCATTATCCAACACAGTTTCCACGTGAGAAGCCTTCTCCTTCATATCTTCCATTGCAGGATCAACTGCTTCACGCACAAGCAAAGTTGGGAATGATGACCACTTTCTAGCAGGAATATTCATGGCAAACATTTCATCAATCTCCTCAAAGGACCTGTGTGCAGACTCTGGCAAGTAAAAGTAAAAAACGAAAATGGACAGGAAGGAAAACCCTGTGAAGATAAAGTTGATCTTGGAGCCCATGTTGGCTTCATCGGGATTAAACATATATGGGAGAACGAAAGCCCACATGCATTGGAATGACAACCCCAAAAGTGAAGCCATTGCAATGGTTTTTGCTCTCAAGAACACCGATGATAGCTCCGCAGAAATGACTGTCGGAACAGGACTGACTCCTAAATTGAAAAAAAAGTTAAACATTGCCATGAATCCAGCAGAAGTCTTCATAGAAGCCAAATTAGATTTTTGCATACCTGTGCAAGCAATAATCAGATTCAAAACTGTAAGGGCTCCCATGCTTCCCATTAACAGTGGACGACGTCCAAAACGGTCAATAAGGAACCAGGACACAATAACACCAGCAACAGAAAGTGCCTGAGCACCACAGGAAATTTGGAAAGACTTTTGGGTATCAAAACCAGCAAGTTGATAATAGTAGGTTGAGTAATTTGTGACATAGGAAAGTCCACACATAGGCTGCATCCAACATGGGAAGAAGATTAACAACGTTCTTCTAAGATTTTTTTTCCTGAAACAATCAGCGTAAGTTCCTTTTTTAGACGAGATCTCTTGAGCTTCTTTGACAGTGACAATCATAATTGCATAGTGTTTTTCAACCAGATCATCGTCTCGGAACATTAGCTTGAGATTTTTTTTTGCAGATTCATGCCGGCCTCGGGAAATAAGCCAGTATGGAGACTCCGACATCAATGAAGAAGTAACCAAGGAAGTAACAGCAAAAACCCACTGAGGGATAAAGATTCCTCTGTAAGCCATCCTAGTAGTGTATGTGCTGGTTGTGTTATTGATGAGAACACACACAAACGGTCCAATACAAAATGCAAGTGCAACTGCTGACACAAACACTCCTCTAATTGCAAGTGGAGCACAATCAGAAATGTACGTAACACAACTGGTAGTGATTATTCCAAGGAAAAAACCATTAACAAACTTTCCTGCAAAGAAAACCTGGATGTTTGTGGCAACAAACATCATGGTGATGAATGGGATAGAGAAAAGAATTCCAAGAAAAAGAACTCTTTTCCGGCCAAATCTATCTGTTAAAAGAGAGCCTGCAATATAACCAACCGCATTAGCTCCCAAAGGTCCACCAACAATTGCAGACTGCCATTTAGCGTCCAGAACGTATGAACCTTCATACAGATAGCCGAAATCTTGTCTGAATTGGGGAATACTAACCACCATTGCACCTGCTTGATTTTCATATCCGACTAAAATTGCAGTCCAAACTGCAAATGCGAGGAACATTACTGTCCAAGGGTAGAGCTTCATGCACTGCCATTTTGTGAGCTCATGCTCGACTCGCTGCTGCTCCTTTGCAAGCTCTTCAAACCTTGTGTATTCATCGTCAGTGAACTCACCAGTTCCCTCTTCAATTTTTTTCTCAAATCCAAACATAATGTTTCTGATTATTTGGAAGCCATCAGGAAGTTGGATTTTCTGAAAGAGAAATGGCTTCTTTTATTGTAGCCGCACTGACTTATCCCAAGATGCAGGGTCCAAATTTATTGTTTGAGTAAAAAAACTTTTTGTTTATCGAACAATAAAATGTGGGGTCAAATCCCGGTGAGGTGTCTGACGAATGATAAGATTTCATGTTTAACGGACTAAGGTGACACATCTCGGCTCAACAATACACCTAAAAACATACCAAGTTGCGTGATACTAGTGAAGCGGGGTCATCTTAGTGTGTCTGATAACAAAGATCTTTTTCCCGGGATTTGAAGAGCCCGATGAAAGGGAGAGAATATCTTTAAGTTCCTCATATAAAGACACTAGATCATTTTCCCGGTTCCCCACAAATGACAAAGGAGGAGAAAAGTGTTAAAGTACATATAAATCGAATGAAGTAAGTGGTTGTTAAATAAAATGTTTAGCTGACCTGGAGAGCAAAACAAACAATTCAACAATCACAAGATGACTACCGTGTTTGATGTTAGGTTGGACGATTACTCCATCCTGGTGAGAAGAGAAAGACCACAGTTGTCTTGGAAAGTGAACACAGTCGAAAAGAACTGGCACCAGACTGCCTATCAGGTAAGAGTCATCTATAGTGACGAAGCCACTCCAGTGGTTTATGATGTGATCACTTCCGACAAATCAACCTATGTGGAGTGGCCTGGTAGAAATCTCCATTCAAGAGAGAGGTTGTCAGTGTCCGTGAGAGTGTCTTCCAATTCGACACAATTTTCTGAGTGGAGTGATTGGTCAGAAGCACACGTTGGCATACTTCATGGCGAATGGTCAGCCCCATTTATTGCACTCAAAGACCAACCGAAATACGTTGATAAAGCACCAGAAACATTGTTCCGTAAGGAGTTCTTAAGTTCAGGGACCTTGAAGCGTGCAACTGTTTACAGCACTGCTCTGGGAGTCTACGAGCTGGAAATTAACAGCGAAAAAGTCGGTCTGGATTTTCTCGCTCCGGGTTGGACCAGTTACAATCATCGCTTGCTACACCAGAGCTATGATGTGACCAAGTTAGTGACAGAGGGCCTGAACATTGTGGGAGCACGCGTTGGTTGTGGTTGGTTCAGTGGTAATATCGGTTCCATTAAGGGCGCCACCAATATCTACGGCCACCACCGTGCGATTAGTCTTGAAATATTTTTAGAGTTTGAGGATGGAACCAGCAAATCAATTACTACAGACCCAACTTGGAAGAGTAGTCAAGGCCCAATTGTTGATGCACAACTGTATCACGGAGAAAAGTATGATGCTACAAAAGAGCTTGAGAACTGGACGTCCATAAAGTTTGACGCAGAACAATGGGAACAGGTTGATATTGTTGATTATCCGGTTACTAATGTGTCCCCGCAAAATTTTGGTGGAATTCAAAACATTAAGACTCTTAAAATTTCAAAGATAATCACCACTCCTTCGGGAAAATTGATCGCAGATTTTGGACAGAATGCTGTTGGATTTGCTCGAATTAGAAAGACTACAGCACCAAAAGGATATTCGGTTAGTCTTAGGTTTGCAGAAGTTCTCGAGGACGGTGAATTAGGCACACGGCCGTTGTGCCTAGCAAGAGCAACCGACACATACACCTTCAAAGGTGATCCAAATGGAGAAGTGTACTGTCCAAGATTTACATATCATGGAGGTAGGTACTGTCAAGTCGATAACTGGTATGGAGAGTTCACGAAAAACTCATTAGAGTTTGTTGTTATAACTTCAAAATTGAACGAATCGGGAACATTTGTGTGTTCCAATGATCTTGTGAATCAGCTACATCAGAATGTGATCCACAGTATGCAAGGGAATTTTTTGTCATTACCAACAGATTGTCCACAGAGAGACGAACGTCTCGGATGGACTGGTGATATTGCTGCATTTAGCCCTACAGCACTGTACTTGTTTGAATGCCAAAATCTACTAAAAAATTGGTTAGAGGATTTGAAAGTAGAGCAGGAAGAGTACGGAGGTGCATGCTCATCAGTTGTTCCAAACGTTTTCAATGCTTACAAATACATTCTTGAAACAAAACACATTGCTGCTCTTTGGCAGGATGCTGCTGTCATCGTTCCTTTTAGAATTTTTGAGGCCACTTCTAACAAAACTGTACTGGCAGAGCAGTACAAAAGCATGGTTGATTGGATCGAGTATATTCCTAAAGATGAATCTGGTTTCGGTTGGAAAGTGGTCCCTTTTCAATTTGGTGATTGGCTGGATCCAACAGCTCCACCTGATAATCCATTCTTAGCGGTGACAGATTCTACGTTGGTTGCAGATGCCTTTTTGTGTCTAGTGGTGAAGATGATGGTCACCATTGCTAATGTCTTGCAGAAAAACGACGACACACAAAAATATGGTACTATGTTTGAAAATTGCAAGTCTCACTTCAATAACAAGTACATTGAAGAAACAGGAAAAATGTCTTCGGATACGCAGACCGCATACTCTTTGGCAATCTGCTTTGAGCTGTTCGAAAAACCAGCCCAAGTGGAATTTGCCGGAAAACGTCTTGCGGAGCTCGTTCGGTCCAACGATTACAAAATTGCAACTGGTTTTGCAGGAACCCCATTTGTTAGTGAAGCATTATCTCGAACGGGCCATAATACCGAAGCATATGGCATGCTATTACAAAAAGAGTGTCCTTCATGGCTGTATCCAATTACCATGGGCGCCACCACCATTTGGGAGAGATGGAACAGCATGCTGCCAAATGGAAAGATCAACCCAGGATGGATGACTTCGTTCAACCACTATGCTTTAGGGGCAGTTGCCAATTGGATGTATGAGCATATAGGCGGTGTTGGTTGTGAGCAACCTGGATGGAAAAGAAGTATCCTCAAGCCCCAGCCAGGAGGAGACATTGAAAGCTGCAAAGCCTCACACTTATCGCCATACGGATGGATCAGGTCAGAGTGGGAGATCAAAGACCAAAAAATGTTCTACAAAGCTACAATCCCCCCAAACACGACCGCGACAGTGATTTTACCGGATGGCCAGAAACATGAAGTTGGTTCAGGTGAGTGGGAATTCGTTGGAGATATATAGTAATTACCGCTTTCAACATAAATTAAATACTTATTTCTGTTTTAGGCCAGATACATAAACAAAATTAATTCTTTTGAAACTGATCAAATTCACTGAGCATTATTTGAAAGAGGCAGTGCAAGCCAAGCATTCAAGAACCTTCTTCTTGACAAGCGGCTTTTGTTCAATGAGTAGTTCTGGATAAATAAAACTTTAGCTAGCATTCGAAATGACACGATTTCAATGATCTCATAACAGCCACATCTGGGTTGTGGCTCAAAAGAAAAAAGGTTCATAAACTCTCGAGAATCAAAATGACAAACAACACGTCTGAACGATTTAACCTTTAAAGAGAACGTCGAGTCTTGACAACATTGCATACCAAGATAATTGATGATCATGAAGAACTGTCATCTAGTGTTTCTTTGTCACGGATTATGGGGATTTCCTGATCACTGGGATTACATCGAATCTCAATTAAGAAGTTCTGCGTCCTCCAACGGTGTCGAGTTAGTTGTTATAAAATCAAAAGTCAATTCAGGTTACAAAACATATGATGGCATCGACTTATGTGGATCACGAGTGGCACTCGAAGTTATAGAAGAAACTCAGAAACTGCAGAAAATGGGATATACAGTGGAAAAATTTTCATTAGCTGGATTCTCACTGGGAGGTCTTATCGGCAGATATGCCGTTGGTGTGCTTTACGGCAAAGGCTATTTCAAGACGGTTAAACCAGTCAACTTCACCGCTTTTGCTTCTCCGTTTGTTACAGGTGAGATCCCGGGATCTAAGTCCAATTGGTTCCATAGATGGATAGGACCCAAATGCTTGGGAAAAACTGGTCTTCATTTGTCGCTTGAAGATGCAAATATTCCTTTGCTCACTCTCATGACAATACCTGAAACAGTTTTCTATAAAGCGCTACAAAGCTTCGAACATCTTTCACTCTATTCCAACATTCGCGCTGATCCTGCCGTTCCTTTCTGGTCTGGTTGTCTCAGTTTCACAAATCCATTTGAAATTCTACTCAAAAACCCGCATTCTAGAATTGAAAATGATGGATTTCTCAAACTCGAAGATGGTTCCAAAATCGGTCTGAAGTTTATTGACAACTATGCACCTGTAATTTTGGATGCATATAAACCAATCGAGTTGGTTAAATCAGAAGAGAAAACTAATGGTGGAGATTCATTAATACATTCAAAAAATTCCTTGTCAAGTATTATACTGAAAGTCCTCTTGCCATTACGTAGGAGCTGGTTAAACTTGTATAACTGGATCGAGGTTCTCAAGTCACATTTTAGAAGATGGGAACAGTCGATAGTAGTGCCAGCAGCTACTAAATGCGCCGAATTGAAGGTGTCTACAAATAGCTACAGTCAGCCGCTGCTTGACCCTACCCAAAGAGAGCAAGTTTCAATCAACACTATTGATATGCTCACCCGTTACGAAGAAAAGGGAGACAATACAATTATAGATCCTATTAGGTTTGAAAATGCACAGAGTCATATTATTAGGAACCTCAATACTTTGCCATGGAACAAGTACCCTGTATACCTGACAAGCACACAAGCTGCTCACGTTGGTATCATCGTTTATAGAGACGACCCTTCTTTCAGAGAAGGCAAGATCGTTGTGGACCATTACGTGAATGAGGTTTTTGCTATATAATTCATAAGCGACAAGGGGACTCTCGCGTTGGGCCCCAGTTGAGGCCAACTGCGAAAAAACATGTTGATCTCACGTGACTTTTGTGAATTCCAGAAAATGATTTCAATCTCGCAGCGGACTTGCTCTCGGACTTGAGATCTCGAGATTATTTTCTCGAGCCGAGCAAGTGCTTACTAAATTCGCGAAGATGGCATTTGTAATTAACTTTTGAATTTTTAATCAAGACTTTGACGTTTGTAATCTGACTAAGGCGCGAGGAAAAAAATGCAGGTACATAAGGGGGCAGGAGAGGCCGGTGATATGGAGGGTTGAGGAGATGAGCAGACATCGACAACATGACTGCCAACATCGCCGAAAGCAACCTTTTCAAGCCAATCAG